>JAMFTM010000016.1:0-581135 GCA_023522825.1 Diaporthe ampelina | reverse complement strand
TAACTGGCAGCACGGTCTCGAATGTCCCGGACTTGATGCCCGGGCAACTTTCAACGTTCAGGAATGCGGCGAGGATGCTATCGGCTGCAGAACGCAGGCTCTCGAGCTCTCCTCCCGACGTTCGTTCGGCATACTGCGAGAGCTTCTCTTGGGGGTCCATGGGCGCCACAAGCAAGAGCAGCATGATCAGCTTCCGGAAGTTGTCAGCCGGGATTATCGCCTCGTGAGTCGGTTGTGGATTTGCGTCCTCGAATGCCTCGGCACAGTCCAGTAGTTCAAGAGTAGATATTACCAAACCATCCTCCTCGTTGGGTTCATGCTCTCTGGCCGTACTTATGCTCGATCGAGCTGAATTCGGTGCGAGAGTCAAGTCCTCTGCGTCATGTGTCTGCAGCAATTTCCGATCATACACAGCTAAGCTGTTAAAAAGCAGTTTCCTCCTGTCGGCAGAGCCCTTTGATAGGAGCCTCTGATATCTTTCGGTGAGTATAATGACAGTAATCACCAGAGAGTCAAGGCCCATGATTGCTGGCGAGTCCTGAAGGAACGGGAATGCGCCTATGAAGGTCACCATCTTCCCAATCACGGCTGACACTTCGAGCACATCTGGGATTTCCAGGAACCTCACAATGGTCGACTCTGATACATACAGGTGGGGAGTCCCTCCCGGCTCCTGCTGCAAATCAGCAAGGCTTTTGAAATTGTCCTTCAGTGAGTAGAGCTCGATGGACGAGAGGCATTTTGTAGCGAACTTGCTAGCCTGTTCGCAAGAAATGACTGCGGATTAGCTCGCTGCCCGACCGTGCAATGAGGCGGAAGGGAGGGGAGGGGTTGGTGCAAGACCGTACAAGCTCTCTTCTCAAATCCTCACGTGTCCTGGGCTCCGGACTGTCATTGTGGCCGGAGATGGCCTGTCCCATGGCGAAGTCCTGGGAACCGAGGCGCCTCTGACGTGGCGTTGGTGCGGGTTTAGGATGTACAGTGGGTTGTCAACCAAAGTGCACTGCCGAACAGAGGTGCTCGAGTTCGCACCGGGAATGGGATGTTCCACAACAGCAAGTGCCAACCGCACGTAGGAGTGAGAGGGGTTAGACATAAGAGCCGGTCGGCTAAGTCAACATACGTTATGACAGACATGCCACGGATTGCTTACCTACGCAACGGCTGGCCAATGCATTAGCGCTATTCCAAGGACCTAGGATTTAACACACATCACCTCATATGTAATATAAAACTTAGATAATAAAAATTAACTTCCCTATAAAATATAAGGGTAAAAGCCTTATAATTTTTTATTAATTAATTTTTTTTAATTATAGTATATTTTTATTACTCTTAAATATAAGAGTAAAAGACTAATAATTATTTTTTTAATTAATTTTTTTAATTAATTTTTTTTAATTAATTTTTTTTAATTAATTTTTTTTAATTAATTTTTTTTAATTAATTTTTTTTAATTATATTATATTCTTATAATTATAGCTAATTTAATTAAAATTTATTTTAAAAACTCTTTCTTAATAAAGCTAAACCTTATATATCCTCTTTATTATTTAAGTAATTAAATTATATTATTTAAAATTTACCTAAAAGTCCTTATAACTTTAAAAAATAAGTCTTCTTTATAATTTTAAGAAATATAAAAAAGATAAATTAATCTTTTAAGAACTTAGGTTATATCTACTAACTCTACTTATAATCTTTATTTTACTTTAATATTTATCCTCTTTACTTTAATTAGCCTTTTTAAAGAAAAATTATCTTTAAATATATAAGTTATATACTTAGTTATTAGAGAATATATAATAGTTAAAAATAGGTATATAAATTTCTACTCTCTTTAATTTTATTAACTTTTTATTATTTTTTTATTTTATTTTAAGGTTTATATAAAAGTTAATAATATTAAAGCTTATATTATAGTTTCTTAATTTATTTATAATAATTTTAAGCTTATTTAATATAAATTTAATATATATAAACTTTATATATTATTTTTATTCTTTTATTAAGTTAAAATTTATAATAAAAGATAATATAATAAAAGGAGATATAAAAAAAAATATAATAACCTATATATTTCTCTTATAATTTATTTATAGTTAAAAGTTATTATTTTATATTAGTAGCTATAATATTAGGCTATATCTACTCTATTTATACTAGTATTATTAGCTTTAATATAAATTAATCTATTAAGATTAAAGTTATTATAAGCTATAAGTAACCTAATTTAATATTATTAAATATTATATATAAATTTAATATATATAATAATATATTATAAGCTAGCTATTTTTATAAGAAGATAAATTTACTTATTAATTTTTATATTATAATTAATTATTTAATTTATTTATTTAAATAATATTATATAATTTCTTATTTTATAAACTTTATATATTATTTTTAATTCTTTTATTAAGTTAGAATTTATAATAAAAGATAATATAATAAAAAAAGATATAATAAAAGAAGATATAATAACTTTATAATTCTCTTATAATTTATTTATAACTACTAATAGTTATAATATTAGGCTATACCTATTTATATTAGTACTATTAATAAATATTAAGGTTAAAACTATTATAAGCTATAAATTAATTTAATACTATTAAATATTATATATAAGTACTATTATTATATAACTTAAGCCTTTAAGTTAGTTAAAATAAGTAATTATAAAAGTTACTATTATTACCTTAATTAAGGTTTTAGCTCTACTTTATAAATATTTATCTATTATAATCTTCTTATATTATATTATAAGACTACTTAAAAGTAATTATTAACCTATTATATTATTAAAGCTAAGATAATAAGTAAGTTAACTAAATTTTATTATTTAAATATATAAATCTAATAACTTTATTATAAATAGTTATAAAATAGAGATTAACCTATAGGTTTATAATTATATAAAGAGAGCCCTTAAGAACCTCCTTATAAATAACTATTTTATATTAAAACTCCTTAGTCTCTTTATTAATAAGCTAAGAAAGTTTAATATAGATTTCTATATTATTAACTTTTATATAAATTTTAAGATAAAGTTAGAGAATAGGAAGTTTTTAAAGTTAGAGAAAAAGGTAATAAATAGTTTCTAGGAAAAATTTTAATAAAAAAAGTCTCTCTAGATTTAGCCTTAATTATAAAAATATAATATAGTTAAATAAAATTAATTAAAAAAAATAATTATAGGTCTTTTATTCTTATATTTAGAAGGGATTTCTTATTTTATAATTTTATTAATATTAATAATATAATTAACTAATAATTATTTTTAAGTAATATTAGAATATAATATAAGAAGATTATAATAAAAAAGTATATATTTTAAATAAAGTTAAAACTTTTAAAATAATAATAACTTTTATAATTATTTATTTTAATTAACTTAAAAGCTTAGTTTATATAATAATAATATTTATATATAATATTTAATAATATAGATTAAAAGTTATAATATAATAAAATATATATTTTTAAAACTTATATAAGTAATATAATTAAATATTAAAAAAGATTTAAATTTTTAGAGTAGGCTTTAAAGTTAATTCTTAAATATTTTTATTTCCTTATCTTAAACTTTTTTACTCTTATAATAGAAGAAGTTTAAATATTTAAGTTACCTTATAATTTTATAATAAATAATAATACTTTTTTATAATATTAATATAAAGAATAGCTTAATATAACTAATTATATTATATTATTATATTTAAAAATATTAAATTAAGCTACCTAAAATAATTATAAGTCTTTTATCCTTATATTTAAGAGGAAAAAATAATAATATTAATAATATTAAGTTATAAGTCTTTTAAAAAGGAGATCTTATTATATTAAAAGGTTTTAAATAAGGTAAACTTATTAAGTAAAATTATTAAGAAGACTTTTTATAAATAAATCTCTATTAATATAAATAATTTTATTAAATAGTTATATAACTTATATTAAAAGTTAATTATATTATTCTTATATTAAAGTATAATTTTAAAGTTTAATTATAATTTATCTTTTTATAAATAAAGGTTTAAAAGAATAATATATATATTAGATTTACTAAAAGAAATAAAAAATTATATTATATTAATATAAATTATAAGAATATTAAGTAGTTTAAATATTCTTAATTATTTTAAGTTAAATAACTTATTATTACTTAATTTAATTAAGTTTTACTTATAAATTATTATTTATTTATATAAACTTTATATATTATTTTAGTTCCTCTATTAAGTTAAAATTTATAATAAAAGATAATATAATAAAAAAAGCCCTCCTAAATATAAGGATAAAAAACCTATAATTATTATTTTTTAATTAATTTTATTTAACTATATTATATTCTTATAACTAAGATTAGATTTAAAAAATATTCCTCTATTAGAATTTTTCTTAGAGATTATCTCTTATTTTTTATTTTTACTTTATTAATAACTTATTATTTTTTAACTTTTTCTTAAGATTTATATAAAAGTTAATAATATAGGAGTCTATATTAAACTCTCTTAGCTTATTAATAAATAAACTAAGGAGTTTTAATAGGAAATAGTTATTTATAAAAAGGTCCTTAAGGGCTTCCTTTATATAGTTATAGACTTATAGGTTAATCTTTATTTTATAGTTATAGAGCTATTAGGTCTATATATTTAGAATTATATATAGTAGTAGAATTTAATTAACTTACCTAGTAGTTATTTTAGCTTTAGCTAATAATTACTTTTAAGTAATCTTTATATAAGAAGGTTATAATAGATAGGTAAATATTTATAAAGTAGAACTAAAACCTTAGTTAGAGTAATAATAGTAGCTTTTATAATTACTTATTTTAGTTAACTTATATTTATATATAAAAGGCCTAAGTTATATAATAATAATACTTATATATAGTACTTAATAGTATTAGATTAGATTACTTATAGCCTATAATAGCTTTAATCTTAATAGATTAGTTTATATTAAGATTAATAGCTTATTAATAATATTAATATAAATAAATATAGTCTAATATTATAACTATTAGTATAAAATAATAACTTTTAGTTATAAATAGATTATAAAAGTAAAATTATAAAGTTATTATATCTTCTTTTATTATATCTTCTTTTATTATATTATCTTTTATTATAGATTTTAGCTTAATAGAGGAACTAAAATAATATATAAAGTTTATATAATAAAAAAAGATATAATAAAAGAAGATATAATAAAAAAAGATATAATATTTTTATAATTCTACTTTTATAACTTATTTATAACTAGAAGTTATTATTTTATATTAGTAGTTATAATATTAAGCTATATCTATTTATATTAATATTATTAATAAGCTATTAGCTTATTAAAATTAATATTATTAATAAGCTATTAGCTTATTAAAATTAAAATTATTATAAGCTATAAGTAACTTAATTTAATATTATTAAGTATTATATATAAGTATTATTATTATATAATTTAAGTCTTTAAATATAAGTTAGTTAAAATAAATAATTATTAAAAGTTATTACTATTATTTTAACTAAGGTTTTAATTTTACTTTATAAATATATATATATTTATTATAACCTTCTTATATAAAACTACTTAAAAGTAATTATTAGTTTATTATATTATTAAAGCTAAGATAATTATTAGATAAGTTAATTATATTTTATTATTTAAATATATAAACCTAATAGCTCTATAAGTATAAAATAGAAATTAATAAATAAGTTTACCTCTTTATAAAGGTAGCCTTTAAAATATTATTATATATTAAATTTATATTAAAAAAGCTTAGAGTTTTTATAAACTATTTAAGAAATTATAATATAAACTTTAATATTATTAACTTTTATATAAATCTTAAGGTAAAGTAAGAAAATAGTAAGAATTTAATAAGGTTAGAAAAGTTAATAAGAAAGAATTTTTAAAAATAATTTAGTAATTAGAAATTAGTTTTAATTATAAAAATATAATATAATTAAATAAAATTAATTAAAAAAAATAATTATAAGCTTTTTACTCTTATATTTAAGAGGAATTATTTATTTATATAAGATAATTATTTAAAGATTTAATAAAACTTATAGACTTAATATAATAATTAATAAGTATTTTAAAAAAGTTTTTAATATAAATATTTATTAAAATTAAATAAAGAATTATTAAATAATTTCTTAAAATAACTTATAAACTATTTACTTATAAATAATAATTTTAAATAAATAAATATATTTCTTATATAAATTAATAAATAAAATAATCTTTTTATAAACTTTATATATTATTTTTTAGTTTTTTTATTAAGTTAAGATTTATAATAAAAAATAATATAATAAAAAAAGATATAATAAAAGAAGATATAATAACTTTATAATTTTATTCTTATAATTTATTTATAACTAAAAGTTATTATTTTATATGAATAATTATAATATTAAGCTATATCTAATTTATTTATAGACTTTATATATTATTTTAGTTCTTCTATTAAGTTAAAATCTATAATAAAAGATAATATAATAAAAGAAGATATAATAAAAGAAGATATAACTTTATAATTCTACTTTTATAATCTATTTATAGCTAGAAGTTATTATTTTATATTAATAGCTATAATATTAGGTTATATCTATTTATACTAATATTATTAATAAGTTATTAGCTTATTAAAGTTAAAGTTATTATAAACTATAAGTAACTTAGTTTAATACTATTAAGTATTATATATAAGTATTATTATTATATAACTTAGGTTATATATAAATATAAGTTAGTTAAAATAGGTAATTATAAAAGCTACTATTATTATCTTAAAAGTTTTAATTCTACTTAAATATTTACTTATTATAACCTTCTTATATAAGACTATTTAAAAATAATTATTAGTTAAAGCTAAGATAATAAGTAAATTAACTAAATTTATTATTATATATAGTTTTAAATATATAAACCTAATAGCTCTACTATAAATAGTTATAAAATAGAAATTAACCTATAAGTTTATAATTATATAAAGAAAGTCTTTAAAGACCTCCCTATAAATAACTACTTTATATTAAAACTCCTTAATCTATTTATTAATAGACTAAGAAAGTTTAATATAGATTTTTATATTATTAACTTTTATATAAATCTTAAGATAAAGCTAGAAAATAGGAAGTTTTTAAAGTTAGAGAAAAAGGTAATAAATAGTTTCTAAGAATAATTCTAATAAAGGAAGTCTCCCTAAATTTAGTAACTAACCTTAATTATAGAAATATAATAAAGTTAAATAAAATTAATTAAAAAAATAATTATAAATTTTTTATTTTTATATCTAAGAGGAATTTAATTTATTTATATTAATATTATTAATAAGTTATTAGTTTTAATATAAATTAGTTTATTAAAATTAAAGTTATTATAAATTATAAGCTAATTTAATAGTATTAAGTATTATATATAAATATTCTTATTATATAACTTAAACCTTTAAATTAGCTAAAATAAATAATTATAAAAGCTACTACTATTATTTTAAAGGTTTTAACTTTACTTAATAAATATTTATTTATTATAATCTTTTTATATTATATTATAAGACTATTTAAAAGTAATTATTAGTCTATTATATTATTAAAGCTAAGATAACTACTAAATAAGTTAATTAAATTCTACTATTATATATAATTTTAAATATATAAATCTAATAGCTTTATAATTATAAGATAAAGATTAACTTATAAGTTTATAATTATATAAAGGAAATCCTTAAGGACTTCCTTATAAATAATTATTTTATATTAAAATTCCTTAATTTATTTATTAATAGACTAAGAAAGTTTAATATAAACTCTTATATTATTAGATTTTATATAAATCTTAAGATAAAATTAAAAAATAGGAAATTATTAAAGTTAAAGAAAAAGATAATAGATAATTTTTAAAAAAAATTCTAATAAAGGAAGTTTTTTTAGATTTAATAAATAGTCTTAGTTATAAAAATATAATATAATTAAATAAAATTAATTAAAAAAATAATTATAGGTCTTTTAGTTTTATACTTAGAAATAGTAAAATATTTTATATCTTATAATTAAAATAAACCTTTAACTTATAATATATAATCTTTATATAGGAGGTTATATATAAGTTAAAATTAAAAGTTTAATAAATTTTATTTATAATTTATTTAATTATAATATTTTCTCCCTTATTAATATATTATATTTAAAAATAATTAATAATTATTATTTAATTTAATTGTTTTAAAAGTATTATTAAGTTATATTATAATTTTTAATAAATTAAATAAAGCTTAATAAATATAGAAAATATCCTTTTAATTTAGGATTTTTATAAATATTATATATCCTTATTTCTTATAAATATACTAAGTAATTCTTTATTCTCTACTTTATTAACTTTATCTTCTAATTTATCCTCTTCTCCCCTTATTACCTATAGCTTATTTTACTTCTTTTAAATATTTAAAATAATATTTATATTAATATAAAAAATATATAATTAGTAATATACTTAAAAGAATTTATAATTAAAGATATTAATTAAAGTAATATTATATAATTAATTATTCCTTCTAAATATAAGGGTAAAAGACCTATAATTATTTTTTAATTAATTTTATTTAACTATATTAAATTTCTATAATAAGGTTTTATTTATTAAGGATATAGAATATTATTAAAGAAATACTTTATATATTTAATTATCTTCTTTCTTATCTTAGTTTTAATTTTAATTCTTCTTTTTAAAATAATAAGCTTATTAAATTATTTTAATTAGTCTTTAAATTTTTTTAAGATAGTAATAAATTTATTAATTTATTTAATTAGGTAGTTATTACTATTTTTATATTTTTATATTTTTATATTTTTTTAAATAAATTTCTTATATAAGTAAAGATTTACTTATTATAGTTAAAGTCTATTTTTATAGTTATTTATAATAGAGTTATTAGTTTTATATATTTAAATAATAAAATATAGTTATTTTATTTAGGTCTTAAATATATATATTAGTTTAAACTTAACTAATAGTTATTTTAACTTTAATAATAAAATAGGTTAAAAAATTACTTTTAAATAGTCTTATAATATAATGTAATTAGGTTATAATAAGTATATATTTAAGTAAAGCTAGAATCTTAATTAAAGTAATAATAGGTTTTATTATTATTTATTTTAATTAACTTAAAGGCTTAAGTTAAATAATAATAATTCTTTTATATAATACTTAATAGTATTAAACTAGATTATTTATAGTTTATAATAATTTTAACCTTAATACTTATAATTTATAATAGCTTTAACCTTAATACTTATTAATAGTACTAGTATAAATAGACTAAATATAACCTAATATTATAGCTACTAGTATAAAATAGTAGCTTTTAGTTATAAATAGATTATAGAAGAATTATTAAGTTATTATATTTTATTTAATTATATCTTATTCTTTTAAGACTAATTATAAATTTTAACTTAATAGAGAAACTAAAATAATATATAAAGTCTATATAGTTAATTATATATACTATTAGGTTATTAATTTAATAAAAAAATATAAACTTATTTATAAAGTTCTTAAAAGTTAAAGTCCTTTTTATTATTAATAATACTTTTAAATAAAATAAATTCTTTTTTTATATAAGGTTAAAAAATATATAATTATATTTTAAAAAATATATAATTATATTTTTTAAATTAATTATAGTTAACTATTTAAATTTCTATAACTAAGGTTTATTTAGGAAAAACTATTTAATTAAAGAAAATTATTAGGTAATAAAGCTCCTTTCTCTTAGTTAAGTTACTATTAATTCTTACTTAAAAGATAATAAGCTTCTTTATTTATTTTAAATAGATCTTATATATTTCTAAGGTAATAATAAATATATTAACCTTTTTAAATAAAGAGGATATCTTATCTTTATATTTTTTTATTCTTATAAGTATTATCTTTACTTTAAGGTAGATTTATTTATTATAATTAAAGTTTATTCTTATATTTATTTATAAGCTATTAGATTTATATATTTAAATTATTAAATATAGTTACCTTACTTATAGTTTATTTAAACTATAGTTATAAACTTACTTAATAAGGTTATATATATATATATATTAGTTTAAACTTAAATATTATCCTAGCTCTAATAGACTAATAATTAGATTTATATATTTAAATTATTAAATATAGTTACCTTACTTATAGTTTATTTAAACTATAGTTATAAACTTACTTAATAAGGTTATATATATATATATATTAGTTTAAACTTAAATATTATCCTAGCTCTAATAGACTAATAATTACTTTTAAGTAATCTTATATACTAAGGTTATATTACTTAATTTCTTAAATAAATAAATACTTAAGTAGAGCTAAAACCTTTAAGATAATAGTAGGTTTTATTATTATTTATTTTAATTAACTTAAAGACCTAAAGTATATAATAATAATACTTTTATATATTACTTAATAGTATTAGATTAAGTTACTTATAACCTATAAGCTATTAATAAAGAATAGTAGCTTTTACTTATAAATAAGTTATAAAAATAAAATTATATAATTATTATATCTTTTTTATTATATCTTATTCTATTATATCTTATTTTATTATATCTTATTTTACTATATCTTATTTCATTATATCTTATTTTATTATATCTCATTCTTTTAGAACTAATTATAAATTCTACCTTAATAGAAGAACTAAAATATATAAAAAGTTTATAAAATATTATCTCTTACCTTTATTTCTAACTTTATTAACCTTTTATTATTCTTTACCTTTTATCTTTTAATTTATATAAAAGTTAATAATATAAATATCTATATTAAGCTCTTTTAATTTATTAGAAAAGAAATTAAAGAGTTATAATATAAAGTGTTTCTTTATAAGGAGGTTTTTAGGAATTCCCTTTATATAATTATAAACTTATAAATTAATCTTCCTTTATAAGTTATTAGGTTTATATATTTAAATAATAAAATTAAGTTAATTTATAAACTTTATATATTATTTAAGTTTCTTATTAAGCTAGTATTTATAATTAGTCTTAAAAGGATAAAATATAATAAAATAAGATATAATAAAAGAATATATTCCTCTTAGGTATAAGGATAAAAGACCTATAATTATTATTTTTTAATTAATTTTATTTAACTATATTATATCCTTATAATTAAGACTAGTTTTTAAATCTAAGGAGTCTTTTTTTTCTATATTTCCTAAAAACTATTTATTATCTTTTTCTCCCTCTTTATTATCCCCTTATTATTTTCTAACTTTACCTTAAGATTTATATAAAAGTTAATAATATAGAAAGAAGTCTATATTAAATTCTCTTAACCTATTAATAAATAGATTAAGGAGTTTTAATATAAAGTAATTATTTATAAGAAGGTCCTTAAGGGCTTTCTTTATATAGTTATAAACCTATAGGTTAAAATTTATTTTATAGTTATTTATAATAAAATTATTAGGTTTATATATTTAAATAATAAAATATAATTAACTTATCTAATAGTTATCCTAGCTTTAATTAATAATTACTTTTAAGTAGTCTTATATAAGAAGGTTATAATAGGTATATATTTATAGAGTAGAGCTAGAACCTTTATTAAAGTAATAGTAATAACTTTTATAATTATTTATTTTAACTAACTTATATTTAAAAACTTAAGTTATATAATAATAATACTTATATATAATACTTAATAATATTAAATTAGCTTATAGTCTATAATAACTTTAATTTTAATAAATTATTAATAGTATTAATATAAATAAATATAACTTAATATTATAACTATTAGTATAAAATAATAATTTTTAGCTATAAATAGGTTATAAAAATAAAATTATAAAATTATTATATCTTCTTTTATTATATCTTCTTTTATTATCTTATCTTTTATTATCTTATCTTTTATTATTTATTTTAGCTTAATAGAGGAATTAAAAAATAATATATAAAGTTTATTCTTACTATAATAATAAACTTATTCTTTTTAAGGTTTAAATATATATATTTTAATAGGTATTATAAGTTAATTTTCCTAAGTAGGGTAGCTCTCTTTAAACTTTATAATATTTAAAGTTAATTATATTATTATAGGACTTATACCTTATAAGTACCTACCTATTATATATTATTATTATAGCTATCTTTACTTACTAACCTAGATTAGTTTAAATAAATTAGGTTTAACTTCTTCCTACCTAATACCTATAATAATTAATAGAGCCTATAATATTTATAATTAAATATACTTATAATAATATATCTTTTACTTAGAGCCTTAATCTATAGTCTTATTAGAAGTAATTATATTATTCCTATATAAATATAGTACTTTTAATAAAGTACTTATATATAGTGTTTAATAGTGTTAAATTAGCTCATAGCCCATAATAGCTTCCTTTAACCTTAATAGACCAATTTATATTAAGGCTAATAGCTTATTAATAGCACTAACACAAACAGGTATAGCCTAACACTATAGCTACTAGTATAGAATAAATAGTAACTTCTAGCTATAGATAAGTTATAGGAGTAGAATTATAAAGTTACTATATCTTCTTTTACTATATCTTCTTTTATTATATTATCTTTTATTATAAATTCTAGCTTAATAGAAGAACTAAAATAATATATAAAGTCTATAATACTTTTAATAATTATAATTATAATTTATATAACTCCTTTATTTATAACTATTTTAATTAGAAATCCTCTACTTAATAATAAAACTAGTAATCTTATAATTAATAACCCTTATATAAAGAAAATAAGTTATAAGTATTAGCCTATATTTATAAATATATTTATAAAGTATTATATAAAGGTAATAGAAGAAATATTATCTTTAAAGTAACTTAAATAAGTTAATACTTATAAGCTTTATAATATAGCTTTATATATTATTTTATAATATTAATACTAGTAGTATCTTAATTATTATTTCTATATTTAATACTTAATTAGTATATTAATAATATATTTATATAGTATCTTTAACTTAATTTAACCTTAATAATTTAAATATTTAATAATAATAAATAATAATATTAAGAGAAACTAGTACTTATCTAAGACCTCTATTTATATACCCTCTTATACTATATATTATATAACCTTACTTAATTTATATTATAACTATTATATTTATTTTAATATTTTCTACTTAAGCTACTATAAACTATACTTATATTATAATCTAAAAGTTATAACTAGTCTTATTAATAATAATAATAACTTAGATAACTCTAACTTAAATAATAATAATAAGTTTAATACTAATAATTATAATAATATTAAATTTATAATAAATAATATTAGAGTAAATACTTTTGAATTAAATAGCTTTAAAGAGAAATCTTATAATTATTTTATAAATAATTAGGGTAATAATAGTAGAAATATTAATAATATTAATAAGTTAAAAAATAACTAAGATATTAATAATAACTAGAAAGATAGTAATTAGAGAACTAATAACCTAAGGAATAATAAGTAAGGAGATAATAATTAGGGAAATAATAATTAAGGTAATAATAAGAAATATCTTAATAATATTAGCTTACTATTATAATATTTAATACTATTTAATAAATATCTCTAAGTATTATTCTAGGAGTTTTTATAAATAATATAGAAAATAACTAAAATAATAAATAATATATAAGGTTTAATTAGAGTTATAAAAGAAATTCTCCTTATATAAAGGAATAATATTTAAAATATTAAAATTCTTTAACTAATATACTATTATACTTAAATTAGTATAAGCTTAAAATATTCCCTAAGAACTATACTTATACCTAAGTTACTACTTAACTTTCTAATTAAGTTTATAATTTTAAATACTAAAAAAGTTTAAGATATTACTAATAATAATAATAAAATTAGTTAAAGGACTTTAAGTTAATATTAATATTAAACTCCTTAGAATTAGTATTAACTTAATAAACTTAAAAAGAAAGGATAAATAAATAAAAGAATTAAAATTATATTAAATAAAACTACTAATATAATAAATTAATAATAGAAGAAATAAGATTAATAATATAAACTTTATATAATATTTAAATTCCTCTATTATATTAGAATTTATAATAAAAGATAGAATAATAAAAGAAGATATAATAACTTTATAATTTTCTTATAACCTATTTATAAGTAAAAGTTATTATTTTATATTAATAATTATAAACTTTATATATTATTTTAATTCCTCTATTAAGCTAAAATCTATAATAAAAGATAATATAATAAAAAAAGATATAATAACTTTATAATTCTCTTATAACCTTTCTATAGCTAGAAGTTATTATTTTATACTAGTAGCTATAATATTAAGCTATACCTAATCTTTATTATTATTTATACTAGTATTATTAAGCTTAAAGTTATTATAGACTATAAGTAACCTAGTTTAATACTATTAAATACTATATATAAGTACTATTACTATATAATTTAGGCCTTAAAGTTAGTTAAAATAAATAATTATAAAAGTTACTACTACTACTCTAATTAAAGTTCTAGTTTTACTTAAATATATACCTATTATAATCTTCTTATATTATATTATAAGACTATTTAAAAGTAATTATTAGTTAAAGCTAAGATAATAGGTAAGTTAATTATATTTTATTATTTAGATATATAGACCTAAGAGCTTTATAAGTATAAAATAGAGATTAATAAGTAGGTTTACCTCCTTATAGAAGTAGCCCTTAAGATATTACTAAGATAGTCCTTATAACTTAAGTAAAAGAAGGCTTAAATTATCTATAAAGAATTATTAATTTAAAGCTATAGTTACTTAAGAAATAATATAGAAAAAGTAGTAAAGTTATAATTTACTATTATAAAAGATATAATAGCTATTTAAGCTAATAAGATAAGCCTAATATATAAACCTATTAGTTAGATCTTATAAGTATTTAACTTATAGCCCTAATAATTACTATATATTAAGCTTATATTAGGAAAGCTTAGAGTCTTAATAAACTATTTTAGAAATTATAATATAAACTTAAATATTATTAACTTTTATATAAACTTTAAGGTAAAGTAAGAAAATAATAAGAATTTAATAAAGTTAGAAAAGCTAGTAAGAAAGAGTTTTTAGAAGTAGTTTAATACTTAGTCTTAATTATAAGAATATAATATAGTTAAATAAAATTAATTAAGAAAAAATAAGTATAAGTTTTTTACCCTTATATTTAAAAGGGATATTAATAGTTATAATATTAAATTATATTTCTTTATATTAATATTATTAATAAACTATTAACTTATTAAAATTAAAACTATTATAAGTTATAAATAACCTAATTTAATATTATTATATATTATATATAAGTATTATTATTATATAACTTAGATTTTTAAGTTAGTTAAAATAAGTAATTATAAAAGCTACTATTATTATTTTAATTATTTTATAAAATATAATTATTAATTAAAGTTAAAATAGTTATTAATTAAATTAATTATAATTTATTATTAAAAGATATAAATCTAATAATTTTATTATAAATAATTATAAAATAAATATAAATTTATAAGTTTATAATTATATAAAGGAAGTCCTTAAGAACTTCTTTATAAATAATTACTTTATATTATTTATTTTTATAGACTTTATATATTATTTTACTTCTCCTATTAAGCTAAAATTTATAATAAAAGATAATATAATAAAAGAAGATATAATAACTTTATAATTCTACTTTTATAATCTATTTATAGCTAGAAGTTACTATTTTATACTAGTAATTATAATATTAAGCTATATTTAGTCTCTATTATTATTTATACTAGTATTATTAATAAGCTTAAGTCTACTATTAGCTTAAATACTATATATATATTATTATAAGGGAGGAGTAAGAATAGTTACTAATTAATATACTTATTAGTTTATTAAGGTTAAAGTTATTATAGATTATAAGCTAGTCTAATACTATTAAATATTATATATAAGTACTATTATTATATAACTTAAATCTTTAAATATAAGTTAGCTAAAATAGGTAATTATAAAAACTATTATTATTATTTTAACTATCTTATAAAATATATATAAGTTTTAACTCTACTTAAATATTTACCTATTATAACCTTCTTATATTATATTATAAGACTACTTAAAAGTAATTATTAACCTATTATATTATTAAAGCTAAAATAACTACTAACTAAGTAAGTTAACTAAATTTTATTATCTAAATATATAAACCTAATAGCTTATAAATAGTTATAAAATAGAGATTAACCTATAAGTTTATAATTATATAGAGAGAGCTTTTAAGGACCTTCTTATAAATAACTATTCTTTATTAAAAATCCTTAATTTATTTATTAATAGACTAAAAGAGTTTAATATAAACTTTTATATTATTAACTTTTATATAAATCTTAAGGTAAAGTTAGAAAATAATAAGAAGTTATTAAAGTTAGAGGGAAGGATAAGGAAAAATCTTTAGGAGAAATTCTAAAAAAGGAAGTTTTCTTAGATTTAGCCTTAATTATAGGAATATAATATAGTTAAATAATATTAATTAAAAATGATAATTATAAGTCTTTAATCCTTATACTTAGGAGGGTTATTTATTTTTATATAAATTTTAAAATAAAACTAAAAAATAATAAGAAGTTATTAAATTTAGAGAAAAAAATAATAAATAATTTCTTAGAAATATTTTAGAAAAGGAAGTTTATTTAAATCTAATAATTAGTCTTAATTATAGAAATATAATATAATTAAATAAGATTAATTTAAAAAAAATATTATAAGTCTTTTATTCCTTTACTTAAAAGGGAGAATTAATAGTATATTTAGGTTTATAAGTTATAAAAGTCTTATATTTTAATAAGATAATATTAATAATAATAGTTATTATTAGAGAAGCTTATAAAAATAATTATTAAAATAGGTACTAATAAGTATAATTCTAAGTCTTAATAGAATTACATATTCTAATAATAATTATAATTTAAAAAGTACTTAAAAAACTACTTATATAATATATTCTTATATATATAATTTCTAATACTTTAAAGAGTAATATATATTAAACTTTAATTATATATTAGGGTTATAAAAAGGTATATAATTTACTTATAAGTTTTATTTAACTTAAAGTAAGTCTATTATAATATCCTTATAATTTTAATCTTTAAGCCTAATAAAATATACCCTTAATTTATAAATACTCTTAAAGCTTATATATTAGAGCTACTTTATAGACTTTAAGGAAATATAAACTACTTTAAAAGCCTTCCCTAATATTCTTAGAATCTTTAATAAAATATAATATATTATAAAATATAGCTTATAATACTTATTTATAAAGCTTAAGCTTAAGTTATAAGATATTCTTATAATTAATTTAGACTTAAATATTTACTTTATTTATAAGTACCTAATAGCTTAATTAATAAGAACTTTATATTATTATACTACTATAATATATTATATTATATTATTAACATTATTAATTAAATTATAACTCTAATAAATTATATATATTAATTATCTTATTATTAAAATATAAATCTTATAAGAACTAATTAATTTAATAAATAAATTTAAGATAATATAATAGTTTTAAGGTAGAATAAAACTTAAGAATTTATAAGCTTATTTTATACCTTATTATAAATATAAAATCTTATAAGTTAAAAGACTATAACTAAGATTATAAATTATAATATTAGGTTAAGGCTAAGAATATTACCTATACTAATATTATAAAACTATTCTTATTTATAACTAATTATATAAGTATAATATTTACTATCTTATTACTATAATTATTATTCTTATTATTTACTATATTTAGAGAAATACTTATTAAGGTAGGCCCTAATATAAAAAATAAGGAAATCTATATTATAATAAATAAGATAAGATTATATTACTTAGTTTTACTAAATAAGTAAATATTTATAGAGTAGAGCTAGAACCTTAGTTAAAATACTAGTAGTAGCTTTTATAATTACCTATTTTAGTTAACTTAAAGGCCTAATTTATATAGTAATAATACTTAAATATAATACTTAATAGTATTAAGGTAGTAGTAGGTAATATATATAGAGGGCCCCTACTATATATAAGTACCTCACCTATCTCCTCTTTTAATAGTTAATAAGAAGTAATCCTTCTTTATTTCTTCTAAATACCTAATATTAGAGATATTATATAAATATCTTACTCTCTCTTATATAAGTACCTCCTTAAGCCTATATATAGGTACTTACTAGCCTACTTATACCTTATTTTATTAATAGATAATTATAAGAGCCTACTATATAAGTAGGATATCTAATTTATATATATACCTATAATTAATAAGTATATATATTAAATACCTTACCTATTATATATAGACTTTATCTTATAGGTCTTTTAATAAGTATTAATAAATACTTTATATTTAAAGACTTAATTATATAAAAGACCTTAATCTAATATATTAAAGGTTTTAAGATAAATATTTAAGAATTAAGAATATAACTAATTAACTAAGAATAATAGTTATAGTTCTAATATAAAGAGGGATAGTTTATTAATATAGGAAGAAATTTAAAAAGTTAAAATACTCTTAAAGTTTATTAAATAGCTATAAAATAAACCTTAAAAAAAGGTAAAATAATACTTTACTAGTTTTAGTTGAAGATAGTTTATAAGAATAAATATTTATATACCTATTTTTAGATACCACATACCCTTTATTAACTAAGAAGTATTTTATATAAGACTTTTTTAATAAAAGGGCTAGCTGGGGTAAAGGGGGTGAGCCTTAGAGTATAAAGTATAGTAGAGGGCTATAAGTAGGGCTAGTAGGTATAATTTAAGTTCCTAGAGGACTAACTTACCTCCTTTATATGAGAACGGATATTTACGCACCTATTTTCAAATCCCGCACACCCATTACTAACTAATCACAATAGCCCTATGTAAATAAGGTAACTTAAATCTTTTTAAAATTATTATTTTATTTTTCTTCTAGTAATAACCCTAACCCTAGCTCTATTAATAAAATAGTAAAATAGTAAAATAATAAAATAATAATTTTTAATTATTTAGTTATATAAGTATTAAATAAAAAAATTTAAATTTTTTTTATTAAATTAAAATATATTATAAAAATTAAATATAATAAATTTTAATATATAAATTTTAAATATTATTTTATTTCTTTTATTAAGTTTAATTTAAAATTAAATAACTTATATATTTTTAATAATTATAATAGTTATATAAAAATATTTATATTATTAAGTCTTATATATTCTTTAGTTTTTAAAATAATTAAAATAAGTTTCTTTTAAATTATTAGTTATATATTCTTAATTAATTAAAAGACTATAATAACTAATTTAATAATTAATTATTCTTAATATATAAATATTAATAAAAAATAAGTATCCCTCCTAGATATAAGGGTAAAAAACCTATAATTATTTTTTTTAATTAATTTTATTTAATTATATTATATTCTTATAACTAAGGTTAGTCTTTAGTTACTAAACTACTTCTAGAAATTCTTCCTTACTAACTTCTCTAGCTTTATTAAATCCTTATTATTCTCTTACTTTACCTTAAAGTTTATATAGAGGTTAATAATATTAAAGTTTATATTATAGTTTCTTAGGTAGTCTATTAAGACTTTAAGCTTTTCTAATATAGATTTAATATATAGTAATACCTTAAGGGCTACTTTTATAAGGAGGTAGACCTACTTATTAATCTTTATTTTATAGTTATAGAGTTATTAGGTCTATATATTTAAATAATAGAATATAGTTAACTTACTTAGTAGTTATTTTAGCTTTAGTGGGCTAATAATTACTTTTAAGTAGTCTTATAATATAGTATAAGAAGGTTATAATAGGTGTATATTTATAAAGTAGAGCTAAAACTTATATATATTCTATAAGATTGGGGTAATAGTAGTGACTTTTATAATTACCTATTTTAGCTAACTTATCTAAGTTATATAGTAATAATACTTATATATAGTGTTTAATAGTATTAGACTAGGTTGCTTATAGCTTATAATAGCTTTAATCTTGATACTTATTAATAATACTAGTATGAATAGTAATAAAGACTAGGTATAGCCTAATACTATAGCTGCTAGTAGCTATAGATAGGTTATAGGAGAATTATAAAGTTATTATATCTTCTTTTACTATATCTTCTTTTATTATATTATCTTTTATTATAAATTCTAACTTAATAGAGGAACTAAAATAATATATAAAGTTTATAATAATAAGTATTATTTTTTTAAATAAAATATTAAATAAGATATTAAATAAGATATTAAATAAGATATTAAATAATTAAAAAGGTTTTTTTTAAAAAATTCCTAGTTAGAAGTACTAGGGGTAGGGTAGTGTTTTTAATGAATTTAAAGTGTTCTAATTGGCTGAAACACTGCTTAGTTATGATTAGGTGCGCGGGATTTGAAAATGGGTGCGCAAATATCCGTTCTCCTTTATATTCCTCTAAAGTATAAGAAGACTTATTCTTAAAGTTATTATAACTTTAAAATTCTAGGGAATTTTATAATTTAATTAGCTAGAAGCTTACTTAGTAAGGAAAAGGTATATAATATCTAAAAATAGGTATATAAATATTTAACCTCTAGTTTATAAGGTAAAAAGCTTCTTTTATTAGCTTATTAGTAATAATATATAAAAAACTAAGGAGTTATTTAAAGGTTATATAGTTATATATTTTATAACTATAATCCTAATAATAATATCTTTTAGTAACTTATATAAACTTACTTTAATAGTTAGATAGAAGTAGTATTACTTTAAGTAGATTTATTAGTTTCTTATTTTATTAAATATTTAGTTATTATATATATATATATATATATAAAATTAAATAAGGGAGAAGGTTAAAGCTATTATAGGTATTTTAACTCCTTTTTTATTTAAATTATTATAGTTATACTAGGTTAGGGGCTAAGGTAGGTAACTAAGCTAAGGTTAAGCACAAACCACCTGTAGCCTCTAAGGCCCTTAGCTATTTTAGATTAGAATTCATTAGAGGCTTCCTTTCCTCCTACTCTCTTTTCTTAGCTAGACTAGGTATTATTCAAAATTCTACAATTTTAAGTAAGACTTAAGAGCTTCACCTCTCCTACATCCCTCCCGTGACATAAACCTCTAGTAATATATTATTATAAATAATAATAAAAATAATACTAAGCCCTTAAGAATAATTTAAGTAGTCTACTCCTCTAAGTCTACTAAAATAGTAAGATAATATTAGTTATAATATATTATTTTTAGTTAAAATAAAATAGAAAGAAGATAAGTAGGCTCTTTAATTATTATAAACCTTAATTAAATAATCTTTAATTATATATATTTAGAGCTCTCTACTAATTAGGTTTAATTTTTATAATTTAAGACTTAAGTACTTTATAGGATAAAATAGTACTAATTATCTTAAAAGGTTTAATAAGCTAAGAGACTTTCTAAATATTTATAATTATTATATATTTAGTACTTTTAAGAACTTAATAGTATTTTTAGAAATTATAGCTAAGATTAGTTTTTATATAATTAGTATTAAGTTATAAATTATTTAAAAAACTTAGCTTAAAAATATATTTTAAAATATAAATATTAAGTAATAGAATATATTAAATTAATAATTTAGCTAATTAATAACTAATAAGTTTATTATAAAGCTAAGTTTTTTTAAATATAATATTTAGTTATAATTAATTACTTTTTAAGCTAAATAAAAATTAGAAAGAGTTAGTTATTAAATTCTAGGAAAAGCTACCTTTTAAAATTATAAATTACCTTATATATAACTATAATATTAGAATTAAATACTTATAAGGGAAGAAATAATTATAACTAATAAATTACTTTATAGAAATCTTTAAGAATATATAAGTAGAAATCTAATAAGATTAAAAAGTAAAAAAATATAAGATAAAAGGTAATTTTAAGATAGTTTAGTACTTATATAATAATACTAAATCTATATTATCTATCTTCTAAGTTATACTAGTAGAAGTAGTTAATAAGGAGTTTTTAAGAATTCTTAAATTTATAGAAATCTATAATAATAAATCTTATAAATTTAAAATAATTTTAATAGAATAACTAACTAATATTTAAATAAAAAGCTTCTTAAAACTAGCTAATATTACTTAAAATAAAATATATAAAGATAGTAATTCTATTAGTAATTTAGGAGAAATACTAGAGATATAAGACTTAATTAAATACTTTAAAAAGTTATAATTATTTAATATAAAGATATAGTTAAGATAGAAAAAGTAATAAACTAAATAATAAAAAATTAAAAGGCTACTTTATAACTTATTAAAAAGAGAAACTTAATATAATAACCTATTAAGTTTAATAAAAACTATATAAGTAAGTAAACTATTAATTATAAATAATATAATCTTATTATTAAAGCTTAATTACCTAATAAAAGATAACTAAGAGATAGTTAATTAATCCTTTAAAACTTAAAAAGAGATTATAAAAGATTTAAATAAAAATTTAGTTAATATATAAGTAAATCTACTTAGAAGAGATAGAATAAAACTAGTTTATTTTAGCTATTATTAAATTAATTACCTTATTAGTAATTATTTAATATTAAAATTTATAAATAATAAGAAGGTATTATATTATAATAATATATTTTATAACTAATTTTAGCTTAAATTAGAAGAAAAAGTATATTAAGGGATAATAAGATTATTAAATACCTTTATAGTTAATTACTATAAGTTAATAAAGGGTATTACTTCTTATATTTATAATATTCTTAAGTATCTTATTAATATAAAAGTTAATAAGAATTAAGTCTTATAATATATTAGTTTTTTTAAGAAAAATAAGCTCCTTAAGGGAAACCTTAGTTTAATTATTACTAAATTACTTTATAATACTTATTAGGGTAATTAATCTTGATAATAATATACTATAGAATATATTAATTTAATAATACTAGTTAATTTTAAAAGGGAGAAGCTAGATCTTTTTATAAGATATTTATATTCTCTTAATAAGATTAGATAGTTAATAATTCTTATTAGTATAATTAAGTAGCTAGAAATTAATATTAATAAAGTAAAAAAAAGGAGTTAAAGGGTTATATTATCTATTTTATTTAATAGAAGTATAATAAAAGACTATCTAAATATATTAGACCTTAAAAGGATAAAATTAGAAAACTCTAAGGATTAAAATAAGACTAATAAAAATAGAATTAATTAGGATAAGACTAGTTAAGATAAAATTAGTTAGAATAAGATTAAATAGGACTAGCTTAAATAAAATTAGCTTATATAGGAGTAGGCTAGTTAGATCTAAAAAGCCTAAATCAAGGACTAAAAAGAAAGTATATCTAAGAAACTAAAGTCTAAATCTTAAAAAATAAACCCTAATTTAATTCCTAATATAATAGTATTAAAATTCTTTAATATACCTAAAGGCTTTATATAAAATAAAATTATTATATTATAATTAAAGCTAAATAACTATATTATTAAATATGTTTATCTAGTTTAAAATAGCTTAGAAAAAGGTATATATATATAAAATAAAGTTATTATACCTATAGACTAAGAAACTACCCCTTAGATCTTATTTATAATATAGCTTCTAATTAAAGGAAATATTATATTAAGTTTTTTAAAAATTAAGTTACCTCTTCTCCTCTCCTAATTAATAGATTTATATTAAATAAGAATATAAATAAGGTAATTATAAAGCTTAATATTAGAAGGAAGAGAATATAGAGAAATATTATAGCTCTAATTAATACTCTACTAGTATAATTTAGTAAGTTAGATAATTATATCTTTAATATACTAATTAATATAAGTATTATAATAAATATTATTAGTACCTTAATATATAATTAGTTTAAACTCTTTATTATTAGTTATATTACTACTTTATTTATTTTTAATAGTTTTATAATTAATTTAATTAATATAATAGAGGTAGATATATTTATTTTAAAGTATAAAGACTATACCTCCTTCTATATTATTAAGTAAGAAGGTATTAATTATAAAATATTATTAGAAATATTCTTCTTTAATTAAATAAAGATAATCTTTATTTATAAATAAGATAAATTAACTAAAATAAGTTTTAAGTTTAGTAGTATTTAGTTTTTAGTTATTATTAGTTATTACTTATAGTTAGTCTAGCTTATATAATTAAAAAATTAACTATTAGCTCTAAGTTAGGAAAACTAATAGTTAGTAGTAAGGAGGTTCTTAGTTAGGTTAATTCTATACTTAAAAAAGGAGATATATTTATTCTATTCTTATTTATATCTAATATTCCTACTTTTATTAAATAGAATTAATTTCTATATATATAAAAGTTTAATAGAAATAAGGAAAAATATAAGTATAAGTACTATTAATTTATATATAGGTAAATTATATATATAGAAGAAAGGTTATATAGGAAGGAACTAAAGTATATTTTATATTTAGTAAATATTATATATAAATCTATTAAAAAAAAGTTAAGCTAATTAATAACTTAGAGTTAGATAAATTAATACTTAAAGGAATAATTTATTAAAAAAAGAAGAGGTAGTAAGCTATTAAAATTATATAAATATAAATACTACCTACTATATATAACTAATAGATTAAGTTATAGTTCTTAAAGATACTATTAAACTTTTAGTTAATTAAGGAATATTAGGAAAATCTTCTCTAAAAAAAATTATAATAGCTTTTTATAAGAAGAAACTAATATATTCAAGTATCTACTTATTAACTAAAAAGCTACTCTTATATAGAACTAGTCCTATTTAGGTAAGATTATATCTAAGATTATATTTAAGTAAAAGATTAAAATAATTTCCTATAAGCCTTATTAGTTATAAAGTATTCTAATATCTTATACCCTTTATAATAAGATAATTAAAGTCTTTAAGGAGTAGTTAAATAAGTATATACTTAAAAAATTAAATATATTATATAGAAATAAGTAGTTTTTAATTATAAAAAAGGATAAAGGACTTTAACTTATTAATAATATATAAGAATATAATTATTTTATAATTAAGAATATATTTATTTCTTTATTAACTAATTAGTTTTTAAAAAAGTTTAGAATATATAAAATCCTTTCCCTTCTTAATATTTTCTTTAAGTTAAGTTAAAGGAAAGTAATTAGGATATAATAATATTTATAACTCCTTTAAAGCTATTTAGAATAATAATATTATTTATAAATATAATAAATTCTATTACTTAGTTTTTCTATATTATTATATAACTTCTTTATAATCTTATTTTATATATTTATTAGGTATTCTTAAATAATATTATAATTAAAGAACTAAATTTAATATACTATAATAAATAGCTTTTAAAACTATTAAATATATAATAATTTATAACTAAATATATTAGTAACTTTAATAAGATTCTCCTTAATATTAAGTTTATAAATATAATTATATTTATATTTAAAGTAAAATAGTATAAGAAGTAAGTTAATATTATTAGTTATACTTATAAAACTAATAGCTAATTATCTTAAAATAAGAAAATATAAAAGATCTAAAATTAAATATATTATATAAACCTAAGAGAAGTTAAATTATTCCTAAAAATAATTAAATATTACTACTATTAGATTTAAGAGTTTATAGTTATTATATAATCTCTATTTAATCTATAAAAGAAAAATACCTAATTCTAATAAATAAAACTAAAGTAAGAATTAATAAAAAAGCTAATTAGAAAGTTTTTAATAAAATCTATCCTAATTAGCTTAAACTATAATATTATTATAAAAGAAATTATATTAATAATAAATATAAGCCTTATAAAATAGAAAATAGTATTAATATAAGAGATTTTAGGTTACTATAAGTTAATATAATATAAAAGTAATATTTAAATAATAATTAAAACTAAGTATAATATAATAAAAAGAAAATATTAAGGTATTCTATATATTATATAAAAAATAAGGAACTATTTATTTAAATATTACTTTATTTTAAAAATAAATATATAGATATTAGTAAATTAAATTAATAAAGAAATATCTAATATTTTAGGAGCCCTAATTATATATTAAATAATAATTATTAAACTCTTTAACTTTAAGATTTAATATATTCTTAGATTTAAAAAACCTATTATTAATACTTTCTTATAACTATTAGTCTTAATATAACTTAAATTTAACCTTAATAAGGATCTTAATAACTAATATAACTCTTAAATTAATATTATAAATTCTAAATATATAGAGAAGTCTCTCCTAAATAACTATTTTAAGTAAATAATAATCTTATACTAATATATAATCCTCTTAGGTATAAGAGTAAAAGACCTATAATTATTTTTTTTTAATTAATTTTATTTAACTATATTATATTCCTATAACTAAGGCTAAATTTAGGGAGACTTCTTTTACTAGAATTTTTCTTAGAGACTATCTATTACCTTTTTTTTTAACTTTAAAAACTTCCTATTCTCTAGCTTTACCTTAAGATTTATATAAAAATTAATAATATAGAAATTTATATTAAATTCTCTTAGCTTATTAATAAAGAGACTAAGGAGTTTTAATATAAAGTAGTTATTTATAAAAAGGTCCTTAAGGACTCCCTTTATATAGTTATAGACTTATAGGTTAATCTCTATTTTATAATTATAGAGCTATTAAGTCTATATATTTAAATAATAGAATCTAATTAACTTACTTAATTAATAATTATCTTAGCTTTATATAGTAGGCTAATAATTACTTTTAAGTAGTCTTATAATATAGTATAAGAAGGTTATAATAGGTAAATATTTAAGTAAAGCTAAAACTTATATATATTCTATAAGATTAGGGTAATAATAGTGGCTTTTATAATTACTTATTTTAACTAACTTATATTTAAAGGCCTAAGTTATATAGTAATAATACTTATATATAGTACTTAATAGTATTAAATTAGCTTATAACCTATAATAACTTTAACCTTAATACTTATTAATAATACTAATATAAATAGTAATAAAGACTAGGTATAGCCTAATACTATAGCTACTAGTAGCTATAGATAGGTTATAAGAGAATTATAAAGTTATTATATCTTCTTTTACTATATCTTCTTTTATTATATTATCTTTTATTATAGATTTTAGCTTAATAGAGGAACTAAAATAATATATAAAGTCTATACTAATATATAAATTTAATTAGAGTTATTTATTTTAAAGTTAAGGTATTTAAATATTAAGTATTTAAAGGCCTTTTATAAAGAAGAGAGGAAAACTATTAACCTAAATAAAGACTAATAAATAATTCTATTTAAAAGTAAAAAATTATCTATAAATATTATATAGTTTATAACTATAAAAGCTAGAATATTATATTATATAGGATTTATTATCTCTTCTATTAAAAAGGAATATATATTAAAATCTAATAGGTTATTTTTAAATATCTATTTTATATAATATAATTTAAAAACTTATAGTTAAGGAATTATATTAATAACTTCTAACTAACTATTTTATATAGTTAGAATTAATATTTAGTATATATTTCTATATTAAGGTTATTATTATTTAATAAAAGTATATTATAATTAAACTAGCTTTTTAATAAGATAGAATTTAAAGTATTTCTTAAAGTAATAAATATATTATATATTTAAATCTTATTATATAATTTATAAGTATAAGTAGTTATTAAAAATAATTATTATAATCTTACTTAAGCTTTATATAAGTTTTTAGATAATAGGAAAAATTAGGTCTAATATCTTAAACTTACTCTCTTTATAAATAAGATATTAGTTTATTACTTTTATTATAATAAAGCTTTATCTACTTAGTTAGTTATAAGTACCTATATATAGGCCCTTTAGGTATATCCTCTATAAGTATATAAATAAGTAACTATATATAATATTACCTATTTTAACTCTTATATATATAAGCCTAACTAATATTAATTAATAGTTATAAGGATAATTATAAATAATTAGGTTAAAGAGATAATTTATTACTTTAAAGCTTATATACTTATAATAATATCTATTATTTATAAATATTTAATAATATAATTCTTAAAGGAATATATATAATGAAAAATATTAAATTCTTCCTTAAAAATATAATACTAAATATATAATATTCTATTATATTTATATTATAAGAAGATATTAAACTTTAAAATAATTCTATTCTTAAAGAGAAACTTAGTTATTTAAAATTACTTTATAAACTTTATATATTATTTTAGTTCCTCTATTAAGCTAAAATTTATAATAAAAGATAATATAATAAAAAAAGATATAATAAAAGAAGATATAATAACTTTATAATTCTCTTATAACCTATCTATAACTATTAGTAGCTATAATATTAGGCTATACTTAGTTTATTTATATTAATACTATTAATAAGCTATTAGTTTATTAAAGTTAAAGCTATTATAGGCTATAAGCTAGTCTAATACTATTAAGTATTATATATAAGTATTATTATTATATAACTTAGGCCTTTAAGTTAATTAAAATAGGTAATTATAAAAGCTACTATTATTATCCTAATCTTATAAGATATATTTAAGTTTTAACTCTACTCTATAAATATATACCTATTATAACCTTCTTATATTATATTATAAGACTACTTAAAAGTAATTATTAGCCTACTAAAGTTAGAATAATAGGTAAGTTAATTATATTTTATTATCTAAATATATAAACCTAATAACTCTATAATTATAAAATAGAAATTAATAAGTAGATTTACCTTCTTATAAAGGTAGCCTTTAAGATATTATTATATATTAAATCTATATTAGAAAAGCTTAGAGTTTTAATAAACTACCTAAGAAATTATAATATAAACTTTAATATTATTAACCTTTATATAAACTTTAAAGTAAAATAAGAAAATAATAAGGATTTAATAAAGTTAGAGAAGTTAGTAAGGAAGAGTTTTTAAAAGTAGTTTAGTAACTAAAGATTAGCCTTAGTTATAAGAATATAATATAGTTAAATAAAATTAATTAAAAAAAATAATTATAGGTCTTTTATCTTTATATTTAAGAGGGTTAAAATTACTTTATATAAATATAACTTTATAAAATAACCTTTTCTAAATATTATAATTTAATTTTTTATCTAAATAAAATATATTTAAAATATTTTATTTAGAAATAGAATTAGATAATTTTTTATTACTTTATAATAATAATTTTAACTAATATATAATATTATTAATATTATTCTTTCTATTATAATATAAATTAATTACTAAAATTTAATATAAAAAAGCTATTAAATAAGTTAAGGTAAATTAAGATCTCTAATATATTAATATTTTATTAAGAAAAACTATTTATTCTTAATTATTATTCTTATATTTTTATAGCCTTTAACCTAATAAAGGAGAATATTATAGCTTATACTTATCCTTCTTTTCTTTTATATATAAAGTTAGATAGGTATAAATTACTACTTTAATAGCTAAAATAGCCTAAAGTATATAAGATCTAAGGATTTTATATAAAGGATAATACTCTTTTATTTAAAGGCTATTTTATACCTAATTAAGAATTTATCTTATTTAAAAAGTTAAAAACTTCTTTCTTAGTTAAGAATAATTTAAACTTAATAAATTATTATAAGTATTTAATCTTAGTTATAACTATATATTTCTTTATATTTAATTATTAATCTAAATTATATTATTAAAGTATTATAAGTATACTTATTCTAAATACTTTAAACCTAACTATAATATATTTTATAAGTAGTTTATAAATAGACTTTTAAGAAATAATTATATCTAAATAGGTATCTTAGAAAAAGAAGGGAAAGAAACTAATATTACTAAGTATTATATAACTTTATATAACTAACTTATCTAGTTAAATAATCTTTACTAATAACTACTTATAAAAGTTAATTAACTTTTATATATTTCTAAAGTAGTTAGGGGGCTCTTTAAGACTCTTAGATAATACTAATAGGAGTAGTTAGCTATTTTACCTCTTATTAATATTATTAAGTATAATAATATTACCTTTATAACTACTAATATTTAGCTATTATTATCTTAACTACCCTCTTAATATTACCCTATAATTATATATTAACTAAATATTACCTCTATTTATATATTTTAGATTTACTTATAATTAGAATAAATAAAAAGATTATTATATATAAATAAATTATAATAACTACTTCTAAAGATAAGAGTATATAAAGGTAAAGAAGGACTAAGAAAAGAAGTATAGTTAGTATTAATATAATATATATAAGGTAGTTCTTTAGAGGTAATCTAAGATATATAAATACTTTTTAAATATAACTTACTATATAAATACTTTTATAATAATTTTTAATTTTAAGTTACTATTCTACTATACTTATTAAAGTTATATATAAAGGACCTACTATCTTATTCTAGTTATTTCCTATCTATATACTTATTTCTTATATATTATTTATATATATACTTAGTTATATATAGTACTAATAGAGGTATAAGGTAGTAGTAGGTAATATATATAGAGGGCCTCTATTATATATAAGTACTCTATCCATCCCCTTTTTTAATAGCTAATAAGAGGTAATCCTTCTTTATTTCTTCTAAATATCTAATACTAAAGATATTATATAAATATCTTATTCTCTCTTATATAAGTACCTCCTTAAGCCTATAAATAAGTACTTACTAGCCTACTTACACCCTATTTTAATATTAGATTAGGTTACTTATAGCCTATAATAGCTTTAACCTTAATAGTACTAATATAAATAGATATAGCTTAATATTATAACTACTAGTATAGAATAATAACTTTTAGTTATAGATAAGTTATAGAAGAATTATAAAGTTATTATATCTTCTTTTATTATATCTTCTTTTATTATATCTTCTTTTATTATATCTTCTTTTATTATATCTTCTTTTATTATATCTTCTTTTATTATATCTTATTTTATTATATCTTCTTTTATTATATCTTCTTTTATTATATCTTCTTTTATTATATCTTCTTTTATTATATTATTTTCTATTATAGATTTAAGCTTAATAGAGGAATTAAAATAATATATAAAGTCTATAATAAATAAGATAATTAATTTTACTATTATCTTATATCTATCTTACCTAATTATAATACTAAGTTTAGAGATTCCCTTATATAGTTACTTTATTATCTAATTAAACTTCTACTAAGGGGTATTAAATATATATAAATCCTTAGTTTTTAACCTAAATAGTATCTTTTATTAAAATAAAGATAAATAGTTAATAATATATATTAGTTATTTATAATATATAAACTACTTATAAAATAAATAGAAAAGAATAACTTTTATACTTAAATTAAAAAATAGAAAAAATATACTAAACTAATTTAATTATATTATAAACTTATAATATTTAATATATTATTAAAGTAATTAATATATAATATAAATATTAAGCTAAGTATTATATATCCTTTATTCCCCTTATAACTTATAATTAAATAGGGTCTTTAAGCTTAATTATAAGTTTAATAACTTTAACTTCTTATTCTCCTTATTAGTTATAAAGGAATATCTTTAGTTAAAATTAAGCTTTTTAAGAATCTACTATCTTTTTAAGTAAAATTTAAAATTAAAATAAAGGAGTTTTATTATTAAATTATAATATAATAGAAACTTACTTTAAGCTAAGAGAAAATAATTTATAATATTTATATAAACTATAAGCTATTATTATAGAGAAATATATATATTTATAAAGATTATATAAGTAATATAACTAAGAATGTAGATATTTACGCCTAAAAAAATAACTACCACACCTAATTTTATAACTAATTAGTACCCACATATATATACAAATTTATTTTAATTAGGGGCTACTATAATAATTATTAAGGTTATTATATATAGCTAATATTTAGCATTATATCTTTATTAACTAACTAATAAAGCTAAAAATAATATATATAATATATATATAAGCTTAATTTAGTAGTATTTCTAAGTAAAATTTATACTTAATTATATACTTAGCTCCTACTAAGTACTTTAATCTCTAATTATATATCCTTACTATTATTAACCTTACTAATAAGCTTATTTATAGTTAGGTTTATATATTCTAACTAATTAATAATTCTTTATATATTTATATATTATTTCTTAGCTAATAGTAATATACTTAAAGATATATCTAATAGAGTAGAATATTATTTTAATTAATAATTTACTTACTTTATAAGCCTTATTATTAATTATAAGTTTTACTAAATAATTTTCTATTAGGTAACCTTATTATAAGTATCCTCTCTATTTAAGGATTAAAGAGATATATTATTCTACTCCTAAACTAAATTAACCCTCTATATAAAAGTTATTATTACTTTTATCTTATTACTTATCTTATTTCTTAAGTTAATTATTATTAATATTATCTTCTTCTTTATTATAAACTTTTTATAATTCTTATTAATATTAAATAAATCTTATTTACTAACTATAAATATAAATATATTATATAATTATTCCTTAAGCTATATTTTCTCTAATAAGAGAATTACTAAAAATAGGTTATTAACTAAAAAGTTATAATTAAGCTAATAAACTTTATATATATTTAACTTCTTAAAGAGTAAGTTAGCTTTCTCTTTATTAGCTATTTAATTAATATAAATTAAGTTATATTATATAAATATAAAGTAAATATAAATAGTAAATATATAATTACCTTATATAACTTTTCTCCTTAATATATATAATATATATTTCCTTATTTATTAAAGAAGGTTAAGGGTAATATATAAGACTTATAATAGAAGCTAACTAAGTTACTTCTTCTTATTATACTTTTAAAGTAAGGTACTATGGCGTAATAGTTAAGTGTTAGGTTGCCCTTCACATTAGTGCCGCGAAGGGCGTGGGTTTAATCCCCACTAATACCCCCCCAACCCACTAAAAGCCTAGCTCCTCCACTTAGTTTTTACCACTACTAGCCTAGCGGATTTTCCCTAATAAGTAAATAGGTATAGGTACTACTATCTATTATAGAATTATAAGGTAACTTAGGTACCTAACACTCTTCCCCTATAAGAGTAGAAGTTAAGGAGGTAGTACTAAGGTTACTAAGGACTAGGCCTAGGGTCTATTCTAAGTATTTAGACCTTCTTTAACATTTAGTTATATTACCTATATAACTTTAAAGTGTGTATTTTACTATATTATAGCTTATAGTCTATACTTTTAAAGTAATAATATTTTTTAATAAGCTTCCTCTAAGATAATATTATAAATTATATTCTTAAAAGCTTAGTATATATATTAAATTAGATAAAAAAGATTTTTTATTTTATAATTAAAATATATCTTTATCTTATAATATATTTACTTAATAAAAGAAGTTATATATAAGTTAAAGTTAAATATTTTATAAGTTTAATAAACTACCTATTTAGTAATAATTTTCTCCTTCTTATTAATATAATAGGTCTTAAAGTATTTTAAAACTACTTTCTAATTATAAAACTTCTCTTATAATAGTTATTAAATAGCCTTATCAATCTTATAATTAGTTAAGTATTTTATAAACTTTAAAAGATTAAATAGGACCTAATAAATATATAGGATATTATTTAAAACCTTTACTAATATTATTATTATTCTTTTAATTAATATATTAAGTAAGACTAAGTTTAAATTCTTCTTCTCCTCCTCCTCCTCCTCTTTATCTTTTAGTATTTTAATTAACCTAACCTATTTCTACTTAATTTATAGAATAATATTTATATTTATATAAAATATATAAAGTTAGTAATAAAATTAAAGAAATTTAAATTTAAGTATATTAATTAAAATAGTATTATAGTTTATAATAAAGAGGATTAGATTATTAACTTTAAACTTATATAAAAAAAGGTAAACTTACTTAAGAAGTTATTAAAAGTTATATTTATTTTTACTATTAATAATATTTTAAAATAATAAGAGAATCTTCTTTATATAGGTTAGTATTATATCCTAAAAGTATAATAACTACTTATAATTAGTTAAATAGGTATAATTAAGTAAAATAAAATATAAAAAATATTATTCTTAAATTTACCTAAGTTATATTTAATTATATTAGAAGATACCTATAATCTTATTTATTTCTAACTTATATTAATAATACTAATAGCTTTACTTTTTTAACTAGTTTAATACTAATTAAAATAATATATATATATACCTTATTTCTCTCTATAATAAGTTTATAACTAATTTTTAATAATATTTAGTTCTAATTAAATATTTAAATATTATAGTTAAAAAAGTATTTTAAGCTTCTTCAGTATAGTTAATATAAAATTTTAAGTAATATAAATAAGAAATTTAAGCTATAGTTCTAAAAGCTTTACCTAATTATATTAAGCTTTAGGGACTACTTAAGAACTATAATAAATATACTTATACTTATTAATAATAAGCTTCTATTTATTTCTTATCTTCTTTATCTTATAAATAATTATTTATTAGTTATAATTAATTTTAATTATTAAAGTATTATTTATTATTAATATAAATAAATATTAGGTACCTTAGCTATAAACTAATATAATATAGTTAGCTATTATATTATACTTTATAATTATTTAATTAATAGAGCTTATAACTTTATTTAAATTAAGCTTAAGGTTAACTAAGATATTATATTTATTATTAAAAAGTCTTAAGTATATAGGAGGATTAGAAAGTATTAGATATTAATAATTTATTATAATAATATTAGAGTTTTAATTATAATAATTTACCTACTATTATATCTTAAAGTTAAAATAATTTAGGATATTTATTATTATTATAAACTTTATATATTATTTTAGTTCCTCTATTAAGTTAGAATTTATAATAAAAGATAATATAATAAAAGAAGATATAATAAAAGAAGATATAATAATTTTATAATTTTACTCTTATAATTTATTTATAGTTAAAAGTTACTATTTTATACTAATAGTTATAGTATTAGGTTATATTTAGTTTTTATTATTATTTATACTAATATTATTAATAAGTATTAAGATTAAAGTTATTATAAATTATAAGTAATCTAGTTTAATATTATTAAGTATTATATATAAGTATTATTATTATATAACTTAGGTAAGCTAGCTAAAATAGGTAATTATAAAAGCTATTATTATTACTCTAATTAAGGTTTTAATTCTACTTTATAAATATTTACCTATTATAACCTTCTTATACTATATTATAAAAACTACTTAAAAGTAATTATTAGCTAAAGTGAAGATAATAGGTAAATTAACTAAATTTTATTATTATATATAGTTTTAAATATATAGACCTAATAGTTAAATAACTATAAAATAAAAATTAACTTATAAGTTTATAATTATATAGAGGAAGGCCTTAAAGACCTCCCTATAAATAACTACTTTATATTAAAACTTCTTAGTTTTTTTATTAATAGACTAAGAGAATTTAATATAAATTCCTATATTATTAACTTTTATATAAATCTTAAGGTAAAGTTAGAGAATAGAAAGTTTTTAAAGTTAGAGAAAAAGGTAATAAATAGTCTTTAGGAAAAATTTTAGTAAAGAAAGTTTCCCTAAATTTAGTAACTAGCCTTAATTATAGGAATATAATATAGTTAAATAAAATTAATTAAAAAAATAATTATAGGTCTTTTACCCTTATATCTAGGAGGGATTTATTATTATTATAATAGTAGAAAAATAATACTTAATTAAATAAGAATAAAATTTAATATTAAATTAATTAATTTAATAAAGGAATAATTAATTAAGTAAGATATAAGTAATTAGTAGGTAAGTATTTATTTATAGGAGAAAAGATTATTATATAATATGTTTTTAATAATATAAAAAGTATTATATTAGTTAGTATAATAAAGTTAAATAGGGTGCTCTAATTAGCTATAATACTAATTAGTTATAAAATTAGGTGTAGTAGCTATTTTTTTAGGCGCGAATATTTATATTTATAATTAAATATTAGAGAAAGATTTAAATACTTAGAGTAGACCCTAAGTTTAGTTTTTAGTAACCTTTATTTTACCTTTTTAACTTTTTTATTCTTATAAGGGAAGAGGGTTAAGTACTTAAGTTACCTTTTAATTTTATAGTATATAATAATACTTATATTTATTTACTTATATAAGGAAAACTTATCTAACTTATAAGTAGTAAAGATTAGGTAGAGGAGTTAAATTATTAGTAAGTCTTATAAGTAGTACTAATAAGAATTAAACTTATATCTTTTATAATACTAGTATATAAATCTTTAAGCTAGCTTATAATAGTTTTTAAATATATAAGTAGTTATTTACTCTTAAATTAGAATAATAAAGTAGCTAGTAAAGATAAAATTAAAGAAAATAGATATTTATATACCTATTTTTAAATATTATGTACCCTCTACTAATTAAGAAGTATCTTATATATAAGACTTCTTCTATAAAAGGGCTAGTTAGGGTAAAGGGGGTGAGCCTTAGAGTATAAAGTAATAGAGGGTTATAAGTAGGGCTAATAGGTATAATTTAAGTTACTAGAAGACTAACTTACCTCCTTTATATTTCTCTAAGTATAAGAAGACTTATTTTTTAAAGTTATTATAACTTTGAAATTTTAGGGAATTTTATAATCTAATTAGCTAAAAGCTTACTTAGTAAGTAAAAGGTATATAGTATTTAAAAATAGGTATATAAATATTTATTCTTAAATTAAAAGTTATAAAAATAATAGAGGATCCCTAAATTTTAGTATTTTAAACTATATTATTACTTAGTAATAAGTAGTAAATAATTATATAATTTATAAGGTACTCCTATTTATTATAATAGCTTATATAGAAATAACTTAATATAATAAATACTTAATTAGTTAAAAATCTTAGTAATAAACTTAATAAATATATAATATTTTAATATTACTTAAAAATTATTATTTAATTTAAAATAAGCTAGATAAATACTTATATATTATTATAGTAGTCTAAGGATATTATATACTTTTATATAAGGACTATTAGTTAATTAGCACGTAATGAGACTAATTAGTAGGGTTCTTATATAAATAGTTTTTATAGAAGCTAATTAATAAAAAGAAATATTATCCTTCTTTATATATATATATATACATATTATACCTAATTATAATATATATATATAAAGCCTTATTAACCTTAATTTATAAATTTTATCTCCCTCTTATTAATCTCTTAAATTTAATATTTATTTTAATATTATAAATAATCTTAATATAATTTTAAAGATATTATTTATATATTAATATAACCTTATAAGTTATATATTTTATATTATTATTTACCCTAATAGTGTTTAAGTAGGTAGTAATAAAATACTTATTTAATATAATATTATAAGAAAATAGATAGTAAAGCTTATTAAATTAAGGATATTTAATACTTAAGGCCTCTACTTTAATAATATAAAGATAGTATTTATAAGTAAAATTAGTTAATATTAATTATTTAATTATCTTTAGTTTCTTTATAAAACTTTCTTATAGTTTTAATTTAAGTAGTATTATAAAGTTAAAATAAGTTTAATAATATATTACTCCTTCTCTAAGTAATATATTATTAAGCTTTTAATTATTACTACTTACTATTATATTTATATATTATAATTATTAGCTAGTAGTATCTTTAAGGTATTAAATATATTTTATTAAGTTAGTAATATATTATTAAATAAGATAATAAGGTTAGCTAAGGAAATACTTTTATTATAAACTTAATACTTAATATCTTCTAAGCTTTACTTAATATTCTATTTTACCTATACTTTCCTAAGCTTCTTTATTCTTAGATAAGTAAGGAGGGCCTTATACTTTAAGAAGATTTAATTATTCTTCTCTTAAATTTATAAGAAGTAAAATTACTTTATATAAAATTAAAACTTAAAATAAAATTTAAGATTCTTATAATATATTAAATATATTCTCTTTTAAATATAAGAATAAAAAACTTATAATTAATTTTATTTAATTAATTTTATAGACTTTATATATTATTTTAGTTCCTCTATTAAGCTGGAATTTATAATAAAAGATAATATAATAAAAGAAGATATAATAAAAGAAGATATAATAACTTTATAATTTTACTCTTATAATCTATTTATAGCTAGAAGTTATTATTTTATATTAGTAGCTATAGTATTAGGCTATACTTAGTTTGTTTATACTAATATTATTAATAAGCTTGAGTTTATTATTAGCTTAAATATTATATATATACTATTATAAGGGAGGAGTAGGAGTAGGTATTATTAAGGTTAAAGTTATTATAGACTATAAGTTAGTTTAATACTATTAAGTACTATATATAAGTACTATTATTATATAACTTAGGCCTTTAAGTTAGCTAAAATGGGTAATTATAAAAGCTACTACTATTATCCTAACTAAGATTTTAACTTTACTTAAATATTTACCTATTATAACCTTCTTATATAAAGACTATTTAAAAGTAATTATTAGCCTATTAAAGTTAAAATAACTATTAGGTAAGTTAATTAGATTTTACTATTTAAATATATAGATCTAATAGCTTTATTATAAATAGTTATAAAATAAAGATTAACTTATAGGTCTATAATTATATAGAGGGAGTCCTTAAGGATCTCCCTATAAATAACTACTCTCTATTAAAATTCTTTAATCTATTTATTAATAGGTTAAGAGAGTTTAATATAGACTCCTATATTATTAACTTTTATATAAATCTTAAGGAAAAGTTAGAGAATAATAAGTTATTAATAAAGTAGGAGTAAAGGATAAGAGATAGTCTCTAAGAAAAATTTTAATAAAGGAATATTCTCTAAATTTAAAAACTAGCCTTAGTTATAGGAATATAATATAGTTAAATAAAATTAATTAAAAAATAATAATTATAGGTTTTTTACCCTTATATTTAAGAGGAGTTAATTAATTTTATTTAATTAATTTTATTTAATTAATTTTATTTAATTAATTTTATTTAATTAATTTTATTTAATTAATTTTATTTAATTAATTTTATTTAATTAATTTTATTTAATTAATTTTATTTATTTATATTATATTTTTATAATTAAGAATAAATTTAAAAAAACTTTTTATTTTAAAATTTTTTTAAAAAATTATTTATTATCTTTTTTTCTAATTTTAATAACTTTTTATTTTTTTAATTTTATTTTAAGATTTATATAAAAGTTAATTATATAAAAGTTTATATTAAATTCTTTTAGTTTATTAATAAATAAACTAAAAAGTTTTAATATAAAATAATTATTTATAAAATAATTCTTAAAAATTTCTTTTATATAGTTATAAACTTATAAGTTAATTTTTATTTTATAATTATAAAGTTATTAGATTTATATATTTAAATAATAAAATTTAATTAACTTATTTAATTAGTAGTTATTTTAATTTAAGTAATATAATAAGCTAATAATTATTTTTAAATAATTTTATAATATAATATAAGAAGATTATAATAAATAAATATATTCCTCCTAAGTATAAGAATAAAAAACTTATAATTATTATTTTTTAATTAATTTTATTTAACTATATTATATTCCTATAACTAAGGTTAGATTTAGGGAGTATTCCTTTATTATTAGGGCTATAAGCTAAACATATATAAGACTTAGCTAATAGGTCTATATATTAGGCTTATCTTATTAACCTAAATAGTTATTATATCTTCTATAATAGTAAATTACAACTTTATTACTCCTTCTATATTATTTCTTAAGTAACTATAACTTTAAATTAATAATTCTTTAAAAATAATTTAAGCCTTTTTTACTAATAGGTCTTAAGGACCATTATAATTTAAAGCTACCTAACCTTATAGCTTAAGAAAGCTATAAAAATAATATCTAACCTAACTAATTATAATAACTTATAAGACCATTATTCCTCCTAAAAGAACCTAGCTACTAGTTAATTCTTAACCCCTAAATACCCTAAATAAGTAAATAGACATTCCTACTATAATAATTATAGGAGGAAATAATAATAACAGCTATATATTTAACTTTAATAAAGAAGAGGATTTTAATATTCTAGCAAATAGCCCATAAGGTACTTTAATAAACTACCTATACCTATAAATTTAATTTAGTTTTAATAAATAAAATATAATTATACCTAATCCTAAGAAGATCCCTTAAATTCACCTAAATTATATATTAATTAGTATTAACTAACCATTCTTAGTTCTAATAATAGATATAACTAATAATACCCTTAATTATAAAGATAATATAAAAGGTAAAATTAAGAAAAGGAACTTTCTTATTAAAAAAGCTATATTACTAAATTTATAATAATATATTATAATCCCTAAAATAATATAATACTTTTTAAATAACTAATAGATTTAAAATAACCTAAATACTAAGTTAAATAATCTTAATATAATCCACCTTAAATATATACCTTAATACCTACTTACTAAAAAGAATTAAAAGAAGCTTAAAATAAGTAAACTAATCTTATAATTTACTTAGAAGAACCTTATTAAAGGTAATAAAAAGCTTATATATAATAAGTTTTATATATTTAAACTCCTTTATTATACTTAATATCTTTAATTATAAAACTTTATAGAGGTCTTTTAATAAGTTAATACTAACCTTTTCTATATATAAGACTATATTAACCTCTTTATCTAAATAATAAATAGTTTTAATACCTACTTATAGTAGGTAGTAAAAAACATATAAACTACTATAATTAATAAGAATATATAAATTATTAATACTTATTTATATAATTAATATAAATCTACTATTTAGAACTATAATATCCTAATTATAAACTTTACTAATAAAACTAAAAATTATAAAGTTATTAAAAAAAATATAGTAACTCTTTCCTATTAGTATAAAAAATATTATAATATTATTTTTAAACTTTAAAAGTAAATTAATATTATTATTTTACCTAATTCTAATATAAATTAGTTAACTAAGATTAAATAACTTAAATACTAAATTACTAAACTTTAAGTATAAACTAATAATTCTACTAATAATTCTACTAATTTTACTATTCCTTATAATTAATACTTTATTAAAATAGACCTATTACCTACTTAGTATAATAATAAGACTAAAAATATATTAAACTTTAAAATATAAAAGTATTAACTTATAAATAAGATAATAATTAATAGAAATTATTACCTAACTAAGCCTAATAAGATTATTATAATTAAAAATTAAATAGGAGATTATACTACTAAGATTATTAGACCTTTCCTTAACTCTAAGTATTCTAACTATATTTTTACTACTAAGACTTTCTTTAATTAGCTTAAAAATAAGTTTAATAACCTTAATAAGAAGTTATAAGCTAAGGTTAATTTTATTAACTTAATTATAAAAAAGACTAATAAGTTTATTACCTTTTATAATAAATTTATTTACCTAATTAATACTTAATATTTACCTAAGAATAAATAAAAACCTAAGATATATAATAAGCTTACCTTAATTCCCTACCTTTATAACCTTCTCTTATCCTAAATATATAATAATAAAATTACCTTTAAGTAATATTATACTTAAGCTTACTAACTTAATTAGGATTAAATACTTATTAAATAACTATATAAGACTTATAATAAGTTTATTAATAATAATAACCTTAATAGTAATAAATAAAATAATAAATAAAACTCTAATTATAATAACTTTAATAGTAAAGATAGGAATAATAATTTTAATAATAATAATTATATTAATAGTAATAAAGGATAAAATACTAATAGTAATAATAATACTAATAGAAATAGAATTAATATTAGTAGCTCTTTTATTACCTATTAATATATAAAAGAAAATAAGGTAACTAAGGAGAAGTTAATTAAGTTTTCTAATAAATATACTTATTTTTATTACTAAAAGTCTAAATATATTAGTACTAATTATTCTAAGAACCTAAATTAATAAGTTAACCCTACTACTTATAAGTATAACTATAAAGCTATAAGGTATATTTATATTATTATAATTAAGGGGACTTTTAATAATAAGTTTTAGTTTAATACTAATAAGTTAAATACTAAGCTTAAAAACTTAGGAAATTAGTTACCCTAAAGTAAGTTAATTTCCTCCTAAGAAATATATATATATTTTTAGATAAGGTTTATATTAATAAAGAGAAATTAGGCTTATTTATAAATATTCCTTATAACTTTTTTACTTATATAATTAGTAGAAAAGTATAAATAGTACCTTATATAATAACTATTAATAAAAATAATATAGATATAAAAGGACTTATAGATATAGGAGTAAATAAAATAATTTTTATTAGTATAAACTTTATTATAAAGTTAATTTAAACCCTTAGTACTAAGTATATTATAGGATTTTAACCTTATCTAATTAGTAGCTTTAAGGGGTAAATATCTTAAAAGATTAATATTATTCTAATTATTAACCTAATTATTAGTAGTTACTATTATTTATAATTACCTATAATAGTAGTAAATATATAATATAAAATAATTATTAAATAATAATAAATATATAATTATAATATTATTTTAAATATTTATAAAAAGGAATTAACCTTTAAAGATAAAGTATTAGCCTTAATACCTTTACCTTTATTATAAAAAGAACTACTATATATAATAATTATAACTATATATAAGAAGGTATAGGAATTAAAATTACTACTAATAGATAGGGTATCCTATATTATTAAGCTATTAATACTTAATAGGTAACTACTTAAAGCCCTAATAAATAGGAATTTATAAAAGATAGAGGATATCTTAAATAATTATCCTCCTTATTTTCTCTAAATAGATATATCTATTCTATCTCTTAAAGAGTAATAGGCCTACTAATAATAATAGTATAAATAATAAGATAATTATAACTAGCTTAATAGCTATAATATTAGTAGAGTTTATATTTTATATAAGGAAGGTATTACTTAGGTTAAATACTATAAGGTAGAAATTAGTAAAGTTTAAATAGAGACCTTTTTTACTCTAACTAGCTAAAATAACTTAACTCTTTTTATTACCTCTTTATATAAGATTAATTAATATATTTATAATAAGTAAGAGGGCCTAACTAAAGATATATTATATAATAATAAAGAACTCTATTAAAAGGCTTTAAAGGAGGTATCTTTATAGTACTACTACCTATTATAGATATTTAGTAAGACTAATTTTAATAAACTAACCTTATATTATATATATAATTTAAAGATTTAGTTACTACTTAGTATAGATCTTATCTTTATAGTAGGGTATAAGCCTCTTTATAAGATATTACTTAAGGAGATTAAGACTACTAAGATATATATTATTAAAAATTTATAAAAGAAATTTATTAAACCTATAATTATATCTTAAATATCCCTTATCCTTATAATTATAAAGTTTAGAGGTAGTTTATATTTTTATATTAATTTTTAAAAACTTAATAATATTACTAAAAAGGACTATAGTCTAATTCTACTAATTAAGGAAATACTTAACTAATTAGGCTAAGCTAATATTTTTATTAAAATTAATATTTAATAAGCTTTCTATAAGATCTATCTTAATAAAGAGACTAACTATATAATAACTTTTTATATAAGATAGGAATTCTTTAAATATAAAGTAATATTATTTAGTCTTTTAAATAGACTATTTATTTTCTAATAATATATTAATAATATTTTATAAGAATACCTAAATAAGTTCTATTATATATATATTAATAATATTATTATTTACTTTAAGATAGAGGATAAATATATATAATATATTACTATAGTATTATAATATCTCTATAAGGCTAGATTATAAGCTAATTTAAAGAAGTATAAGTTCTATATATAAAGTATAAAGTTCTTAAATTATATTATTAGTATTAATAAAATTACTATTAACTCTAAGAAAATTATTATTATTTAAAACTAATAGATACTTATAACTCTAAAGGGTATTTATTCTTTTCTTAGTTTTTATAACTTTTATTAAAAGTTTATCCCTATATATAGTAGGATTATTAAGCCCCTAACTATACTTATATATAAAGGTAAGGCTTTTTATTAAACCTTTAAATATTAAGTTATCTTTAATATTATAAAGAAGTACTTAACTAATACCCTAATACTAATATATTTTATACTTAGTTATCCTATATATTTAGAGATAAATATATCTAATAATATTATAGCTAATATCCTTACTTAGTAGTAGGATAATAATAATTAATACCTTATTAAATACTTTTTTAAAACTATATCTAATATATAAATAAATTATTTAATTTATAATAAGGAACTCTTAACTATAATATACTTCTTAGAATTTTAAGAGCCTAAGTTAGCTAGCCTTAAGTTAGCCCTCTTTAAGATTATTATTAATTATTATATTTTAAAATTTTATAATATAAAATAATTACTTAATATATAATAAGTTAAATAGGTGGGCTTATTAGCCTAGTTTAATTTTATATTATCTTATTACCTTAATATATAGAATATATTAGCTAATATATTATTTTAATACCCTAAAAACTTAAAAACCTAAAAGGAATAGCTTAATACTTATTATATTATATAAGTTTTTTATAAGGTAAATAGGAATATTAAATTAGGTATATATAATATATTTAGTTTCTAAATTAATAATATATTAGACTATATTATATTAAATACTATTAGTATATTCCTAACCTTAGAGTTATTACTAATAAATATAAAAAACCCTATTAATATAATAGTTCTAAATAAATTTAAGTAATAAGCTAGAATAATATTACTAAATTTTTTTAGAATAATTTAAGCTTAAGTTATTAAATAAGCTATTATATACTAATTAAAATTATTTAAGTCTTAAATATTACTATAATATAGCTTAGAGAGGTATTAAGAACTAATAATTTACTAATAATATATATATTTATTATTATAGAAAACTAATAGTTTTAGATTATACTAAATTATATATTAAGATTATTAAGGAGGTCTACTTATACCTTTTAACTATATATTTAGATTATAATAAAACTATTTAAATCTTATAATAAGAGTATTATTAACTAGGCTTAAGAGGTAATATTATTAGGTTTATTACTAATTACTTATATTACTTCTTAAAATATTCCTATAATAAGATATTAAGTCTTCTTTAGCCTCTACTTATACTTCTCTAACTATAATAATATCTTATAATTAATTTTAAAAATATATTAAAGGATAAGGTAATAGGGTATAATAACCTATTAGTAATAATAGATTACTTATCTAAGATTATATAATATATCTCTTATAAGGATACTTATACTACTATATAGGTAACTTACCTTTACTATAAGGAACCCTTTTAAGTATTTAGCCTTCCTAAATTAATTATCTTTAATTATAGTTTATAGTTTATTTCCTCTTTTATAAATAAACTATACTATATTATAGGTATATAATAAAAACTCTTTATTATAAGCTACTCTTAATTCTAGAATTAGACTAAGAATTTTTACTAATAAATTAACTAATATTTATAGACTTTATATATTATTTTAGTTCCTCTATTAAGCTAGAATCTATAATAAAAGATAATATAATAAAAGAAGATATAGTAAAAGAAGATATAGTAACTTTATAATTCTCCTATAACTTATCTATAGCTACTAGTAGTTATAGTATTAGGTTATACCTATTTATACTAATACTATTAGCCTATTAAGATTAAAGCTATTATAGGCCGCGAGCTAGTTTAACACTATTAAGCACTATATATAAGTATTATTACTATGTGACTTAGGTATAAGTTAGCCAAAATAGGTAATTATAAAAGCCGCCACTATTACCTTAACTAAGGTTCTAACTCTACTTAAATATATACCCATTCACCACAACCTTTTTATATAAGACTACTTAAAAGTAATTATTAGCCTACTATACTACTAAAGCTAGAATAACTACTAAATAAGTTAACTATATTTTATTATCTAAATATATAGACCTAATAGCTCTATAATTATAAAATAGAGATTAATAAGTAGGTCTACCTCCTTATAAAAGTAGCCCTTAAGGTATTACTATATATTAAATTTATATTAGGAAAACTTAAAGTCTTAATAGACTACCTAAAAGATTATAATATAAACTTTAATATTATTAATCTCTATATAAACCTTAAGGTAAAGTAAGAGAATAATAAGGATTTAATAAAGTTAAAAAAGTTAGTAAGGAAGAGTTTTTAAAAGTAGTTTAGTAATTAGAGACTAGCCTTAGTTATAGGAATATAATATAATTAAATAAAATTAATTAAAAAAAAATAATTATAGGTTTTTTACCCTTATACCTAGGAGGATTAACTAATACTTATATATATTTATAAACTACTATTAGAATAATTAAGTAGGTATTATCTTAGTCTTAGATTTCACCTAAACCTACTTACTATATAACTCCCTTAATAAACTTTTATCCTTTAAAATTTATATAAACTTTATATTTAACCTACTATTTAATTAGAAATATTAAATCTAATAAGAAGATATTAATTTCCTCTAAGAATAACTATTATAATATAAGACTTAATATATAACTTATATATTATAAAGCTATATTAATATAACTTAAGTAATAATATAATAAGCTTAGGAATATATAATTAAGTAAGTAAATTAGTATTATTATAAGTCTAACTTTAATATAAATAATTATATTTTTATTATTAAAAAGACCTAAACTACTAATTACCTATATAATAAACTTAAAAACCCCCTTATTTAATAGTCCTACTATATTATAAGTAATAATCTCTACTACTCTTTTAAACTTAAGGTTTTCCTAAACTAATATAACTATAAGATATTTATATCTAATTAATTATAACTTAACTTAAAGAATCTTCTCCTTAGATAAAATCCTTTATAACTTAAGGGTAAGATTATTAATAATAAGAAAAAATAGAAGATAAAAAAAATTTTAATATTAAAAGTATTATAAGATATCCTATTATATTAAGTATATTAAAAGGGTTAAGACCTAAATCCTAAGTAATACCTAGCTAATAATTTTAAGTACTTATTAATTATACTATAAAAGTACTATATTACCTATTCTAAAAATATTAGACCTCTATATTAATTATAGAATTAATTAGATATATAATTATATAAGATTAAGATTTCTAACTATAAGAATAATAATAAACTAATCTAATAGGGTTAATAATATACCTATATTAGGTATAAATATAATACTAATATATATAAATAGAGGTATTTATATATAATAAGGTTATTATATTATAGCTAATAATTAGGGAGGAAATAAATAATATTATTAGTCATAATATACTCTATAAGTATAATAATAATAATTTTAATAATAAAAATATACTTAAAAGTAAAATTATAGTAGAATAGTAATAGAGTACTAACTACCCTAGTAAATAAAAAGAATAGGATAATTAATTAGGGTATCTATATAAGATACTAATTATATAAATTATTAAATAATATAAAAACTATTATAACCTAGGATTTTAAAGCCCTTAGTATAATAATAAGTTTTAAGGGTTATCCTTATAAAGACCTAAAAAGTATTATTTAGGATAATTACTAAGAAGGTTATAAGTTTAACCCTAACTAGTGATATAACTTAACTTCCTTTTTTTAGAGGGGGGGAATTATTAGGGCTATAAGTTAAATATATATAGGACTTAGCTAATAGATCTATATATTAGGCTTATCTTATTAACCTAAATAGCTACTATATCTTCTATAATAATAAATTATAACTTTACTACTCCTTTTATATTATTCCTTAGGTAATCATAGCTTTAAATTAATAATTCTTTAAAGATAATTTAAGCCTTCTTTACTAATAAGTCTTAAGGATTATTATATTTATTAGAATTTTTCTTAGAAATTATTTCTTATTTTTTATTCCTACTTTATTAATAACTTATTATTTTTTAACTTTTCCTTAAAATTTATATAAAAGTTAATAATATAAGAGTTTATATTAAACTCTCTTAACCTATTAATAAATAGATTAAGGAGTTTTAATAGGGAGTAGTTATTTATAGGGAGGTCTTTAAGGGCTCCCTTTATATAGTTATAGACCTATAGGTTAATCTTTATTTTATAGCTATTTGTGAGCTATTAGGTCTATGTATCTAAAACTATATATAGTAATAGAATTTGGTTAACTTACCTAATAGTTATCTTAGCTTTAGTGGTGTGGTAGGCTAATAATTACTTTTAAGTAGTCTTTGTATAAGAAGGTTATAATAGTTGCTTAGTTTTACTAGATAGGTAAATATTTAAGTAGAGCTAGAACCTTAGTTAGGGTAATAGCGGTAGCTTTTATAATTACCTATTTTAGCTAACTTATATTTATATATGGAAGGCCTAAGTTATATAGTAATAGTACTTATATATAGTGCTTAATAGTGTTAAACTAGGTTGCTTATAGCTTATAATAGCTTTAACCTTAATACTTATTAATAATACTAGTGCGAATAAGTATAACCTAATACTATAGCTACTAGTGTAAAATAATAACTTTTGGCTATAAATAGGTTATAGGAGAATTATAAAGTTATTATATCTTCTTTTATTATATCTTCTTTTATTATATTATCTTTTATTATAGATTCTAGCTTAATAGAGGAATTAAAATAATATATAAAGTCTATAAATAAATATATATTTAAATAAAGTTAGAACTTATATATATTTTATAAGAATATATAATTAAAATAATAATAATAGCTTTTTATAATTATTTATTTTAATTAACTTAAAAACCTAAGTTATATAATAATAATACTTATATATAATACTTAATAATATTATATTAGCTTATAGTTTATAATAGTTTTAATTTTAATAATATTAATATAAATAAATATAAACTAATATTATAACTACTAATATAAAATAGTAACTTTTAGTTATAAATAAGTTATAAGAGAATTATAAAGTTATTATATTTTTTTTATATTTCTTTTTATTATATTATCTTTTATTAAAAATTTTAGCTTAATAGAGAAATTAAAGTAATATATAAAGTTTATAAAAATTAAATATAACTTAATATTATAACTATTAATATAAAATAATAACTTTTAGTTATAAATAAATTATAAGGGTAAAATTATAAAGTTATTATATTTTTTTTATTTTATCTTCTTTTATTATATTATCTTTTATTATAAATTCTAATTTAATATAAGAACTAAAATAATATATAAAGTTTATATTAAATATATTATTTTAAATTATATATTATATTAAGATTAGTTCTTAATATACTTAATTTAGGTTTATATTAAAGTAGTTAAGTAATAATTATTAATTAAGTATTTATAAAATAATTTATATATTAGTTATACTTTAATAATATAGTTAGTTTTATATAGATTTATAAAGATTAGAACTAATTTTATTTAAAGAAAATATTAAATAAAATATAATAAGAATATTATACTTAAAGAAAGGATTATAGTATATATAGGAAATTTTATATTAACTATAATTTAATAATTAATAATTTTATTAATCTTTATTTATATTTCCTTTTTAAAAATAAGATAGGATCTATACTAAAAGGTTTATAGAGAGTTTTAAGCTTATATTTATTTTTTTTATAACTATTTTTATTAGTTTATTAAGCTAGGTACTATTTAAGGAAGTAATAAATAATATTTAATAAAATACTTAAGAAGTACTTTCTCTAATCCTTATTTTAAAGAATAAGCTTATAATACTTAATTATATATTAATAGTTAATATATTACTAAAACTAAGGTAATATAATTTAACTTATATATATTATTAATACTTACTATAATTAAAACTTTTCTTTATTAAATTCTAGTATTTTACTTTCTTATAAACTCTATTATTAATTATCTTAATCCTATTATAATAAAATTTAGGAAGGTATAAATTATTATAAAAGAGGTTATTATCCTTACTATTATTAAGGTTATTTTACACCTATTAATTAGACTTAGTCTCTAGTAAATTAAGAGGTTAAGTACCTAAAAAGTTATTATAAATATTAGAAACTTTATTCCTATTAATATCTAAGAGCTTAAGATCTTATAATATAAGTATTTAACTAATTATAAAATCTAAGTTATATCCTTTAAGTAAATCCTTATTTAAGCTCTAATAATTAAGTTACTTCTTAAAGTTAAATACTTTTAGGTTATATATCTCCTTAATATAATAATTTAATATTAACTTATTATTAAATACTTTTAATATAGATAGTAATAATATCTTATACTCTAATTTAATATAATAATTAAAGCTTTCTAAGTCCTTTAAACTAAGAGGTTTATATTTAGAATATATAATAAGTTAAGTTAAGTAATATTTTAAGAGTATTTTATATAATATAATAATTAAAAGCTAATAAAAGCTATTTAAAGTAAATATTTAAATTAACTATTAAAGAGTTATTTTATTCTAATATTATTTATTAGTAATAAGTATATTTATATAATTTATTTCTTTAAGTTAACTTATTATAATTTATAATAGCTTATTAGTACTTATTAAGATTTAATAAATATTCTTAAGTTTTATTAGGCTCTTAATCCTAACCTTATTAAGGTTATATATTTATACTTTAATACTTTATATTATTTACTTAATTAGTATAGAGAATAGATATTTATATACCTATTTTTAGATACTATATACCTTTTCCTTACTAAGTAAACTTTTAGCTAATTAAATTATAGAATTTCCTAGAATCTTAAAGTACTTATAACTTTAATAAATAAGTCTTCTTTATAATTTTTTAAGAAATATAAAGGAGGTAGGTTAGTCCTTTAGGCTTATATTATACCTATTAGCCCTACTTATAGTCCTCTACTTTACTCTAGGGCTTACCCCCTTTACCCTACTAGCCCTTTTATAAAAGAAGTCTTCTATAATTTATATATAATACTTTTTAGTTAGTAGAGGGTATATAGTATTAAAAAATAGATATATCTTTACTAATTACTAAATTAAATAGAGTTTAAGATTCCTATATAAAGAAGTTATTTCCCTTTACTCCTATATTATTTAAAAAGTAACTTATTTACTTGAAAGATTTTATCTTTATTAAGAAATATAATTATTAAGTTATATTATATTCTTTTTATTTAAAGGAGGATATATTATATAAGATAGTTAATTTAGTAAAGAGTTATTCTTAATATATAAAATATACTTATTCTTATAATATATTATAACTTTTAGTTTTTTCTTATAAATATCTCTATTTATTCCTAATTAGTACTAATATACTAATCCTTCCCTATAATTTCTAAAATAACTAATAAGCTATTTTACTTAAATAGTTAAAAGTTAGAAAAGGAGGAGTACCTAATAGAAATTTAAGCCTATCTAAATAAGTTCTTAACTTATTTATTTTATTTAAAAAAATAAAAGTATTTTCTTTAAGAAATAGGTATTAAGTTAGTAAATAAGTATTTAGTTAAGGAAAAGTAGTCTTAAATTACTAAGGTTATTTATAAGATAATATTATTAAATTTTATTATTACCCTTAAGAGTTTATTAAGTATATTTAACTAGAATTCTATTAATATTAAGAATACTATAATAAACTAGTTTAGTTTTCTTAATAATAGTATTAGAATACTTATAAGTAATTTATTAGGTTCTTAAGGGCTTTCTAAATATTATCTTTATTATTATAGTCTTTCTATTTAATTAAGTATTTAATATTAATATTATAGGCTCTTAAATTAAGAATTTTCTTAACTTCTTATTTCTTTTTATTATTATTAAGTTTAAGTTTTATTTTTAGCTAAATATTAGTTAATATTAATTTTAATACTAATATATAAAAAACTAGATATATTTATATCTTTATTAGTAATAAGAATCTAAAGTTAATATTTAAAAGTTTTTTTAAAATTTAAAATAGTTTAATCTTTTTATAATCTAATTTATTATTAGGTTATTTAGTTTTAATATTTCTATAAAATAAATAAATTTTATTTTCCTTACTTAAGATTAATTTCTTTTATCTTTTCTTATTAGTATAGGTTATTATTCTTTTTTATATAAAGAGTAATTATTATTAAAACTCCTTTTATAAATTTTAAATTCTAATTACCTTTTTTATAACTAATTATACTTCTAACCTAAAGATTACTTATTTATATATCTTTAATTTATAATTATAATTTATATAAAAGAATAATATCTTTATAATATCTATATTTATATTATTATAAGTAAATTATATTATAAATAGTAGTTATATTTAATTATTTTATTTATAATTAATATAATTATAAAGATATTATTTTAAAATTTAATTTAATTTTTAATTTAACTATTTATTTAAGAATAAAAAGCTATTAATAATTTTAATTTTATATTAAACCATCTTATAAGTAATTACTAAAAGTTTAAAATAAATACTATTTCTTTATTTAAGATAATCTTTTATAATATACTATAATTACTCTTCTTCTAGATATAAGGATAAAAGATTTATAATTATTTTTTTTAATTAATTTTATTTAACTATATTATATTTTTATAATTAATACTAATTTCTAATTACTTTTAAAAACTCTTCTTTATTAACTTCTCTAACTTTATTAAATCCTTACTATTTTCTTACTTTACCTTAAGATTTATATAGAGGTTAATAATATTAAAGTTTATATTATAGTCTCTTAGGTAATTTATTAAGATTCTAAGCTTTTCTAATATAAATTTAATATATAGTAATATCTTAAGAACTATCTTTATAAGAAGGTAAATTTACTTATTAATTTCTATTTTATAGTTATAGAGTTATTAGGTTTATATATTTAGATATATAATAATAAAATATAATTAACTTACCTATTATTTTAGTTTTTACTAATAATTATTTTTAAATAGTCTTATATAAGAAGGTTATAATAGGTATATATTTAAGTAGAGTTAGAACCCTTAGGGTAATAATAATAGCTTTTATAATTACTTATTTTAACTAACTTATCTAAGTTATATAGTAATAGTACTTATATATAATACTTAATAGTATTAAATTAGGTTACTTATAATTTATAATAGCTTTAACCTTAATAGGCTAATAGCTTATTAATAGTACTAGTAGAAATAGTAATAGAAATTAGATATAACCTAATACTATAGCTACTAATATAGAATAGTAACTTTTAGCTATAGATAAGTTATAGGAGAATTATAAAGTTATTATATTTTCTTTTATTATATTATCTTTTATTATAGATTCTAACTTAATAGAGGAACTAAAATAATATAGAAATTTTATATTATAATTACTAATAATTATTTATAGAAAAATATATATAAGTTTATTTATATTACTTACTTTCTTATATAGTAAGAAGTAAATATATTTAATAAATTTACTTATTATAATTAAGATATTATTATAATATACTTTTATTATAAGTTCCTTTAAAGCTAATAATTTAATAATAAAGTTTAAACTAATAAATTATTATAGTTTACTAAGTACTAATAAGGACTATAATAATTTATATAATTTATATTATATAATCTTACTTTTATAATATATATTATAATCTTAAATAATTATTTAAACTTCCTATTTTATTTTTAAATAAGTATAATATTATCTAATTTATTTAAAGGTTATTATAATTCCTTAATATTTATATACTAGTACTTAGTAAATATATTTTATAAACTATTTTTATAATTCTATAAATATATAAAGTTATTTTTCTTAATAAAATATATTCTTATCTTTTATTACTTATTATATAAGCTTATTAAAAAGTACTTAATAAACTATTCTAAGTCTATCTTTCTATTTAAAGTTAACTTATATATAAAATATTATTATAAGTTATTAGTATTCTTAGAGTAGTAAATTTCCTTTAAGTATAGCCTAAAAGATACTTTATATTTCTAAGGAAATACTTTATAGATAATTTAACCTCCTACTAATAATATCTACTTTACTATTCTTAGATTTATACTTATAGGTAATCTAAATATTAAATTATAATAAAAACTTTACCTATCTAATCTAATACTTATTAAGTTTCTTTATAATAGTAAACCTTATTAGATTCTTATAATTTATAAATACTCTTACTTAATATCTTATATTATTATTCTTTAAATACTTTAATAATTACTATTAGTTTCTTATCTAAAATCTTATAATTAATTTTAGGTTTATTAAATTTTTTAAAAAGAATATAATAGAATATAATTTACCTTAAGTATTATATTATCCTAGTTATTCTCCTATTATATAATTTAATATATTAGTTTTAACCTTATATTCTTTATTAAGGTTAATCTTAATAAGTATTAGTTCTAATATAACTTATTATTAAAGTTCTTTAAAAGCTTTATAAATTTTATTATTTTACTAAAATATAATAGTTATTTTAATAAGGTTTATTAATAGGATTATAGTCTTTAAGTAGTTCCTAATAAATTATTAGTAGAAGTTAATAAATTTAAGGAATTTTCTAACTTTTTTAAGATTTATTAGTATAAGCTAATCCCTAGTTACCTTAATTTTTAATACTTATATAATAATTTATCCTAGTTAAATTATATACTTAAGGTAGTTAACTTTCTTAATATAAAATTTACTTTTCTCTAGTTTAACTAATAGCTTTATATAGTAAAGGGTAGGGGCTAAGGGGTAGCTATAAGTCCCTATAGGGGTCCCTATAGGTTCCCTTATTAATAAGGCTACTATATATTTATACCTTCTACCTAAGGGCCTAGGGCCCTTCTTTTCTTCCTCTTTTTCTTCTTTTAGTAAACCTACTTAAAAACTCTATATATTTTAATATAAACTTTAAGCCTTTATATTATAAAGCCTAAATAACATCTTAATTTTATAAGTTAAAAATTCTTATAGTGTAAAAAAGTTATAAAAATATTAATTTAATTAATTTTAATTAACCCTACTAACTTAAATTACTTATTTCTAACTATATTATTAATTAATTAATTAACTAAATTTAATTATACTAAAAAGAAGTAAGATATTCTTTAAGGATAAAACTAATTAAGTATTAAGAATAAATAAGTTCTTTAAAAATAAGACTAATTAATTATTAATATAATATTAATATTAAGTAAATAGCTAATACTTACTAAGAATATTAGTATCTTATAAATTATAAAAAAAATTATTTATTTTAATATAAATAATTTACTCTTTATTTCGACTTTTATTTCTAATATTCTTTTAACTAAGCTTAATATAAGTATAAAAGAGTTAGGAATTAAGGATATAAATATTATAATCTTATTTATTATATAAAATAAAGATATTAATAAGTTATATAATAAAGAAATTAATAATATTAATTTCTATTAAGCCTTTAAGGATTAAATTAAAAAGATTTTATATTATTATATAAGAAGTAAAGGAACTTAATAAGAATTAGTTAAATAACTTTATTTTAAATAATATATTTAAAAATCTTACCTTAACTAAATATTAAGGCCCTTTTAACTATAAATACTTTAAGAAGTTTTACTAAATTAATAGTAAGGCTTTATTTAAAGAACTTTATTTAATAATTTTTATTTCTATTATATTTTATAAGATAAATAGGATATTTTATTTAATTATTAAGTAATTAAGTAATAACTTTACTAATTTATAAGAATAGAATTATAAGAAAATAAGTTTTAAGAATATATTAATAAAAATAGAAAGATATTACTTTATTAAAGAAGGTAACTAATAATAATATTATACTTCTTATTACTTATTTAAAATATACTAATAAGAAAATTAAGTAAATAAAAAAGGATAGTTTAAAGCTTATTAAGGTAAATATAAAGCTAATTTATTTTAAACTTAAAAATTAGAATTTAATTAAGGAGAATAAGAAATTTTATAATATTATTAAAAGTGTTTTTTATAATATTATTAGGAAGTAAAATAAGTTAAAAATAGAAGAAATAAGAATATTAATAATATAAATACTTTTACTATTAGTAAAGCTTAAATAGAATTTAATTATATAAACTTTATATATTATTTTAGTTCCTATATTAAGCTAGAATTTATAATAAAAGATAAAATAACTTACTTATTATCTCAGCTTTAGCTAATGATTACTTTTAAGTGGTCTTTATATAAGAAGGTTATAATGAGTAAATATTTAAATAAAGCTAAAATTTTTAAGATAATAGCAGCAGCTTTTATAATTACCTATTTTAGCTAACTTATAAAGGTCTAAGTTATATAGTAATAATATTTATATATAATACTTAATAGTATTAAACTAGGTTACTTATAGCCTATAATAGCTTTAATCTTAATAAACTAGTTTATATTAAGGCTAATAGCTTATTAATAGTACTAGTATAAATAGGTATAGCCTAATATTATAACTATTAGTATAAAATAGTAACTTCTAACTATAAATAGGTTATAAAAGTAGAATTATAAAGTTATTATATCTTCTTTTATTATATCTTCTTTTATTATATTATCTTTTATTATAAATTCTAGCTTAATAGAGGAACTAAAATAATATATAAAGTTTATAATAAAAGATAATATAATAAAAGAAAATATAATAAAAGAAGATATAATAACTTTATAATTTTCTTATAACTTATTTATAATTAAAAGTTATTATTTTATATTAGTAGTTATAATATTAGACTATATTTATTTATACTAATATTATTAATAAATATTAAGATTAAAATTATTATAAGTTATAAATAACCTAGTTTAATATTATTAAGTATTATATATAAATTTTATATATTATTTTAATTCCTTTATTAAGTTAGAATTTATAATAAAAGAAGATATAATAACTTTATAATTTTATTCTTATAATTTATTTATAACTAAAAGTTACTATTTTATATTAATAGTTATAATATTAAATTATACTTAGTTTCTTTATATTAATATTATTAATAAGCTATTAGTTTTAATATAAATTAGTTTATTAAGATTAAAGCTATTATAAATTATAAGTAACTTAGTTTAATACTATTAAATATTATAGATAAATATTATTACTATATAATTTAAATCTTTAAGTTAATTAAAATAAGTAATTATAAAAAGTTACTACTTCTCCTAAGTATAAGGGTAAAAGACCTATAATTATTATTTTTTAATTAATTTTATTAAATTATATTATATTTTTATAACTAAGGCTAGTTTTTAGATTTAGGGAGTATTCCTTTATTAGAATTTTTCTTAGAAATTATTTTTTATCTTTTATTCTTACTTTATTAATAGCTTACTATTTTCTAACTTTTCCTTAAAATTTATATAAAAGTTAATAATATAAGAGTTTATATTAAATTCTCTTAGTTTATTAATAAATAGACTAAGGAGTTTTAATAGGGAGTAGTTATTTATAGAGAGGTTCTTAAAGGCTCTCTCTATATAGTTATAAATCTATAGGTTAATCTTTATTTTATAGCTATAGAGCTATTAGGTCTATATATTTAGATAGTAGAATTTAGTTAACTTACCTAATTAGTAGTTATCTTAGCTTTAATAGGCTAATAATTACTTTTAAGTGGTCTTTATAATATAATATAAGAAGGTTATAATAGGTGAATATTTAAGTAGAGCTAGAACCTATATATATCTTATAAGATAGTTAGGGTAATAGTAGCGGCTTTTATAATTACCTATTTTAGCTAACTTAAAGGCCTAAGTTATATAGTAATAGTACTTATATATAGTACTTAATAGTATTAGACTAGGTTACTTATAGCCTATAATAGCTTTAACCTTAATAGACTAACAGCTTATTAATAGTATTAGTATAAATAGACTAAGTATAGCCTAATACTATAACTACTAGTATAGAATAACAACTTTTAACTATAGATAAGTTATAAGAGAATTATAAAGTTACTATATCTTCTTTTATTATATCTTCTTTTATTATATTATCTTTTATTATAAATTCTAACTTAATAGAGAAACTAAAATAATATATAAAGTCTATAAAAAGTTACTATTATTATTTTAACTAAGATTTTAACTTAACTTAAATATATACTTATTTATTATAATCTTCTTATATAAAACTACTTAAAAATAATTATTAATTTATTATACTATTAAAATTAAGATAATTATTAGATAAATTAATTAAATTTTATTATTTAAATATATAAATCTAATAATTTATAAGTAATTATAAAATAAAACTTAACCTATAAGTTTATAATTATATAGAGAAAACCCTTAAAAACCTCCTTATAAATAACTATTCTATATTAAAACTTCTTAATTTATTTATTAATAGGTTAAAAAAGTTTAATATAAACTCTTATATTATTAACTTTTATATAAATTTTAAGGTAAAATTAAAGAATAGGAAGTTATTAAAGTTAAAAAAAAGATAATAAATAGTTTTTTAAAAAAAATATAATAAAGAAAGTTTCCTTAAATTTAACTTTAATTATAAGAATATAATATAATTAAATAAAATTAATTAAAAAAAATAATTATAGGTTTTTTATTCTTATACTTAGAAGGATTAAGTATTATATATAATTATTATTATTATATACCTTAAGTCTTTAAGTTAATTAAAATAAATAAGATAGATTCCTATAATATTATATAGACGCCCTAGCTAAAAGACTATAATTCTAAGTCTCCTAAACTTAGAATTTAGTACTTATAAGCTTATACTATTATATTCCCCCCTTAAGGCCTTCTATAGAGCTTTAAATTAATAGGAGTAAAGATATAGCCTAGATAATAATATATTAGGTTATAATTAGTTAAGGTTAGCTAGGTTACTTATTATTAAATTAGTATATAAGTAAATAGGAGGCTTAAAAATCTTAAATAGGATAGGATAGTAGTTCTTTAATTTAATTTAGTCTAATAAAGTTACTTAATAAGTAAATAGCCCTTTATAGCATTATAAATAACTAATTAATTCTTTAAAGACTTTAGCTTAAAGAAAGAACTACTAATAGAGAGGCACTTATTAGAATTAATCTAAAGATCTAATTCGCCACTATATAACACTCCGCGATAATATACCAAGTCTAAAGCCCCCACCCACAAATAAGATTTTTAAATAAGGGGGCTTAAACCTCTACCCTTTAGTTAACTTAGAATTAAGACAAATCCCTATAATATTACATAGACACCCTAGCTAAAAGACTATAATTCTAAGTCCCCTAAACTTAGAATCTAATACTTATAAACCTATACTATTATAATAAATAATTATAAAAGTTATTACTACTTTAATTAAGATTTAAATTCTACTTAAATATATACTTATTATAACCTTCTTATATAAAACTACTTAAAAGTAATTATTAATTTATTATATAAAGTTAAAATAATAAGTAAGTTAATTAAATTTTATTATTTAAATATATAAATTTAATAAATTTATTATAAATAATTATAAAATAAAAATTAACTTATAAATTTATAATTATATAAAGAAAGTTCTTAAAAATTTTCTTATAAATAATTATTTTCTATTAAAAATTCTTAATTTATTTATTAATAGGTTAAGAAAATTTAATATAAACTTTTATATTATTAACTTTTATATAAATTTTAAGATAAAGTTAGAAAATAGTAAAAAGTTATTAAAATTAAAGAGAAAAATAAGAAATATTTTTTAAGAAAAATTTTAAAGAAGAAAGTCTTCTTAAATTTAATATCTAATCTTAGTTATAAAGATATAATATAATTAAATAAAATTAATTAAAAAATAATAATTATAGGTCTTTTATCCTTATATCTAAGAGGGAAAAGAAATTAATTTTAATAATTTTAAAGTTAAAAAAACTTTAAAAGAGAAGTTAATTATATAAAAATCTTACTCCTCCTAAGTATAAGGGTAAAAGACTTATAATTTTTTTTTAATTAATTTTATTTAACTATATTATATTTCTATAACTAAGACTAGTCTTTAATTACTAAATTACTTCTAAAAACTCTTCCTTACTAACTTCTCTAACTTTATTAAATTCTTATTATTTTTTTACTTTACCTTAAGGTTTATATAAAAGTTAATAATATTAAAGTTTATATTATAATTTCTTAGGTAGTCTATTAAGACTCTAAGCTTTCTTAATATAGATTTAATATATAATAATACCTTAAAGGCTATCTTTATAAGGAGGTAAATCTACTTATTAATCTCTATTTTATAATTATAGAGCTATTAGGTTTATATATCTAGATAATAAAATATAGTTAATTTACCTAATAGTTATTCTAACTTTAGTAGTATAGTAGGCTAATAATTACTTTTAAGTAGTCTTATAATATAGTATAAGAAGGTTATAATAGGTATATATTTAAGTAGAGTTAGAATTTATATATATTTTATAAGAGTATATAGTTAGGGTAATAGTGGCGGCTTTTATAATAAATGTGGATATTTACGCCTAGTATTTTAGATGTTATATCTAATTTTATAACTAATTATACTACCCCTAGTATAAATACTTACCTAAACTATAAGCTACTACTCATTTTATAACTATTAGTATATAAACTAATATATTATATTATATTAACTTATATAGTCTTATATTAATTATATTAAAATTTAATTTAATAATATTTTTTTATTTATTTTTAATTTTAAATATAATATTTTAAAATAAATAAAATAATAAAAAACTTAAATATTTAAAATATATTTTTAAAAATAAAACTTTTATATATATTTAAATAATATATAATTAAAAAGATTTATTAAGTATATTTCTTTATTTAAATATAAATTTTTATAAAAAATATTTATTATAAAATAATTAAATAATAAATTAATTATTATATAAATATTTATATATATATTAATAAGTAAATAATAAATTTACTAAAATTAATAATTAATTTATTAACTAATTAAGAAGAAAAAAGTATTATATTAAAGAAGTAATATTTTATTAAACCTTATTATTTATCTAATTTTTTAACTTTAAAGATTTTAAAGTATATAACTTAATTATTATTAATTTAATATTAATATTATAATAAAACCTTTTAAAATTATTTAATAAATATAATATCTAAGATATTATAAAATATATAAATAGTTAATAAGTATTTATTAATAAGGAGAGAGTTATATATAAAAGGTATATAATATAGAGGGTATTAAAAAAACTAAGGGGGTAGTATAGTGGGGATAAATAGTGCCCTCTAATTAGCTAGAGGGCTAATTAGTTATAAAATTAAGCGCGATAGCTATTTTTTTAAGCACAAATATCCGCATTCTTTATAATTACCTATTTTAACTAACTTACCTAAGTTATATAATAATAATACTTATATATAATACTTAATAGTATTAGACTAACTTATAGCCTATAATAGCTTTAACCTTAATAGGTTAATAGCTTATTAATAATACTAATATAAATAGTAATAAAAACTAAATATAACCTAATATTATAGCTACTAGTAATTATAAATAAATTATAAAAGTAAAATTATAAAGTTACTATATCTTCTTTTATTATATCTTCTTTTATTATATTATCTTTTATTATAAATTCTAACTTAATAAAGGAACTAAAATAATATATAAAGTCTATAAAAATCTTATATAAAGATTTATTTAAGTTATAAGTTAATATATAATATAATAAGAGTTTATATAATAATTTTTAAGTTTAAAAGAGAAGAAAACTTATAAATTAATAGTTAAACTTAAGTAAAATAATATTATTATAACTCTAAGAGCTTTATATAAAGAATTTAATATAATTAAATTAGATATATTAATTATATAAAAAGTTTTTAAGTTTATATAATATAATCTTATTAAATATAAGAAAATTAAAATCTTTAAGATTTAAATAATATAAGAAATTAAGAATAAAATAATTAAGCTTATAAAGAAATTAAGGCTTATTATATAAGGATATAAGAATATAAAAAAGAAAGATATTCTTATTTAAATATTTATTCTTCAAAGAATAAGTTATTAACTAGCTCTTATATTAGGTTTTATTCTTATTTTATTCTTCCTTAAATAAATTAAATTATAAGATATAACTTAAATATATATTTAATTAAAGAATACTTTTATAAACTTTATATATTATTTTAGTTCTTCTATTAAGCTAAAATTTATAATAAAAAATAATATAATAAAAGAAGATATAATAAAAGAAGATATAGTAACTTTATAATTTTTTTATAACCTATTTATAGCTATTAGTAGCTATAATATTAGGCTATATCTATTTATATTAATATTATTAGCCTTAATATAAACTAGTTTATTAAGGTTAAAGCTATTATAGGTTATAAGCTAGTCTAATACTATTAAGTACTATATATAAGTATTATTACTATATAACTTAGGCCTTTAAGTTAGCTAAAATAGGTAATTATAAAAGCTACTACTATTATTCTAATTAAGGTTCTAGCTCTACTTAAATATTTACCTATTATAACCTTCTTATATAAGACTACTTAAAAGTAATTATTAGCCTACTATACTACTAAAGCTAAGATAATAAGTAAGTTAATTAAATTTTATTATTACTCTAAATATATAGATTTAATAACTCTACTATAAATAGTTATAAAATAGAGATTAACCTATAGGTTTATAATTATATAAAGGAAGTCCTTAAGGACCTCTTTATAAATAACTACTTTATATTAAAACTCCTTAATCTCTTTATTAATAAGTTAAGAGAATTTAATATAAATTCTTATATTATTAACTTTTATATAAATCTTAAAGTAAAGCTAGAAAATAAAAAGTTTTTAAAGTTAGAAAAAAAGATAATAAATAGTCTTTAGGAAAAATTTTAGTAAAGAAAGTCTTTCTAGATTTAATCTTAGTTATAGGAATATAATATAGTTAAATAAAATTAATTAAAAAAAAATAATTATAGGTTTTTTACCCTTATATCTAGAAGGGAAAGAATACTTTTATATAAATAATTATTATATAGACTTTATATATTATTTTAGTTCTTCTATTAAGCTAGAATTTATAATAAAAGATAATATAATAAAAGAAGATATAAAAAATAATTATTATATAATTCTTTAAGAAATTAGAAGATAAATATTTTCTAAATATAGCTCTTCTTATTAAGAAGCTATTATATAAAGGTTAGTAAGTACTCCTAAGTCCTATTAGGCTCTTAATTTTAACCTTATTAGGGTTATATACCTATACTTTAATACCTTATATTATTTACTTAACTAGTATCTTAGTCCTAATAAGATTTAGTTTTATATATAAATTAATTATTACTCCTATTTCTATTAGGGTTATAATATTTAAATATAAGATTAACTATATCTTTTTTTACTATATTTTCTTTTATTATATTATCTTTTATTATAAATTCTAGCTTAATAGAGGAACTAAAATAATATATAAAGTCTATAAGATTAACTATTTTTCATTACTTTAATATCTTATATAAATAATATAAATATATCTTATATAAATAATATAAATATAAAATAATAGTATAAAGGTAATATTAGGGCTATAGGTTAAATACTTATAGGACCTAGCTAGTAGGTCTATATACTAGGCTTATCTTATTAGCCTAAATAGCTACTATATCTTCTATAATAGTAGATCACAACTTTACTACTCCTTCTATACTATTCCTTAGGTAACCATAGCTTTAAATTAATAATTCTTCACAGACAATTTAAGCCTTCTTTTACTATAGGTTGTGAGGACTATCTTAGGTAGGCTTATAAGAACTAGCTAGAAGGTTATAAAATATAAATTATTTAGGAGTGTTAATAATAAACTTAAGTAGGAATTTATTAGTTATAAAAAATAATATTATATTCTTTAAGGTTTATTTAAATTATATAATAATTAAGTAAATAGCTTATAATTATAATAAGGTATTAATACCTAAATAACTTAATATTAAATATAAAGTAAATTATAAGATACTTATATATATTTATTTATTAACTAGCTTAATAAGTTAATTAGCTTAATAAGAATAATATAACGTCTTATTTATAATAATATATATTCCTAGAAACCTTTATTAGAATATAATATTTAAAATAAATAAATATAATTTATAAATAGTAACATTATATAAAAATTTAATTAAAATAATATATATTTATAATTTAAATTAACTAAACTATATTTTATTAGTATAATAATATTAACCTATTAAATAATCTTATATATAAGAAGTAATATAATTTATAATACTTTATATTACTTAAGGTTAGCTTTTAGGTAGGAATCTTAAATAGTTTTATCTTATTAACTACTAGTCTAATAGACCACTTAACTAAAAGACTATAATAACTAATTTAACTAATTAGTTATTCCTAGTAGTATATAAGCTCTATATTATTATATTCCCCCCCTAAGGCCTTCTTAAGCTATTAATTCGTAAGGTAAAGGGGCTAGATATATATAAGCCTAAATAGTACCGTACTAAATGGGTAGGTAGCTTATAGATAGCCTAAAAAGTTCTTAAATAGGATAGGCCTAATAACTTAATTAAGCTATCTAACTAAGATAAATAGTTTTAGCCCTATAGTTACTAATATCCTCCCTAAAGGAGGTACTTTTTAAATATAGGGGCTTAAACCTATACCTTTAGAATTAGTTATTAAGATAGTTTTATCCTATTAACCACTAGTCTAATAGACCATTTAGCTAAAAGACTATAATAACTAATTTAACTAATTAGTTATTCCTAGTAGTATATAAGCTCTATATTATTATAAAATCTAATAAGTTATTTTACTCTAATAAGTATAGATTTAATAAATAATATCTAGGCTTAAGCTATATTAATTAGAGTTTAAATAAATAATTACCCTATTATATATTATTATAAGTATAGATATACTTTATATTTATTTATTTTAAGAAAGGTTTAATAATATACTTAATAGTTTTAATAGTATAATATATATTTATTACTTTAATAAGTAGACTAATATTAAGAGAGTAATATTATATATAAAGGTATATAACTTAGTTTAATATAAGTATTTAATTTATATTAGATATTAATTACTATTAAATAAAGTTTTAATATAAAATAATATAATAAATATTATATATAACTAAACTACTTTTAGAAGTTAATTATATTAAGTTTATTATAATTAAGCTAGTTAATAAAGTATAAGTAATAAGTAAAACTTAAAGTAAATAATATTTAATTAAGAGTAAGATAATATATTAGAAGATACTTATTAGGGTTATAGGTTAAATACTTATAAGACCTAACTAGTAGGTTTATATACTAGGCTTATCTTATTAGCTTAAATAGCTATTATATCTTTTATAATAGTAGATTATAACTTTACTACTCCTTTTATACTATTCTTTAAGTACCTATAGCTTTAAATTAATTCTTTATAGATAATTTAGGCCTTCTTTTATTATAAGTAGTAAGGACTATCTTAATACTTAGAGAAATAAGGAATTTATATAAAATATCTTATAAAATAAAATACTATAATAGTAATAAATAGAGTGAGTATTTAATAAGTAAATATAATACTTATCTAAAGTTATATTTATTTTATATAATTTAATATAAAAGTTTAAAATATTTTCTTAATTATTTACCCTTTATCTTAATTTATCTTATTTTATTATAAAAAATTATTAATACTACTATTATATTAAGTTTATTAGTAAAGTAGATAATAATATACTTATATATATTAGATAGGTTATAAAAGTAGAATTATAAAGTTATTATATCTTCTTTTACTATATCTTCTTTTATTATATTATCTTTTATTATAAATTTTAAATTAATAGAGGAACTAAAATAATATATAAAGTCTATACTTATATATATATATATAAGAATTATAATAATATTCTTCTTATTTAAAAGAAAAAACTAGGATTAAGTAGTATTAAAAGCTATCTTATTTCTATTAACTTCTTTATTAAGGTTATATAAGTAGTAATATATAAAAGCTACCTATTTTAATTATATCTTATAATCTTTTTAATATTATCTTAGGGGGCTAAGTATTATTAGCGAAAATAATTATCTTTTTTAAATAATAATAGTCCTTTTATCCTATTAAGCTTTTTAAGTAGACTTTTAATATATATATTAAGGGTAGTTATAAATTATTTTAAAGTATATATAGTCTCTAATTATATTATTTTAAGTATACCTTAAGACTTTAAGTTAAAGTTAGTCTTAAACTATTTAGTAACCTTTATTACTAATATTATTAGATTTCCTTTTAATTTAATAATATTTAACTTAACTTATTATATAACTTATTTATTAGAGTTATTATAACTAGTATTTAATTAATTCTTAATAAAGTTAAGGATATTTATTTTAAATATATTTAAGTACTTAATAAGTATATTTATCTACTTTTAAATAACTAATTTAATAAACTTAATTAAATAGTTTTTATTTAAGTTAAACTTATTTTATAAGTATTTTTTATTAACTTTAAGCTCTAATTTTAACTCTTTTCTTAATTAGTTCTTCTTAATCTTAAGCTTCTCCTTCTACTCTAATTTAGGTATTTTTAAAGTCTTATTATTAAAATTAGTATTATAGTAAGGCTTTATCTACTTAGTTAGCTATAAGTACCTATATATAAGCCCTTTAAGTATACCCTTTATAAATATATAAATAACTAACTATATATAATACTATCTATTTTAATCCTTATATATATAAGCCTAATTAATACTAATTAATAGTTATAAGAGTAACTATAAATAATTAGGTTAAAAAAATAGTTTATTACTTTAAAGTTTATATATTTACTATAAATATCAATTCTTAGAAATAGTTATATTAAAATTATAAGATTATATTAAATTTTATATAACCTATTTAATATAACTACTTTTAACTATATCTAATTAGAGCTATATAACTTATCTAAAAGGACTAACTTTAATAAGACTATCTTAGTAATTATTTAATTTAAAGCTTAGATAATCTTTTAAATACCTAATATTTAGTTTAATATTACTATATAAAATTACCTCTTATAAGTATTTATTATATTTTAAGTAAATAGAGACTTTATTAAAATTTTAGATTTTTTTATTTACCTTATTATTAAATCTTTTTTATATTTCTAATAATACCTTAAAGTAAATAAAATTTTACTAAGACTCTAAACTTCTTATTTAAAATCTACCCTTATTACTAAGCTTTTTTTATATTTTAATAATATTTTAAATTAAATAAATTAACTTTACTAAGTATTAAACTTTTTACTTATTTCTAATTAATAATTTATATAATAAGCTTTTATATAACCTCTAAGTTTATTATTATAATAAATAATAACTTTATATTTAACTAATAAAACTTATTAATTCTTTAACTTAACTATATTTAACCTTATTAATAATAACTATTTATTAATACTTTTATTTCTATTTAACTATTTCTCTTTTTACTAATATACTTATTATTTAAAATAGTTATTATAAAGAAATTAGTAAATCCCCCTCTTCCTTCCTCTAATCTATTAGTATAAATATTTTTATCTTATAATATTATATAAGATAAAACCTACCTTTAAAAATTATATATATATATTATTAATAATAACTATTAAAAACTAAATATATTATAAAATAGTAATAAGAAGTTTATAATATTATATTTTAATATATTTATAATTTAGTACTTTTAAGCTTATAAATACTTAAATACTAAAGAAATATATATAAAGTTTATTAAAGACTTTAAAAAGTAAAATAAGAAGGTATTTACTATTATTAATAAAGACCTTATATTAAAACTTAAGAAAATATTTTATACTAAAAATATATAAACTAGTTTAAAAAGTTATTAAAATTCTATTATATTAAATTTTATTTTAAAATTAAATAATATATTAAAGTAATTTAATAATAAACTAAAAAAAAATATAATATTAAAGAAGTTTTATTTTATTATAACTTATATTTTAAATCTAATATATCTAATTTTAAGAATAAAATTATTATTATTAATAATTTAAATAAAAAAAATAAAAATAAAAATAAAGATAATAAGAAGAAGAAATTAACCTTAAAGAATAATAAATATAAAAAATAATTATTTTAATACTAATATAATAATGATTTAAATAATAATCTACTCTCTTTTAATAGTAATTAATATAAAAAGAAGAAAAAAAAAAGTAATAAAAAGAAGAAAAATAAGAAAATATTATAAGAAAAAGATAATAATAAAAATAAAAATAAAAATAAAAATATTAGTAATAATCTACTAAATAAATTATTCTTATTTTTTTTATTTTAAGAATTAAACTTTTTTAGTAATAATTATTTTAAAAATATTCTTAAAATATAACTATTAAAAATATATTATATTTTACCTTTAATTAATATTATTAATAGGCTATTAAATTTAATAATAATAACTAATATTAGTAAGTATTATTATAATAATAAAATATATTTTAAACTATTATATAATAGACTTTATATATTATTTTAGTTCCTCTATTAAGTTGAAATTTATAATAAAAGATAATATAATAAAAGAAGATATAATAAAAGAAGATATAGTAACTTTATAATTTTACTCCTATAACTTATTTATAGCTAAAAGTTATTATTCTATATTAATAGCTATAATATTAGGTTATACCTAGTTTATTTATACTAATATTATTAATAAGTATTAAGGTTAAAGCTATTATAAGCTATAAGTAACCTAGTCTAATATTATTAAGTACTATATATAAGTATTATTATTATATAACTTAGGCCTTTATAAATATAAGTTAGCTAAAATAGGTAATTATAAAAGCTGCTACTATTACTCTAACTAAGGTTCTAACTCTACTTAAATATTTACTTATTATAACCTTTTTATATAAAGACTACTTAAAAATAATTATTAACTTACTAAAGCTAAGATAACTATTAGGTAAGTTAACTAAATTCTACTATCTAAATATATAAACTTAATAACTTTATAACTATAAAATAAAGATTAACCTATAAGTCTATAATTATATAAAGGGAGCCCTTAAGGACCTCCCTATAAATAATTACTCTCTATTAAAACTCCTTAATTTATTTATTAATAGGCTAAGAAAGTTTAATATAAACTCCTATATTATTAATTTTTATATAAATCTTAAAGAAAAGTTAGAAAATAATAAGCTATTAATAAAATAGGAGTAAAGAATAAGAAATAATTTCTAAGAAAAATTCTAATAAAGAAATATTCCTTAAATTTAAAAACTAATCTTAGTTATAAGAATATAATATAATTAAATAAAATTAATTAAAAAATAATAATTATAGGTCTTTTATCCTTATACTTAGGAGAATAAACTATTATATAATATATTTAATAATAAAGTTTTTATTTTTTTTAAAATATATAAAAACTTAAATATTAAATTAAATTAGTTTTAAATAATATTTCTATATATATTAAAAGAAATTACTAAAATATTTTATTTTTATAATATTAAATAAATAAATATATTTTAAATAGCTTATTTTTAAATAAAGTTATATTTTAATAATAATATTAATTATTAAAATTATTATATTAATTAAAATATAATAACTTTTTTAACTTTTATTAAAAATATTTAAATAAGTTTATTTTTAATATTTTCTAAATATTTATTAATAAGCTAAATATATATTATTATATACTTAAATATTAAACTTATAATAATTAGTTTATATAAAATAATATTTTATATATAATTAAAAAAATATTTAAATTTATAATAATATTATATAATTTTTTTATATTAGTTTAAGCTTTATATTCTAATTTATATATTTTATTATAAACTTATAAGTCTTAATAATTAATAAGTTAAATATTTTTTTTAAATAAAATTAAATTAAATAAAGAAAACTAATTCTTTTTAATTATAAATATAATAGTAGTAATTTTTATAATAAATATTAAAGTAGCTTTTATAATTAAGATAACTTTTAAGGAAGCTTTTATAATAATTATAATATAACTAATAACTATAATAGTTATAATAATTATAATAGTTATAGCTTTAATAATTATAACTATAATTTTTAATATAATAAATTATATTAGAAGAAATACTTTATATATAATTAAAAAAGATATTAATTTATATAATATTTTTTTACTAAATAATAATAATCTTATATAATATATTTTATTATATAAAAAAATAATAAATAAGAAGTTATAAATATTAATTATATATTATTTTTTATTAATTTTAAAAAATTAAATATAAAAAACTTTATATTAAATTATAAATTTACTAATAATTTTAATTAAATATATATTTTATATTTTATAAATTAAATATTTCTATATTTTATTAATTTTACTCTTAAAATAACTATTATAATAAAAATAATTTTAATATTTATATTTACTTTTAATAAATAATATTTTTATAAGTTTTTTTAAAAAATTCTTTTTAATATTAAAATTATAATTTACTTTATTATTAGTAATAATTAGTTTTTTATTTTATATTAAAAGTAACCTTTTTTAATTCTTAATATTATAAAAGTAGATAAAATAAATATTTACTTTAAACTAAGTAATATATTATATTTTATTAGTATTATATTATTATTAATTCTAATTAAAATAATAATATTTTATATTATTAATATTTTTATATTATTTTTATTTTATATTTAAAATATAATAAAACTAATAATCTTTTTTTATAATATTATAAATAAAATAGTATAATATATTAAGAATAAAAAAGAAAATATTTTTTATTATATAAAAATAAAATTATTTTTAATTTTTTTCTTTTATTAATAATTAAAAATATATTACTATAAGTTTATTTTTTATAAAAAATAAACTTTAATAATTATATTATTATTTTAAATATTTATTAATCTTATATTTATAATAATTACTTATAAATATTAATTATATAATAAATTTTTTTATTTTAAAAGTAATTTTTTATTTTTATTATTATTACTAAATATACTTATTTATATTAAGATATTTTAAGTTTAACTTAATAAATAAGTATAATTTTAATTATAAGCTTATTATTAATATTTTCTATTTTATTAATTTACTTATTTTATATATTATAAATATAATTATATTATTTTAAATAAGATATTTTTTTTTATTATTTTTAATAAAAAATATATAAAAAGCTTTATATTTAATATAAATTAATATATATTTAAAATTATTAAATTTTATTTAATATAATATAAATATAAATTTTATATTTTTTAAGTTTTAAATTATTATTTAACTAATAGGAATTATTTATAAATAAATTCTTATAAAAATATATTAATTTATTAGTAAAGTAGAATAATATTATATTTCTCTTTAATATATTTTTAAGATCTTATATATTAAGTTTTTTAGTATATATTCTTATAAAATAATTCTTTAAATAAATTTTAAAACTATAAATAATATAGTTAATTTTAATAATTTAATTTTTATTCTTTTTATTTTTAAAATATATTTAAAAATTAATTTTAATTTTTTTCTTATTTTATTAATACTTAAATATATAAAAATTATTTAAAAAATAATAAATTTATTATATATTCTTAATATAAATTATAAAATTAAAAATATATTAAATACTTATAATAAGCTAATAATTACTAATATTTTCTTATTTTTATTATAAAGTAATATTTATATTTAATAAAAAAAAGAAAAATAATAAAGATTATATAAATTTCTTATTATTAATAGTTATAATATAACTTTTAATCTATTAAATAGCTTAATTACCTTCTAATTTACTTAAATTTAAAAATATTTTTATAATTTTAACTTAAATATTAATAATATTTTTAAATTTAAGAATATTTCTAATTATAAATTATTTAAGTTAAATTTTATTTTTATTTTTATTAATTAGTTTTATAAGAAAAAATAACTTCTTAGATTTAAAAATAAATTAAAATTAAAATTAATACTTATAAAAACTCTTTTTATTTAAAAGAAAAAGAATAATTATAAACTTATTTTAAAGCTTTAATAAGATAAAATTATTTTTATTTCTAATAACCCCTTTAAAATATCTAATAATAAAAAAATTATTAATTTTATTAAATATAATATTTTTATTTTTAAATTTTTTAACCTTATTAAATATAATAATATTTATATTTTTAAGGCTTAACTTATATATTAAATTAAAAATAAAGATATAAAGCTTTATAAGAAGTTATATATAGTAATTTAGGAAAATAATAATATTAAAAAGAAGTAAATTTTAATATAATCTTTAACTATTTAATAAATTAGTTAATATTTCCTATTTATATTAATAATAACTTTAATAATAATATTTTTTAATATAAAACTTTAACTTTAAAATATTATTTAAGTATATTTATAAATAAAATTTAACTTAAAGTATATTATTTTTATTTATTTTTTTATTAAAATTAAATATAAATATTTTAAGAATATAATTATAAAAGTAATAAAACCTTTATATAATATTATAAAATTTAACTTTTATTAATTTATAATATATTATAACTATTATATTATAACTTTAAGAATAAAAATATTTATATATAATTTATATCTTTTAATTATTAAATCTTAATATAATAAAAATAACTTTATTATTATTACTTTATAAATAAATAATACTCTTATATTAAATATTTTATCTTCTTAAATATAAGAGTAAAAGACCTATAATTATTTTTTTTTAATTAATTTTATTTAATTATATTATATTCCTATAATTAAGGCTAAATTTAGAGAGACTTCTTTTACTAAAAGTTTTCTTAAAAACTATCTATTACCTTTTTCTCTAACTTTAAAAACTTCTTATTCTCTAATTTTACCTTAAAATTTATATAAAAGTTAATAATATAAGAATTTATATTAAACTCTCTTAACCTATTAATAAAAAAATTAAAGAGTTTTAATATAAAGTAATTATTTATAAGGAGGTCCTTAAGGGCTTTCTCTATATAATTATAAACTTATAAGTTAATTTCTATTTTATAACTATTTATAAGCTATTAGGTCTATATATTTAGAGTAATATATAATAGTAGAATCTAGTTAACTTACTTATTATCTTAGCTTTAATAATATAATAGACTAATAATTACTTTTAAGTAATCTTATATAAGAAGGTTATAATAATTACTTAATTTTACTAAATAAGTAAATATTTATAAAGTAGAGCTAGAACCTTTAGGGTAATAATAGTAGCTTTTATAATTACCTATTTTAACTAACTTACCTAAGTTATATAGTAATAGTACTTATATATAGTACTTAATAGTATTAGACTAACTTATAACCTATAATAACTTTAACCTTAATAAGTTAATAACTTATTAATAATATTAATATAAATAGACTAAGTATAGCCTAATATTATAACTACTAGTAGCTATAAATAGGTTATAAGAGAATTATAAAATTATTATATCTTTTTTTATTATATCTTCTTTTATTATATTATTTTTTATTATAAATTTTAACTTAATAGAAGAATTAAAATAATATATAAAGTCTATATTAAATATTTTAATATTTTTAAAAATATTTTTTAAAAAAATTAAGAAAAAAAACTTTAATTATAAACTAGATAAATTCCTTATTATTAATAACTCTATTAACTTTAATAATAGCTTACTAATAAAGGATAGTAATAATATTTATCTTAAATAAAAAGAATAAAAAATAAAGATTATACTTATTAATATTAAAGCTTTTAATAAAATATAAAAGTATATTAAATAATATACTTATAATATTTATTTTACTTTTATTTACTAACTTAAAGTTATATTTAACTTATTTATTACTATTTAAACTTATAACCTATTTAATAATAATTATAAGAAGCTTAATAAGTACTTTTAATAATAAATTAATAACTTAAATTAAAAAATTTACTTTACTCTACTTAACTTAATATTAGCTAAATTAATAATTTTTATAAATAAATTATTTATTAATAATAATAATCTTAACTTATAAATTAACTTTATAATTACTATAATTAATAAAATTAAAATTAAAAATAATAAATAAAAATTTATTACTAATATTATTTATTAGTCTTTTATAAAATATAAATATATTACTTATAATATTTTAGCTTTTAAGATTTCTAAAATAGTAAATAACTTTAATATAAAAGTTATAATCTTAACTATCTTATATAAAATTACTAATTATTTAAAATTACTAAATATTTCTTTAATTATTTATATAAATTTCTTTTTATTATATAAGTACTTTATTAAACTTAATACTATTAAAGAAAAGTATTTAATAATTAATATAATAATACTTTATTAGTCTTATAAGAAATATAAGATTTATAAGGTTTATTAGATTTATAATAATAATAATTTTATTAATACCTTAATTAAAATTAATTTAAATAAATTTTTTAAAAAACTTATATCTAATAATAAGTTAATTATTTATATTAAGAAATATATTAATTATAATAATTTAGATTTTTCTTAAAGATAAGCTATATAAAATATTTAATTTAATTTTAAAAAAAAGTTTACTAAAGGTTAATATTTTATAATTAATAATTATAAAATAAAGATTAGTTTTTATTAATATAGTATATAACTTAACTAAAAGATAAAAAATTAAAATTAATTAGAATATTCTTAAGTACTATATTAAAATAAAACTATTTTAAATATTTTAACTAATTTCTAATTCTTTATAAAATAAGTTATATTATTATTTTTATAGTAGAATATTAGTATTTAAGAAGATATATTATAAAAGATCTTTATTCTTAAGTAGTTTAAGAAATTATATTTATTTTTAGTTTTAAGAATCTTTTTTTTAACTAAAAAAATAATAAAGCTAGTATAAAAAAGGTAGTTTTAAAGTTTAAGTCTTAACTAATTTAAAGTCTTTTCTCTAACTAATATTTATATCTTTTCCTTAATTATTTACTTTTAATCTTATTTTAATTCTATAATTAGTTAATTTTATTAATTAGTTATATAATTTAAGAAGAGGGTTTAAAAATCTCTATTTATTATAATTAGTAATAATAGAAGTATAAATCTATATATATATATATATTAAATTACTTATATATTTAAAATAATATTTTAGTAATACTTAATTTATAATAATAAGAAGTTTATATAAATAATTTAATATATTTATTCTATTTTTAGAAACTAATAATTTAGTAAAAATATATAAACTTTAAGACTCTAATAATACTCTTACTTTTAAGCTATATCTTTATATTATAATAGAATAGTAGAGTAGTTTACTTTTATACTAATAATCTAAAAGTTATAGGTTTAATTTATATTAAGGTTAATTAGTTTTTATAAAAAGAAAAAGTTATTAATATAATAAGGTTTTATCTACTTAGTTAATTATAAGTATTTATATATAGACTCTTTAAGTATACCCTCTATAAGTATATAAATAACTAATTATATATAATACTACCTATTTTAACCCTTATATATATAAGCTTAGCTAATAAGTATAATACTTCTTAGAAATATATATTTAATTAGTAAAAGAGTTATATATTTAAGATAGAAATATTTTATATCTTAATATAATCCCTACCTATATTAAAAAAGTAAGAAATAAAAATATTAGAATTATAAATTAACTTATTAATTTATAATCTTATTACTCTTAAATATTTAAAAGTTTCTTATAAGTTTATTAGCTTTTATAATATATTAAATAGCTTATATTATAATAAGTTACTAAGAAGCTTATAAATATTTTTATATTTACTTTAAACTCTATCTATTATTTAATACTTTAACTAGCTATCAAATAGGGGCTCTTTATTTTTAATCTTATTTTAAAATAGAAATTTAAAGTTAATCTTATATTAAAAGATAAACCCTCCTAGGTATAAGGGTAAAAGACCTATAATTATTAGTTTTTAATTAATTTTATTTAACTATATTATATTTTTATAACTAAAGCTAATTTTTAGATTTAGAGAGTATTCCTTTATTAAAATATTTCTTAAAGGCTATCTTTTATCTTTTACTCCTACTTTATTAATAACTTATTATTTTTTAGCTTTTCCTTAAGATTTATTTAAAAGTTAATAATATAAGAGTTTATATTAAACTCTTTTAATTTATTAATAAATAGATTAAGGAGTTTTAATAAAGAATAATTATTTATAGGGAGGTTCTTAAAGGCTCCCTTTATATAATTAAAAACTTATAAGTTAATCTTTATTTTATAATTATTTATAAATTATTAAATTTATATATTTAAATAATAAAATATAATTAACTTACTTAGTAATTATCTTAGCTTTAATAGGCTAATAATTACTTTTAAGTAGTCTTATAATATAATATAAGAAGGTTATAATAAGTATATATTTAAATAGAGTTAAAACTTATATATATTTTATAAGAATATATAATTAGAGTAATAATAGCTTTTATAATTACTTATTTTAATTAACTTATTTAAGTTATATAATAATAATACTTATATATAATACTTAATAATATTAAACTAAATTATTTATAACTTATAATAGTTTTAATTTTAATAAACTAATTTATATTAAAACTAATAGCTTATTAATAATATAAGTATAAATAAATTAGATATAACTTAATATTATAGCTATTAGTATAAAATAGTAACTTTTAGCTATAAATAGGTTATAAGAATAAAATTATAAAGTTATTATATTATTTTTTATTATAGATTTTAGCTTAATAGAAGAACTAATATAATATATAAAGTTTATATTAAAAGATAAAGTCTTAGTATTTTATAAAGATATATTAATATCTAAACCTTAGAAATAATAGTATTTAAAACTATTAATTTATAAGTTTAAATATAGAAATTAAATTATTTCTTAAAAATAAGTCTCTCTTTATTCTTTATAATAAGAATTAGAGGTTAATAAGTACTTCTTATAAACTTTATATATTATTTAAGTTTATCTATTAAGCTAGAATCTATAATTAATTCTAAAAGAATAAGATATAATTAAAGGAGATATAATAACTTTATAATTCTCCTATAATTTATTTATAGCTAAAAGTTACTATTTTATATTAATAATTATAATATTAGGCTATATTTAGTCTATTTATATTAGTATTATTAAGGTTAAAGTTATTATAAACTATAAGCTAGTCTAATATTATTAAGTATTATATAAAAGTATTATTATTATATAACTTAAGTCTTTAAATATAAGTTAGCTAAAATAAATAATAATAAAAGCTCTTATTACCCTAAATGAAGTTTTAACTCTACTTAAATATATACTTATTATAACTTTATTATATATCTTCTTTTACTATATCTTCTTTTATTATGTCATCTTTTATTATAGATTCCAGCTTAATAGAGGAACTAAAATAATATATAAAGTTTATGGACTTTATATATTATTTTAGTTCCTCTATTAAGCTAAAATCTATAATAAAAGATAATATAATAAAAGAAGATATAGTAAAAGAAGATATAATAATTTTATAATTCTCTTATAACCTATTTATAACTACTAGTAGCTATAGTATTAAATTATACCTAGTTTATTTATACTAATACTATTAATAAGTATTAAGGTTAAAACTATTATAAATTATAAGTAACCTAATCTAATACTATTAAATATTATATATAAGTACTATTATTATATAACTTAGGCCTTTATAAGTTAACTAAAATAGGTAATTATAAAAGTTACTACTATTACTTTAACTAAGGTTCTAACTTTACTTAAATATATATCTATTATAACCTTCTTATATAAAACTACTTAAAAGTAATTATTAGCCTACTATACTACTAAAGCTAGAATAATAGGTAAATTAACTATATTCTATTATTTAAATATATAAATTTAATAACTTTATATTTATAAAATAGAAATTAATAAGTAGGTTTATTTTCTTATAAAGGTAGCCCTTAAAATATTATTATATATTAAATTTATATTAGGAAAACTTAGAGTTTTAATAGACTACCTAAGAGATTATAATATAGACTCTAATATTATTAATCTTTATATAAACCTTAAGGTAAAGTAAGAAAATAATAAGAATTTAATAAAGTTAGAGAAGTTAGTAAGGAAGAATTTCTAGAAGTAGTTTAATAATTAGCCTTAATTATAGGAATATAATATAGTTAAATAAAATTAATTAAAAAAAAATAATTATAGGTTTTTTACCCTTATACTTAGAAGGGATATAAATTAAATATTTAAATAAGTTTTAAAAACTTTAAAATAGTCTTATAAAGTCTTATATTTAGATATTTATATTTTTCCTTATTAATCTTAACTAATATATATATCTTTATTATAAATAGTTAAGATTTAAGGGTATAAATTTTATATAAACTTAATTTTTAAAGATTTAAAATATTTATCTACTTTAAATAATTTTAAACTTTATTAACTTTATATTCTTATAAAATATATTAAGTAGAGATAATATTAGTCTTATAAAATAGTTTCTTAATACTTAATTAATATAAATAAATTTAGATATCTTTTTATAATAAGTACTTTTATAATTATAATTTTAATATTTATTTAAGTATTTAGGCTCTTAAATCTATAATTTATATTTATATTCTAAAATATATTATTAATAAAGTCTTAATTAGAGAAATTATACTTAAGAGTAATTTTAAGCTATTATATCTAATTTAAAAGAAATAGCCTAATATTCTATTTATAGTAGATAAAGTTAGACCTATATAACTAATTTTACTTTATAAAAAATAATAGCTCTACTTTTTAATACTTTATTATAAAAAATACTAAATATAACTTATAAAATATTCTTTTCTTTTAAATTCCCTTCTAAATATCTAATTTATTTTAAGACTATATTATTATCTATATAATTTATAAGTTATTAATTTAAGTCTTAAACTTTATACTTAAGTATATAATAATTAAGATAATTATTATACCTATAATATTATTAATTAGTTATAAAGTACTTTAATCCTTAACTATATACCTATAAGTAAATATAATCTTAAAGTCTTTTAAAATTACTTCTTTTTCTCTAATCCCTTTATATTTTTAAATACATTACTCTTTATAAGTATTATAATATCCTATTAATTTTTAAAGCTACCTATTTAGCTTAACTTTATAAATATAGAGTATATATACTTTATTATTAATATAGGTAAAGTTCTTAAAGAGTCCTTTAAGGATAAAATTATAAAGGAAAAAATAAATTTTAAAAAATATCTTACTTTAAATCTTATTAAACTTTTACTTACTAATTATATATATTAAAGTTATAAATTAATTATAATTATTTTATAATTAGATTACTTATAAGAATAGTATCTTTAATAATAAGGTAGATATCTTAATTATAAGTACTTAGTTTTTACTAACTTTAATATAACTTATTTATCTTAAGTTCTTATAATTATAGTTTCTAATATCTAGCTTTATAACTTTACTCTTAAGTTAATACTACTATACTTAAATAAGTAGGACCTTATTATTTAAGATTAAAGCCTTATAATAGCCTAAGAGTTTTTAAAATAATTTATATTCATATAGAATAGTTTATAAATAATTAAAGTAATATTATTAGTTCTTCTTAGTAAAATATATATTTAATATATAAGAGTTATATAATAAATTAAGTAGAATAAGTATATAAGAAGAAATAAAATAAATATATATTATATATAAGAATAAAAGGTAATAAAATAAATTAGTTTTAATTTACTTATTATATCTTAACATAATATATATATATAATCTTTTTACTTTTATTTAAGTATATTTATAATAAGTAGTTAATATAAAATATTAATTAGTATAGAGTTATTTACTATTAAACTATTAGTTAAATATAATATATTAGTTCTTATAATAAGGAATTATATAGAATATAAGAGCCAAATTAAATTTAAAGTAATAAATTCTTAATATAATAAATTATAATAAGATTATAGTTAAGAAGTTTATTTATAGTCTCTAATATTAACCTTTAAAGCCCTAAAGTTAACTTAGATTTACTTTAAGACTAAGACGTTATTTAACTTTATATATATAAAGTTTTAGACTTAATAGCTTTAATATTATAAATCTTAACCTTATAATATTATAATAGTAAATTAACTATAAAATAAAGAGTATACTTAGAAGCTTACTAAATTTCATTAATACCTAACTTATTATTCCCCTAATAATATTATTTAAGTTTTACTTATTAAGAACAAGTAGAATAGTAATAATATTATAGCTAAAATAATAAGCTTAAATAATCCTCTACTAGTTATAAAGATAATATATAAATAAATAATACTTAGCTATAGTCTATATAAGAGGAGTAAGTAAACTAATTATATTATAACTAGGCCTATTTAGTTTAACTATTTAATATTATTATTAAGCTTAATATAATTATTTAGTCTTAACTTATAAGGGCCTTTATATATATTTTACCTTTTATAAATAGAATATTATAATTCTTTTTATTATTTCTAAGATAATATAAATTTATATTAAATTAAATAAGTAGAGAGTAATTCTAGTTTCTAAGTTAGTTAAATACTAATATCTAATATTATTTATTTTCCTACTTTAGGAGACCTATCCTTTATATTTTTTAATTTTATATTCTTTAATCTATATTCTTATTATTTATATAATCCTATAATATATATTACCTCCCTTCCTATTTTATATACCTATATTATATTAAAAAAAGTATAAATAATCTAGTTATATTAAGTCTTAAGCTATATACCTAGCTAGAATAATAAGGCTAAATAAGAGTATAAGAATCTTATTAATTAGTATTAGAGGAGGAAATAAACTATTTTTAATAAGATTTATAAGCTTATAATACTCTTTAACACCTAAATATACTTAATACTCTAGTATAATAGTAAAAATAAAAAGTAGGTATATAATTTATAATAAGATAAGAAATAAATAACTTCTTTTAAAGAAGTTATTAATTATCTCCTTTAAGGGAGTTATATTTCATCCTTAACTAATAAGTAAATAATTATTTAATATTTAATACTAGTTTTATATACCTCTTAATTTATAAGTCCTATGAAGATTAACCTAAATAATAATAATATAGACTCTAAAAGGCTATATTTATAATCCTAAAGCTCTAATATAATTATTATTACTATAAATAATAGTATTTATAATACTTACTACTTAATATTTATTCTAAAATATATAATACTTACTTTAAGAGAATAGATATTTATATACCTATTTTTAGATTCTATATACCCTCTACTAACTAAGAAGTACCCTATATAAGTTAAGGAAGACTTTTATAGAGGGTTAATTAGGGTGAAGGAGGTAAATACTAGAGTGAAATAAAGGTTATAAGTAGGGCTAGTAGGTATAACTTAAGTTCCTAGAGGATTAACTTATTTCCTTTATATTCCTTAAAAAATTATTAAGAAGACTTACTTATTAAAGTTATAAGTACTTTAAAATCCTATACTCTAATTAGCTAGAAGGCTACTTAATAAGAAAAAGGTATATAAGATTTAAAAATAGGTATATAAATATTTAACTTTTATTTTAAAGTATATAATAGTAATTTTATATTCCTTATAGTCCTTATAGTTAAATATATTATAATTAAATTAAAAGAAACTTAATAAAATAGGATAGTAAGTCTAATATAAGAAGATATTTAAGAGAAGTAATTACTATTATATTAAAGTTTAATATAAAAGAGTTAAATAGCTATTAAAATAAGAAATAAGATCTAATATATAATAAATAATCCCTAAGTTTATAAGAATAAATTTATTATTATATTATCTTATATTAGTTCTTAATTTATATTATTAAATATTAATCTTTATATCTTTAAATTTTTCTCCTAAATATAAGAGTAAAAGATATATAATTATTATTTTTTAATTAACTTTATTTAATTATATTATATTCTTATAATTATAACTAATCTCTAATTATTAAATTACTTTTAGAAATTCTTCCTTACTAACTTTTCTAACTTTATTAAATTCTTATTATTTTCTTATTTTATTTTAAGATTTATATAAAAGTTAATAATATTAAAATTTATATTATAATTTCTTAAATAGTTTATTAAAATTTTAAGCTTTTCTTATATAAATTTAATATATAGACTTTATATATTATTTTAATTCCTTTATTAAGCTAAAATTTATAATAAAAGATAATATAATAAAAAAAGATATAATAAAAGAAGATATAGTAACTTTATAATTTTATTCTTATAACTTATTTATAGCTACTAATAGCTATAATATTAGGTTATACCTATTTATACTAATATTATTAATAAGCTATTAGCTTTAATATAAACTAATTTATTAAAGTTAAAACTATTATAGGCTATAAATAACCTAATTTAATACTATTAAATATTATATATAAGTATTATTATTATATAACTTAGGCCTTCTATATATAAATATAAGTTAGCTAAAATAAGTAATTATAAAAGCTATTACTATTACCCTAACTATATATTCTTATAGGATATATATAGGTTCTAACTCTACTTAAATATACACCTATTATAACTTTCTTATATAAGACTACTTAAAAGTAATTATTAGCTAAAGCTAGAATAATAAGTAAGTTAACTATATTCTATTATTTAAATATATAAACCTAATAATTTTATAATTATAAAATAGAAATTAATAAATAAGTCTACCTCCTTATAAAGGTAACCCTTAAGATATTACTATATATTAAATTTATATTAAGAAAACTTAAAGTCTTAATAAACTACCTAAGAAATTATAATATAAATTTTAATATTATTAACCTTTATATAAATCTTAAGGTAAAATAAAAAAATAATAAGGATTTAATAAAACTAAAGAAGTTAATAAGGAAGAATTTTTAAAAGTAATTTAATAATTAGTCTTAATTATAAAAATATAATATAATTAAATAAAATTAATTAAAAAAAAATAATTATAGGTTTTTTACTCTTATACTTAGGAAAAATAAATTTAATATATAATAATATTTTAAAGGTTATTTTTATAAAAAAATAAACTTATTTATTAATTTTTATTTTATAATTATAAAGTTATTAAATTTATATATTTTAATAATAAAATATAATTAATTTATTTAATAGTTATTTTAACTTTATATAATAAATTAATAATTATTTTTAAATAATCTTATTATATAATATAAGAAGATTATAATAAATAAATATATATTTAAATAAAATTAAAATTTTAATTAAAATAATATTATCTTATAAGACTTTTATTTATTATATTAAAATATTATATAAATTTAAATTACTAATATTATTATAATAATATAATATATTAAAGTTCTTATCTTATCTAAGAATAACTTAAAAAACTTTTAATAAAACTTCTTATTTAACTTTAAAGACTATTTTAAATATAAACTTAATTTTAAAAAGTATAAAAGATATCCTAATTATATAATTATAATATATTAAAAGTAAGAACTCCTAAGAGAAAAGATATAAATAAGATATAAATAATAATTATTTATTATAAAGATAAATTTCTAAGTCTTCTTTATTATTTACTATATAATTAATAATATACTTTTACTACCTAAAATCTTATATAAAAGCTAAAATATTTACCTTTTAAGTCTTTCTTATAATTAAGAATATATATTTATCTTTAAATATCTTCCTAATTTTATTATTTATAATATTATTAACCCTAAATATACCTATTTCCTAAGATTACTCTATTAAATATTAGTAGATTATATAATATTAAATAAGATTAACTTATTAATAAATTATTTATAATAATAGTTTTAGAATTAATTATCTTACTATTTAAGTTAAAAAATAATATATACTTAAATATTTTATAATATATTAATATTAAGATAAAAATAAAAAAGAACTATATATATTAAATTATTACTTTTTATATTAATAATAATAATAAATATATCTTATTACTTTCCTCCTAAGTATAAGGGTAAAAAACCTATAATTATTTTTATTAATTAATTTTATTTAATTATATTATATTCTTATAATTAAAGTTAGTCTTTAATTACTAAACTACTTTTAGAAACTCTTCCTTATTAACTTTTCTAACTTTATTAAATTCTTACTATTTTCTTACTTTACCTTAAGGTTTATATAGAGGTTAATAATATTAGAGTTTATATTATAGTCTTTTAAATAGTTTATTAAAACTCTAAGTTTTTTTAATATAAATTTAATATATAGTAATACTTTAAGGGTTATCTTTATAAAGAAGTAGATTTACTTATTAATTTCTATTTTATAGCTATTTATAATAGAGTTATTAGGTTTATATATTTAAATAATAAAATATAATTAACTTACTTATTATTTTAGCTTTAGTAGTATAATAGACTAATAATTACTTTTAAGTAGTCTTATAATATAATATAAGAAGATTATAATAAATATATATTTAAGTTAAGTTAGAATCTTTAGAGTAATAATAGTAGCTTTTATAATTACCTATTTTAACTAACTTAAAAATCTAAGTTATATAATAATAATACTTATATATAGTACTTAATAGTATTAAATTAGCTTATAGTTTATAATAGCTTTAACTTTAATACTTATTAATAGTATTAGTATAAATAATAATAAAAATTAGGTATAACCTAATATTATAGCTACTAGTAGTTATAAATAGGTTATAAGAATAAAATTATAAAGTTATTATATCTTTTTTTATTATATCTTCTTTTATTATATTATCTTTTATTATAAATTCTAACTTAATAGAAGAACTAAAATAATATATAAAGTTTATATCTTATTACTTATTTATTTATTTAAAAATATTTAATAAAATATAATAAATAAAACTAATTATAATATTATAAAAGATCTAAGCTATATATATAATTATAGTTTATTCTTTACTTATTATATAAATATAAATATTATTATTTTAAATAATAAATTAAAAAATTTTATTATAATAATTAATATATTAATTAAAATACTTATTTATCTCCTTCTTATATAAGAAGTATATATAAGTTAAGTAAACCCTCTTAGGTATAAGGGTAAAAGACCTATAATTATTTTTTTTTAATTAATTTTATTTAATTATATTATATTCTTATAACTAAGGCTAATTACTAAACTACTTCTAGAAACTTTTCCTTACTAACTTTTCTAACTTTATTAAATTCTTATTATTTTCTTACTTTATTTTAAGGTTTATATAGAGGTTAATAATATTAGAGTTTATATTATAGTTTCTTAGGTAGTCTATTAAAACTCTAAGCTTTCCTAATATAAATTTAATATATAGTAATACCTTAAGGGCTACCTTTATAAGGAGATAGACTTACTTATTAATTTCTATTTTATAGTTATAGAGTTATTAGGTTTATATATCTAAATAATAAAATATAGTTAACTTATTTAGTAGTTATCTTAGCTTTAGTAGTATAGTAGGCTAATAATTACTTTTAAGTGGTCTTATAATATAATGTAAGAAGGTCGTGGTGGATGAGTGTATATTTATAGAACAGAGCCAGAACCTCAGTTAGGGTAATAGTGGCAGCTTTTATAATTACTCATTTTAGCCAACTTATAAAGGCCTAAGTCACACAGTAATAGCACTTACACATAGTACTTGATGGTATCAAACTAGGTTACTCACAGCCCGTGATAGCTTCAACCTCAACAGTACCCACTCCTACTCCTCCCTCATAATAGTATACATATAATACTTAAGCTAACAGTAGACTCAAGCTTATCAATAGTACCAGCACGAACAATGACGGAGACTAGGTACAGCCCAACACTACAGCTACTAGCAGCCACAAATAGGTTATAAGAAAATTATAAAGTCACTATATCTTCTTTTACTATATCTTCTTTTATTATATCATCTTTTATTATAAATTCTAACTTAATAGAGGAACTAAAATAATATATAAAGTCTATAAGTTAAGTAAAATATTATAATTTAATAACCTTACTAAAATATAAATAACTCTATTTAAGAGTAAAAAAAATAATATATTATTATATTATAATATTTATAATATCTATTATAAATAAGCCTTTATTAAATACTTAGAGTAATTCTTAACTATTTAATTAGATATTAATAACCCCTTTATTACTAATATAATATAAAAGTATATTCTTAATTAGAAAGTTAATATTTAATTTTATAACTACTTAAGTAATAATAACTATATTATTATTATTTAAACTAATATAAGTATAGCTCTTAAATAAAGATTTATTACTTTATTACTATTTTAAGTATTTAAAGGGTTTATTAAAAGGAATATAATATAACTAATTTCTACTATCTTTATTTAAAATATTAAATAATTATTTAAAAGTCTTATTTTTATTATTTATACTTATATAATATCTAAGAAGTAAGTTAATACTTTATAAACTTTATATAAACTTTATATATTATTTTAGTTTCTTTATTAAGCTAGAATTTATAATAAAAAATAATATAATAAAAAAGATATAATAAAAGAAGATATAATAACTTTATAATTTTACTCTTATAACCTATTTATAGCTACTAGTAGCTATAATATTAGGCTATACTTATTTATATTAATATTATTAATAAGCTATTAATTTTAATATAGACTAATTTATTAAAGTTAAAGCTATTATAAATTATAAGTAACCTAGTTTAATACTATTAAGTACTATATATAAGTACTATTATTATATAACTTAGGCCTTTAAGTTAGCTAAAATAGGTAATTATAAAAGCTGCCACTATTACCCCAACTATATACTCTCGTGGGATATATATAGGTTCTAGCTCTACTTTATAAATATATACCTATTATAACCTTCTTATATAAGACCACTTAAAAGTAATTATTAGCCTACTATATAAAGCTAGGATAATAAGTAATTATAAACTTTATATATTATTTAAGTTCTTCTATTAAGTTAAAATTTATAATAAAAGATAATATAATAAAAGAAGATATAATAATATTATAATTCTCTTATAATCTATTTATAATTAGAAGTTAAATTAATTATTAAGTACTTTTTTTTACTAATATTAAGTTTAATAAAATATTTATATAATAAGAAGAAATTTATATAAATAATTAAAAAATATTTAATAATTTTAAATAATTAATAATCTTATATAAGATAATTAAAATTATAATTCTTATATTAAAGTTATTTATTATTTTATAAATTTTAAAAGTTAAAATATTTTAAATAATATATTTATATTTATATTCCTCTTAAATATAAGAATAAAAAACTTATAATTATTCTTTTTAATTAATTTTATTTAATTATATTATATTCTTATAACTAAAACTAGTCTTTAATTATTAAACTACTTTTAAAAACTCTTCTTTATTAACTTTTTTAATTTTATTAAATTTTTACTATTTTCTTACTTTACCTTAAGATTTATATAAAAGTTAATAATATTAATATTTATATTATAGTTTTTTAAATAAGTTATTAAAACTTTAAATTTTCTTAATATAAATTTAATATATAATAATATTTTAAGGATTATTTTTATAAAAAAGTAAATTTATTTATTAATTTTTATTTTATAATTATAGAATTATTAAGTTTATATATTTAAATAATAAAATATAATTAACTTACTTAATAATTATTTTAGTTTAAATAATATAATAGGCTATTAATTACTTTTAAATAGTTTTATATAAGAAGATTATAATAAATATATATTTAAATAGAGTTAAAACTTTTAAAATAATAATAATAACTTTTAATAATTATTTATTTTAATTAACTTAAAGGCTTAAGTTTTATAATAATAATATTTATATATAATACTTAATAGTATTAAATTAGCTTATAACTTATAATAATTTTAACTTTAATAAACTAATTTATATTAAAACTAATAATATTAGTATAAATAGTAATAAAGATTAAATATAGTTTAATATTATAATTATTAATATAAAATAATAACTTTTAATTATAAATAAATTATAAGAGAATTATAAAGTTATTATATCTTCTTTTATTATATCTTTTTTTATTATATCTTCTTTTATTATATCTTCTTTTATTATATCTTCTTTTATTATAAATTTTAACTTAATAGAGAAATTAAAATAATATATAAAGTTTATAAAAAGTAATATTTAACCTCAACGGACCGGTCCATGTCAAGGCTGACGGCACCGGCGCGAATAGGCACGGCCCAACGCTATGGCTACTAGCGGCCACAGACAGGTTGCAGGAGCAGAATTGCAAAGTCACTGTATCTTCTTTTACTGTGTCTTCTTTTATTATATCATCTTTTATTATAGATTCCAGCTTAATAGAGGAACTAAAATAATATATAAAGTCTATAAAAAGTAATATAATAATTAATTTATCTTTTAAAAGATTTAATATTTCTTAATATAATTATATTAATTATAATTTATTCTTTTATTAACTTTATATATTATTTTAATTTCTTTATTAAGCTAAAATTTATAATAAAAAATAATATAATAAAAAAATATAATAAAAAAAGATATAATAATTTTATAATTCTTTTATAACTTATTTATAACTAAAGGTTATTATTTTATACTAATAGTTATAATATTAAGCTATATTTATTTATATTAATATTATTAATAAGTAGTTAATATACTTATTAGTCTATTAAAATTAAAATTATTATAAATTATAAGTTAATTTAATACTATTAAATATTATATATAAGTATTATTATTATATAACTTAGACTTTTAAATATAAGTTAATTAAAATAAATAATTATAAAAAGTTATTATTATTACCTTAAAAGTTTAATTCTACTTAAATATATACTTATTATAATCTTCTTATATAAGATTACTTAAAAAGAATTATTAATATATTATATTATTAAAACTAAGATAATAAGTAAATTAATTAAATTTTATTATTTAAATATATAAATTTAATAATTTTATTATAAACTTTATATATAAACTTTATATATTATCTTAGTTCTTTTATTAAGTTAGAATCTATAATTAGTCCTAAAAGGATAAGATATAATTAAATAAGATATAATAAAAAAAGATATAATAAAAGAAGATATAATAACTTTATAATTTTACTCTTATAACCTATTTATAATTAAAAGTTATTATTTTATACTAGTAGTTATAATATTAAGCTATATTTATTTATATTAATACTATTAATAAGCTATTAACTTATTAAAATTAAAGTTATTATAAGCTATAAGTAACCTAGTTTAATATTATTAAGTATTATATATAAGTATTATTATTATATAACTTAAGTTTTTAAATATAAGTTAATTAAAATAGGTAATTATAAAAGTTATTATTATTATTTTAAAGGTTTTAACTTTATTTAAATATTTATTTATTTAATAAAACTAAATAACTAAGATATTAATATTAATTATAAAGTTTATTAAAATATATTATTAAAAAAGATTTTATTTATTATAACCTTCTTATATTATATTATAAGATTACTTAAAAGTAATAATTAATTAAAACTAAGATAATAAGTAAGTTAATTAAATTTTACTATTTTAATATATAAATCTAATAACTTATAAATAATTATAAAATAAAAATTAACTTATAAGTTTATAACTATATAAAAGAAGCTTTAAAAATCTCCTTATAAATAATTATTCCTTATTAAAAATCTTTAATTTATTTATTAATAAGCTAAGAGAATTTAATATAAACTCTTATATTATTAACTTTTATATAAATTTTAAAGTAAAGTTAAAAAATAATAAGAAGTTATTAAAGCTAGAGGGAAGGATAAGGAAAAGTCTTTAAGAAAAATTTTAAAAAAGAAGTTTCCTTAAATTTAGTTTTAATTATAGAAATATAATATAATTAAATTAAATTAATTAAAAAATAATAATTATAAGTCTTTTATTCTTATATTTAAAAGGAATATTTTATTTTTATTATTTTTTAATAATAGCTATATTATAAAATTATAAAATTTAATAAGGAGATTAAATCTTATATAATAGGATTAATAGGGTAAGAATACTTTATTAGTTTATAATTAAGTTAAGTTTAATAAAAAAAAGAGAAAAAAAAAAGATAAAGAATAATAATATAGGCTTATAAATTATTAAGAGTAACTAATTAGTTAAATTAGTTATTATAATCTTTTAGTTAAGTAGTTTATTAAACTAATAGTTTTTAAAGAAAATTATCTTAATAACTAATTCTAAGAGTATAAGTTTAAGCCTCTATATTTAAAAAAGTACCTTCTTTAAAGTAAGTAAATAATTATAATATTTAAGTTAAGCTATTTATTATAATAACTTAAGTAAATTAATCCTTATCCTATTTAAAAACTTTTTAAGCCTCTTATAAGCCGCCTACTAATTTAGTATAATATTATTTAAGTTATATTTAACTCCTAATTACCTTATAAATTAACTCCTTAAGAAGGCCTTAAAGGAGAAATATAATAATATAGGCTTATAAACTATTAGGAATAACTAATTAGTTAAATTATTTATTATAATCTTTTAGCTAAGTAGTTTATTAAACTAGTAATTTTTAAAGAAAATTATTTTATAAATAAAAGAAATTAAAGTTTAAAGTTTTTATTTTAAAAATCTTATTTAAAACTTAAAATTTATTACTTTACTTTTCTTATATTAATTATATTATAATTATAATATAAACTTTAATATTATTAATTTTTATATAAATTTTAAAATAAAATAAGAGAATAGTAAAAATTTAATAAAATTAAAAAGTTAATAAAGAATAATTTTTAAAAGAAATTTAATAATTAAAAACTAATATTACTTATAAGATAATAATATAATTAAATAAAATTAATTATAAAATAATTATAAGTCTTTTATTTATATATTTAAGAGAATTAATATATAAGTATAAGTTAAAATATATAATAATAAAGAGTTAATAAAATTAAAAAGTTAATAAAAAAGAATTATAAAAGAATTAAATTAAAATAATATATAAAGATTATAAAATATTATAAAAAATTAAATAAACTTAATTAATTAAATTAAATAATAATACTAATAGAAAAAATTAAATATTTTTATTATTTACCTACTTTATATCGTTACTCCTTGCCTTCTTTGTTAGGGTTAGACTTATTATTAGGTGTTGGGTTGTTTTGGCCATTAGAAATCTTTGACTGACCGAGCCACCCCATACCCCAAGTCGACGACTGGTTATTGACTTCTTGATGTGGTGCTGGCGTGGCCTCGTTCAGTCTCTTGGCCTCAGCGGCGCGGAAATTGTCACGCGCGGATTCTGCCTCGGCCGTTTTCTTCTTCTCGCGACGTTTGTTCATCATAGCCTTGAGCTCCTTTTCCTCATCGTCGCGAGCCTCGAGCTCTCGAATCCACTTCTGACGCTTCTCCTCGGCCTTCTCCTGCTCCTGCAGCTTCCAATTCTCTCGTTCCTTGTGTCTTTCAGCGCCGAAGTACAGGCCGCCGGCGACCATGGCGGCGACGGTGAAGCCCTGAGCTATGACACGTGCTCGGAACATGCGCTGAACTTGGTTGTGGTCCCCCTTTCGCATGGCACGGTAAGCGTTGGTGAAGGCAGCGACGGTCAGTAGGCATCCTATGGTTGAGTTTGAAGCCTCTGTCAGGTCGCCGAACAGAGAAACCGAGGCAGATGATGGGGTAGGATGAATGGCAGGCAGACAGGTGCGAGCATACCGAGCGGGACGAGGGGCTCGCGCTTCATGCGGCCCAAGACCTTCTGGAGACCGCTTTCATTGTAGAACTCGCTGTTGAGAATCAAGGAACAGTCAGCCCAAGGCGCGAGCGGTCACAGGTGAGATGCAATTTCGGGGGGGGGGGGGGTTTGGCAGCAGCGGGTGGAGATTAGGGTCATGGCTCACTCGTTCTCGTCGAAGGACGAAGGCAGTGGCCGGCCGGACACAGGGCTGGTCATGATGTAATACAGTGGAATGCGGCGCAGCGGGATGTGGTGGGAGCTGGTGGTATTGAGGTATGGTCAGAGCCGACTTTTGGGCTGAGGAGGAGGTTGTTTCCAGCAGTTTGTGTTGAGGAGGGCTGTTGTGGTGTGGTGGTGCGATTGCAAGAGGTGAGGGGGAGAGGGAGCTCTGCATGTAGTGGGAGAGTTAATGATGCCATGGATTTTTTGGGCGCGCAAGGTCTGACCTGGGCCATGTACCTTGGTATCTAGGAGACGCGTCGGCGTGCGAGGTTTGCAGCGCAGCCTAGGGTGCACGGCTCAAGCTCAGCACTGTGGCCCCACCCTACCTAGGTAACTTTTCAACCACCACCACCACTCGGGCCGGCGCAGAGCTACACCAAGGTACCACACAGCGGCGGGCGTGGGCGGCAAGTCATGCACGCGTTGAGTCACTCTTGGGCCTGATTACCCACCAGCTAGACCACGCTCGCATCCCCCACGCTGGGGACTCGCTCAACTCGGTCACTCACTCAGATACTCACCCACTCACTCACCCGTGCGTGGCACACCAGACGGAACCGAGGAGAGAACAGACGAGCAAGCAATGCCGGCGGCTGAGCACCCAACCGCCAACGGCGTCAACGGCGATGCTGATGGCAGCAACGGCCGTGGCAACGGCCACACGGCGAGGACACCCAGCACGACGGGTCTGTCGCTGACAGAGTACAGCGCCAACCCGGTCTCACCTGACGCCTCGCCGCCGTCGTCAGAGGAGAGGAACGCTCGTATCAGGAAGATCGTGCCGCCAGAGTTCATCCTCCCCAACGGTCACCCGGACTACCTGCGCCTCATCCTGACCTCCAAGGTCTACGAGGCCTGCCAGGAGACCTCGCTGGCCCCCGCAGTGAACCTCAGCAACCGCCTGGAGTGCAATGTCCTGCTCAAGCGCGAGGACGAGCACCCTGTCTTTAGCTTCAAGCTGCGCGGCGCATACAACAAGATGGCTCACCTCGAGCCCGCCCGCAGCTGGAGGGGCGTCATCTGCTGCAGCGCCGGCAACCACGCCCAGGGCGTCGCCTACTCGGCCCGCAAGCTCAAGATTCCCGCCACCATCGTCATGCCCGAGGGCACCCCAAGCATCAAGCACCTCAACGTCTCCCGCATGGGTGGCCACGTCGTCCTGCACGGCCCCGACTTCGATACCGCCAAGGAGGAGTGTGCACGGCGGGAACAACAGGACGGCCTCATCAACATCCCTCCTTTCGACGACCCCTATGTCATCGCTGGCCAGGGCACCATCGGTATGGAGCTGCTCCGCCAGACAAACCTGCAGAAGCTCGAGGCCATCTTCTGCTGCGTCGGCGGAGGCGGCCTCCTGGCCGGCGTCGGTGTTTATGTCAAGCGCATCGCCCCTCATGTCAAGGTCATCGGTGTTGAGACGCATGACGCCGATGCCCTGACGAGGTCGCTCGCCAAGGGGGAGCGGGTTGTGCTCGACCAGGTCGGCCTGTTTGCAGACGGTGCCGCTGTCAAGCAAGTTGGCGAAGAGACATTCCGCATTTGCCAGGAGGTCGTCGATGAGGTCGTCCTGGTCTCCACCGACGAGACTTGCGCCGCCATCAAGGACGTCTTCGAGGACACGCGGTCTATTGTCGAGCCCGCTGGTGCCTTGGCCGTGGCCGGCTTGAAGAAGTGGGTCGCCTCCCACCCCTCGAGCGACCCGGCCCGGTCGCTCGTTGCCGTCACCAGTGGTGCAAACATGAATTTCGACCGCCTCCGCTTTGTAGCTGAGCGAGCTGATGTCGGCGCGGGCAAGGAGGTGCTGCTGGCCTGCCACATCCCCGAGAAGCCAAGATCCTTCGCCAAGCTCATCAGCGCCATCCTTCCCCATGCCGTCACCGAGTTCAGCTACCGGTACGCTGCGTCCTCGGGCGCCAACGTGCTCCTCGGCCTGAGCCTGACGGCGCCGGCATCTCAGCGGACACAGGAGCTGCAGGGCCTCTTGCACCGCATCGACTCGATCAGCAGCCAAGAGAATGGCCACTTTTCCGTCACCGACCTTTCCGGGGATGAGCTCGCCAAGAGCCATATTCGGTACTTGGTCGGCGGCATCTCCAATGTGCCGGACGAGCGCCTGTACATGTTCAATTTCCCAGAAAGACCAGGAGCCCTTGACAAGTTCCTGAATACCCTGCGACCTAAACATAACATCAGCCTGTTCCAGTACCGCAACTCCGGTGGTGACATTGCCAAAATTCTGGCTGGCATTCTCTGCCCTGACCAGGAGGTCAAGGAGCTCGAGAAGTTCCTCAAGGAGATAGGCTACCCCTGGGTCGACTGCACTGACTCGCCGGTATTCAAAACGTTTCTGCGTGGTTGATCCGGTACTTGTCATCCCGTGTTGCGACCATGCGGGAAGCACTGGAACTTGGCTGCAAGACTGCTTTGTTGGCAAACAACGCAGGCGCCGAGGCATGCGCCCTGTGTGCCGGGGCAACGTGTGTTACGATGCCCTGGAAGACAGTCACCACGACAGCGCGTTATCACATGTCACAGTCGGAAATCACTCGGCGGCGGCGGATCCTTGTTGAGGGTCAGTGGAGCGGGCGTTGTTGGCCGCTGAAGAGCCCGGGGTAGTCCACGACCCAGGTGAAGGCCACCCCGGTACTAGCCTGCTATTCATGCTGGTATAGATGTATTCTTGTACGTAGGAAGCGAGCATGGGCGATCACAGCAGGTCTACGTGGCTCGTGTGACACATGCGCGCAGTGCTCCCCGGGAGCTCGTCATTACTGGAGTGTGGGTAGAATCGCACTTCTATATCATATTCAGACTTATGTCGACCGGATAGAGTGGTCTGCTCGTGTTGTGAGAGCCGGTCGGGCAGGTGCCTTGGACGACAGGAATATGCTTGGATTGTTCATCACAACAGGTCATCAACAGGATCTTGATTCCTGCAGGAATAACCCTTTTGCAGGAATTTGTTTGAGTAAAGTGCCCGTTGCTTTCAGAGTATGGTTCATTTGGTTCTTCTGGGTACCTGTTCTACCTGGAGGATGAAAATTTGGCTGGATTGCTCCGTGATCCACCCTGGAAGCAGGTATGCTGCATAGACGTAGCTGAACGATCAAGTGTACCCTCACCAGGGTCCGCCCAGCCGCCCGCTCAGCGATCGTTCGTCCACTGCCGCCTGCCAATGTTGGCCAGACGGTACCGGAAATGGCCCATTTCCTGCCAGTGGGAAGTTTGGCGTTCCGTCGTCGTTCCAGGAAAACCGTTGCGTCCTGACGGTGCGGTAAATGTCCTGCAGGTTAGGCGTCAGTTGGGAAAAATCCTGAAATTATTCTTCAAACTCCACGCTGGGCACCCTCGCATTGCCCGGAAACAATCATCTCGAGCAGCAAATACTGGTGTCACGGTACACAGACCAAGACAACAGAAAGTGCAGCATCCCCGTGAGGCGAGAGGCATTTCGCCCATTCCGTGAACAGGACGAGAACCACGCTGCGAGCCAGTTTGAGGGGCACAAGGGTAATAATAGCTTACAGCTGGCGGCTCAGCCGTAGTCATGGCATGATACTGCCGATCGAGTAAGTCAAGTTTTCTGGGATCCTCAGGGAATATGTACGGGATGCTGGGCCTGACGAAACCCATCGAAGAGAGCCTCGCCCAGATGGCCAGGAAGGATACTCGGCCCGAGGGGGGGGGGGGACGACAGCTGGACGCCTTGACATACCACAATATAATTGTCCGAGCCATCGGGACTCGTCGTGAAGCTTGCATGGCCAGTCCCGAAAACGGAAGCTTGTGTGTTCTGGAAGAAAACACATCCGTCCCGGTGTTTTCTCCAGGACTGGTACTGCATAGGGTCATTTCCTACGAGTTCGAGCAACCCTGGCAGCGAACAGCGAGTCAGTCACGGCTGGCAAGTCACGACCCAAGGGTCTTTACCATCTCACCTAGGCAATAGAAAGGAGTGTTTACTCGAGCGGCAGAGTAGACGACAAAGTTCTGGCCCGTGGTGGGGTTGATAAGCTGTTGAGGCCCCTCGTTTGTGGCTAGTCTAGTGTCTGGCCTCCCGTAAGGGACACGCTCCCAAGGTTCGTTTGGTGTTGAGATCATACGCCTGTCGGTCAGGTTTGTGTCGACGGTCCACGGATTGCTCATATGAGTGATACAGAGATTAGCAGGCCACGCCGAAGTCTGCTCTTGCCAGCACGAGTAGATGTGGTATATTTGTTGTTCGTAGATGAAGTAAGTCCCGTCGATAGCAAATTGGTCGTAAGTGTTGAGCTCGCTTTTGAGCGTGAAGGCTGATGTCCACGGGTCTGGGCCATCACTCTCGAGGACAAACATGCGGTGGTTGATGGCGGGCTGTCCAGTTGGTAAACGAAATTATCGGTATTTGTACACGCAAACACGGCTCGAAAAGTGGCCAAGGGCGCCCGCAGCCCGAATGAAGCGCCTGGCTTGCCTGGGGTCGTTTTCTTTTTGGGGGAGGGGGGCTCGGCGCGAGAAGTACTTACGCAGTTGATGGGGCAAGCAGCGTCTTGTAGAGGCGGTGGGTTATCGAAGTCAGGCGTGGCCGAAAAAATGATGTACCACCTTCCGGATATATTGTGAATCTCAGGAGCCTATGCTCTCTGTCAATGCCCCATCCTGGTCTGGACTCAAGTCTGCCCGAGATGACTGGGCATATTCAATGGACAGCTAAGAAATGACCAACCCAGAGATCGGTGGACCACGGCTGGCCAGCGTCCTGGCCCCGGGGGTCTGGGCTGAAGACAACCCTCGTCTCTTGGTGGTCCCAATTGTCTGTTAGGGCCTTGGAGCGCCTGAGAGTGATGTTGTCGTTGGTGCTATATGTGAACAGGTACCACTCTTCGTTGTTGGAGGTATACCTCGTCACTTGGACATACGGCGTCAGCTCGTCTCTCTGCCTAGGTGTCTGTCTCTCCGCGCACGCACGCACACACACACACACAAATATATATGAGAGGCACTGAAGTACAGAAGCACAGAAAGGAAGACAGCCTACTTACTGTAGGGGTCGCCCACATTCGCGGTGAATATAGGGTTGCTGTATGTTGCATTTGTCTACAGCAGTGCGCAGTGCGCAGTACGTCAGCGAGGTCTTACGGGTCACATGCGAGAGCTCCCAATGAGGCTGATGCCGTTGAGTGGCAGCAGCTCACCTCTCCGGATCACGGCAGGATGGCAGGATAGAGAGGGAGGACTCATAAGTACGGTAGTGTTGGTGCCCACTGCAGCCGGGTCCCAAAAGCTCTGGGGGCCAGCCTTGTTTGGGTCAAAGGATTGGCCCTGGACCAGCCTCAAGACGGTGAGTGGTAGTAGCACGAGGGAACGCATCGTGGGGTTGGTGTCTGGGTCTTGTTGCTCGCCGGGGGCGCGAGGGAAGACCGAGGAGACGGGGGTGGGGGACTGGGGGACCGGGGCCGTTGGGCTGGGAGCAGCTGTTGTGTCCTTCCAAAGTGCGATGGGTCGCTCCCAGACGGCGGAGAGGAGCAAGCCTCAAGGTTTAAATATGCACAACGGGCACAACTGTCAAGGATCACTTTGGCTGGTCAGCGGGCCACCTCGTCAACCTACAGGCTGGCAGGCTGGCAGGCTGGCAGGCTGGTAGGCAGATAATGGTGAGCTATTCCCAATCCCCAGCCGACCTGGACCACCATCTGGGCGTCGTATTGCTGTATGCCCATGACGTTGCACCCCATGAGGAGGAGCACAGGCCCAGCCCAGGCCAAGCCGGCAGACCGCATGTGGACTTTTGTAGATGCCTAGGATGGTATTGTGGTCCTGTGCGGCGCCTGATAGAGTGTCTGGTAGACCCGTTGTGTGACCCGTCAAGCTGTGTTGCAATTCCGAAGCCGCGGCCGGTTCATCCCCACATCCTCGTCCCATGTCCCCGCGCGGGGAACCCCACCATCATAACTCAGGTACTGGGACGCACTTTGAGTACCTAGGTACCTAAGTGTCAAGTATTGAGGTACATGCAGCGCGGGCTCGCCAGCTGGCTAATGTGGGGCAGAGATACTGCCAGCTGGCGGGGACTGCCTGATCAGCTTTTCGTTTTTGCTGGTCCGTGCACCTAGGGCCCACGCGCAGTTCGAGCAATTTTTTCCATGCCGACGTTTTGGTTTGCAGGCGCCAATCCACACCCACCGTACCCTGGCAAAGAAGAGACAGGCCCAACCACACGCACACACTGCCTGTCCGCTTGTATTGATTCCGTCGTCAATTTCATCCACCCTCACCTCACCCTCACCATCACTCTCACCCCCGGTTCGACCTCGACGCCGAACGAAGCTCCCGACAACCACAGCCTCCTTCCCCAAAGCAGAACACACACCTACATCAACACCATGGCTGACCGAGGTGGTGCCCGTGGTGGTGGTTTCGGCGACCGTGGTCGCGGCGATCGTGGACGTGGTCGCGGTCGTGGCCGTGGCCGTCGCGGCGGCAAGAGCGAGGAGAAGGAGTGGCAGCCAGTCACCAAGCTGGGTCGTCTCGTGAAGGCCGGCAAGATCAAGAGCATGGAGGAGATCTACCTGCACTCCCTGCCCATCAAGGAGTACCAGATCGTCGACTTCTTCCTGCCCAAGCTCAAGGACGAGGTCATGAAGGTACGCCCGAGCACCCCCCCCCTTCTTCCTGCCCGCTGCACCACTCCACCGCGAGAGCCCTGGTACTTCAATCTGCACCTGGGCATGAGGGGGCCCTTCTCCTGCGGGACGCCCATGCTTGTGGTGCTTTTTGGATGACCTCGCCGGCCGCACAGAGACAGAAGTACCGAAGTTGTGGAGAGCTAATCGTCTTTCCCCCCCTATAGATCAAGCCCGTCCAGAAGCAGACCCGTGCCGGTCAGCGAACCCGATTCAAGGCCATTGTCATCATTGGCGACTCCGAGGGCCACGTCGGCCTCGGCATCAAGACTTCCAAGGAGGTCGCCACCGCCATCCGTGCCGCCATCATCATCGCCAAACTGAGCGTCATTCCCGTGCGACGAGGATACTGGGGTGCCAACCTTGGTCAACCCCACTCCATTCCCGTCAAGGAGTCTGGAAAGTGTGGCTCCGTCACCGTCCGTGTGAGTAACAGCTCCCGCCCCAGGGCCATGCGCTGGTATGGGCAATGCGTTTGCTAATCCTCCCACCTCAAGCTCATCCCTGCGCCCCGCGGTACTTCCCTTGTCGCCTCCCCAGCCGTCAAGCGTCTCCTGCAGCTCGCTGGTATTGAGGATGCCTACACATCGTCCGCTGGCTCGACCAAGACGCTCGAGAACACCCTGAAGGCCACGTTCGCCGCCATCTCCAACACCTACGGATTCCTGACGCCCAACCTGTGGAAGGAGACGAAGCTCATCAGGAGCCCTCTGGAGGAGTTTGCGGATACCCTGCGGTCGGACAAGAGATACTAGGTGCAACGAGTGGTCCATGGATTGGCGTCTGGTGATTGCGTGGGGACTCGAACTTGTTGCGACAGCCAGTCGAGAATAAGGAAAAGGAGGATTTTGGCTCGGCAAAAATCATGAACAACTTCAAACTGCAACCCGCGCCCTGTACCCTCGTGTGTCCCCTGTGCCAATGACCAATGGTGATAGATACTCTGCCCCTTGACAATGTCTCTCTGGCAGGGAGAGGCAGCCAGGCTGCAGCCCCCGTGATGTTTGGGTCCAAGGTTATCATGGCCTCCCGTTCATGAACCACATCCCGCTCTCACGCAGCTACCCCCCAGCAGACCGTGCATGCTCGCAGTGAGCCCTATCGAGCCCGCCATGAGTCTTGCGCGCCCGACAATGATGGCAAGAATACTTGGCACACATGCGCATCTAGCTTCAAACGACGTTACCCGGTACGGGTGTACCCAGGTACCTGGGTATACCCAGGCAGTTTCCCAAGCAGCAGGAGGTACCTACTTAAGGGCCTACCTAAGGTAGGGGGTTGACCATATAGGTGGCTACCTAGGCAGGTTCTCGGCCCTCGTCCCTGTCGTCGCCTTGAGCGGGCGTTGGGCTTTGGCTCCTTCCGTCCTGCTCACTCGTGTTCGAATTTGGAAGCGAGGAGGGCAGCACTGCCAGGACGGTTGCAATGCCCATGGGCAAGAGCAGGTGCATGGGCAAGAGCAGGCGCATGGGAAAGAGCAGGCGCATGGGAATTCCAAATGCCCCTCCCCGGCTCTTCTCTGCCTCGTTGTCAGTTCCCGTCACCTTGCGCTACACAATCGTCAACTGTCGTGCACCGCGGCGGTATCAACAAACTCTCTTTTTGGACCTGGATTTTGGAACCACCAGTTTTGGCAGTCTGTTTCTATCCTTGCGTTGCTGCTCCTCGTTCTCGATCCCCGCCACTGCAACAGCCCGCCGCTTGGCTCAACCCACAAGCATACGTCCCAAGATGCTGCTGCCTTCTGCTCAACTTTCGCGCCCCCTGGCATTAGCTGGTCTTCTGTTTCTAGCCTGTCTCTGTCTCGTCTACCCCCATGAAAGCGTCCACGACAAGGAATCCGGGGTTCACTCATCTCCAGCCCTGGCTCAGCAGCCTGGAGAAGCTGGTTTCATCATCAAACGCACTCGGGCGTTTGAACAAGGCCCATTCTCCACGGGATCTCCTGAAGAAAGCGCAGAAGATGAAGAGATCGTGACCCAGACCGTGACCTCGGCAGGCCACAGCACCGAAAGGCTCAGTATTCCAGGCCTGGGCGACCCTGTGCCTCTTCTCGATGCATCTATGGTCGGCGGAAGTGCTGCCCCGGCCCCGCTACCAGGTCTTCCCACGCCACCGACCGCTTCCACCGACCTCTTCAGCTCGGTCATTTCAATACTTGCTGGTGTCCCGACCATGGCTCCTGCTAGTCCTGGCGAAACCAGTGGAGCCTTGCAAGGCTTACTGAGTGTTCTGTCGCAGGTCGGTCCCTTGTCGGCTGCCACTACGGGGCCTCCGGTCATTCCAACTGGATCCGCAGGGCTTGTTCCGGCAGTCAACGCACTGGGTGGTGTCGCAGAAGCCCTTGACCATGTCCTCGGGTCATCGTCAGACGGTGACAGCCTTAGCGGAGGACTTTTGGGCCAACTCTCTGCCGATATTATCGCTCCTTTTGCATCGATTGCTGCCGATCCAGCCTCCATTCTTGCCAGCCCCAGCGCGGCCCTCGATGATCTCCAAGGCCAGGTTTCCTCATTTCTGGGCTGCCTGCCATCCGCGATAGCTGTCGGAGTGCAACTTGCAAGCAACGTCGGGGGACAGATCGCGGATGCTCTTGATGCCACGACAGAGGTCCTGGACAGTGTTCCGGATGTCGCCGCCGGCATGGCCGATCAGGTCGGCTTTCTTCTGAACGCCGCTCCTAACCTTGCCACCGGCCTTCCTGCCGCCGCCCTCTCTGCGGTCAACCAAGTGGGGTCCGTTCTCGACGCCGACCTGGACCTCGTTGGGGATTCCACGGGGACTCTCAGTGGCCTAAAGAAGGAGCTATCTTCAGCCATGGCCGACGCTAGGCCGGGGGTGACATCTCTGGCTGCAGCAGTCGGGGTTCATGTGGTTGACGTTCTTCCGCCTGTGCTTCAGGGCCCTGTACAAGGAGTGTTGTCAAGTCTCCAAAACGATGTGGGGGGGCCTCTTTGTCAAGTGTCCGATGTTGTGGGCGGAACAGCCATCATTTTCGATGTTCCATGCGGCTCAGTCGACCCACTGACCTCAAACCTTGGAGCAATGACGACAGCAACGGCACCCGCAGCGGCCTCGGCCTCCATCACAATAGGGGCGACCTCGCCTTTCAGTCCCACATCCGCCACTAACTCACGACCGCCACTCACTTCCATTCTGTCGTCTTTAGTATCGTCGTTGACATCTGTCGGGGTAACTGACGCCAACGGTGTCGACCCTGCCGTGGTTCCTGCGCTGTCCGGCCTATCGTCGCTATTCAGCCAGATATCTGCGCTTTCCGCGACTGCGACAACAACCCCGCTGACCCTTCTTTCGCTGCCAACAGGTAAGATTATCGCCCAATCCTGCCAGCCCAGAGGCTGACCTGTTGTAGTGCCGCTTTTACCAAGCACGTCGTGTGACCAAGTCGCCAAGACCACCATTTACCATGTTCAGACCATCACAGCTTTGATCACGTCAACGGAGGTACACGTCAGTACCGTGACTCAGACTCCCGCTGGCCTATCGTCTGGGGACCCAGGCGGATCGCCGCCAGCGGCCTTACCGCCCGATGCTGGTCTTAATCCTTCTATGCCTGGGACCGATGTCAAGGGACCCTGCCCTGGGCGTGGATATACCTGTGATGTCTGCGTGGACGGATGGTTCTGTCCTCCAATTCAAACTCCTGCGTGGCCTGCTCCTTGTGGGTACGGTTGGCCTTGCTACCAGTGCGAGGGCGGGTGGTTCTGCGTACCGTCCGGGGACACCGCTGCTCCGACGCCGTCCGCGAATGCCCCGACCTCATCTAATGTGTTTCCAACACCTCACCCGGCGACTGAGCGGTATCAATATGCCGGCTGCTATGCCGATGACTCGACCAGGGTGTTGGGTACGGCTGAGACGCTGAGTGTACGCAGCGGGATGACCAACGAAGCATGTATCGGGTTCTGCCAGAGACAAGGGTTTACTCTGGCTGGAACCGAGGACGGTGCCCAATGCTTTTGCGGCGATGTGCTGATCGGCTCTGCACCACTCTTGCCTGACCACTGTAACACCCCTTGCGCCGGTGACCTTAGCAATTCCACTGTATGCGGTGGTCCTTGGGCCCTCAGCGTTTGGGGCCCAGGTGGGACCGCTCGACAGGAGCCAAGGCCTATCTTGCTACCTGAGGTCATCCACGGGTTCACTGGAGAGAGGACCTCGCCAGCTTCTGAAAGGACAACTGCTGCCAGCAATCACGCGCCTGCCACAACCACCGGCCAAGAACTCGGTCCCAGTTCTTCAGACGTTCCACTCGGACTGGGCGATCCCGTGCCAGGAAACTACACGATGGCCCAATCTCGCAGTGGTAATACGGATGATTCGCGTGCTGAGCGTGGTGGCGAGGAAACGGTTGATACTGTGCCCCGGATGGCGATGGGTCCAAGAAAGAGGAGCTGGAGTCCTCGAGGCACCGCTCGCTGGTCGTGAGAGGGGGGACCGCGCGAGCCGGAGCCCAGGAGTTATACGCAAGCAAACATTTGACACTTTTCTTGGGAAATCCATTCATGTACTAGGGGTAGACATCGTTTCGGGATAAGGGATGCTTACTGTTGCGATTGACATATGTTACCCGCCCTGGGGGGTCCGGGGCTACTGACGGCTCGAGGATGCAGGCCATATCTTGCTCGTCAACAACGACAGCTATGAAGAAACTCGAGGAATTTGTTTATCCAAGTGGCCGTCTGGTATGATTTCGAGTGCTGGAGCCCAGCCACGACAGCTTAGCCCCCCAACCCCTTCCCCACTTCGACAGACTCTTGTGCCCGAAGCTGGGAGGACAAAACCCTACCCAGACCCGCTGCGAATGCGGTGTTGCCACAACCCCGCTCCAAAAAGTTGTCTGCGCGCAGTACCCAACCATGATTTGAGACCCTTTGGGCTATGACATTGGGACCGTGCGTGGCTCGGGGCGCTGGGTGTGATGGGAGAGGGCGCCCCATTGAGGCTGGCGGACGAGAGGCAGCTTTGCTTGTGCACCAAATGTCATGCCGGCAAGGGTTTCACGCTCAAGTCACACAGCCGCAGCTCGTCAAAATGTCGTGTCATTGAGTACAGTGGTCTACTGCAGACCTCAGGATATGACGGTGTGCAGATCTGGAATGTAAGAGGTTCGTGAGCACAAGGGGGAGCCAATTGGCCCCCCTGGACCGAATGGTGGTTTTCAAGTGCGATTCGAGCGTGGCTGTTGCTTCGCAGGAAATGAAGGAAGACAAAGACTCGGAGACGCTAGCTTTCGCCTTTTCCATGTCGGCCATCAAGCTGCCGACCTGCTCACAGCTGCCACTTGAGCCTTGGCAAGCTGGAGCTTATTTATATCAAGTAGTAGGTAATATGCCGTGGGCTTTCACTTCAGATACTTCAACGTGGCTGGGTTGGAATGGACTGTATTGACGGTCACATGTAAGGCTATAGAGAACGACCGACGCCCCCGTAGGCATTGGCCGCACAGGATCGGCCAATGTGATATAGTTGGTACGGGTGCGTGACGGGGTGCGTGGCCGACGGGATCCCCAAAAGAGCCCTCTGATATGACCACGCCAGAGACTCTGGTGTAGCCTTACCGTGCCCCTACGTGACGAAGAAGCGATCGCGACGAAAACCGCACCGACTGCCGGCACGGGTTCATAATTAATAAGCAAGTAGGACATGTCATAAAGTGACGGGTATTCTGCTCCGAAATCAATCCTGACAAAGACACTCGGAGACGGGGGGATGCCTATCCGACAGCCCTGGTGCTAGGCTTCTCAAACGGTGTGCGAGGCCTGCTTCGCCAAGCGGTTCTCGCGGCCCTTCTCGCTCCACGGGAAGTGGAAGACGGGGATGAGGAAGAATGAGTTGCTAGGCGAGTTGGCGCAGTGTCAGTGGCGGGGGGTGGCCATCGGATGGGAAGGGGCCGGGAGAGCCCGGGGGAACTAAGCACTTACCTGGAGTCTGCGATACCGGCAAACGCATTGTACCAGGCCAAGAAAGCAGCCAACATACCGAAGACGCCGCCGGTCTTTTGCAGGCCCAGGGCGACGGTGGCGGCGCCATTGTCCTTTGCGAACTCGGAGCAGAAGAGGAACAGGAAGGCAAGGTCCAGGGTGAAGAAGAGGCTGAAGAACATGATGGTGGAGCGCAGGGTGCACAGCAGCAGGATGGTGGTGAAGATGAACCAGCCGGTCAGGAAGAAGCCAATGGCGCTGGTCTCGGTGCCGGACTCCTTGTAGGCGTCTGCGACCTGGAGGGAGGGGGTGAGGATGAGGGCGTACGAGATCCAGAAGCCACCGTAGGACGAGAGGGCGGTGGCACCAAAGGTGTTTCCTATGGCCATCTCCCTGGGGGGAGGGGAAGGCACAACCAGGGTCAGCGATGAGGGAGGAAGGGGGGGAAAGGGGGGGGGGTCGGCAGGGCCGCTGGCGCGGGCTGGGGACTCACCACATGCCGGCGAGGAGCTGGACGAGCCCGCCATAGCCGAAGGCCAGGGTGACGACGATGTTGGGCTCGGTCACGCCACGGGTCTGGAGGTTGATGGCGGACAGGACAAAGGTGGTCAGGGCGAAGGCGCTGAGGCCGAGGGGGGCCGGGTTGGCGATCTTGCGGTTCTCGATGGCCTTGTACAGACCGGGCTGGAACTCGCCGCCAAAGGCCGGGAGGCGAGCATCGTTGCCGCTGTGGGCGTGGGCGAGGGGGTTCCCGTAGTTGTTGTAGCGCTGGGTAGGCTGGGCATTGTGGTTGGTCCCGTTGGCGTCAGCGCCCGAGGTGTGGGGGATGTCCTTTTCGATGTTTGCGTCCGTCATCTTGACCGCGCCTCTTGGCTCCTCTCGGGGCTGCTTCTGACCTTTGGCTTGGGGTTGCGAGAGAAATCCGGACAGTATGCGACAGAGAGCGCAGGGATTGGTTGATGGGGGAGATGACTATGGCTGACCGCTGGGGCAGGAGAAGGGAAAAGAGGGAGTCGAAAGGTGCCAGCGTGGGGAGACGGGAAGACGGGGAGAGCAGGGCCTGATATAGGTGGAGTCTCTACCCCAGGCGAGGATGGATGGACCTTTTTTTTTTTTTTTATTATTAACAAAAAAAACCCCTTCTCTCTTTGGTCTGGTTGCAGATGGGCAGTGGAGGGTCCAGGGGAAATGCTGTCCAAGTGTCCGGGGACGCTGCCAAAATGCAGGCGTGCATGTATATTATTGCCGTGTAGGTAGCTAGGAAGGTGCAGAGCTGGGGCTAATCGGATGGGCGGACAGAGACTGCGCGAGGGATGCTGGATGGAGGCTAGTTGACTAGCAAGGCAGGGCCAGATGAAGTCTAGTCCGGGAATAATAAGGACAGGGACTATGGTACCACAGTAAGGGGCTAGCTGGGGAGGGTGCGAGGTGTGCGAGGGTGCGAGGGTGGGTGACGATGGGCGATGATGGCGACGATGATTTGACAATTGACGGGCCTGCTGGCCTGTTGGTGCTGGCCGCATCTGTACCTGCCTACCTGCCCTGCCTCGTGCCCTGGTTGTCTGGCAGCAGCAGCTGTTGCTGCTGTACTGTGTATGATGATATTTAGGGTGGGCCACCTCGGTCTGGGGGAAGCGACGGTCTGGAGGCCAAGAGCACCCACCCACACTGACAGTTGGAAGCACGAGCAGACGAGAAGAAGGTTGTGGGGAAGGAGAGCAGGCGTGCAGGTGTGGGGCGGCCGATGTTGTGTACCTGCCATGTACACCATGTACCCTGGACCCTGCACCAGCCTGTGGTGCTGACGGGCTGGGCCAGGCCTGGTGGCTTGGGTGGCATCGTGTTGCGATTGACTTTGCTCCATCGGCCACCTTTTGGCTGCTCCCGACAGATACCAAGACGGTATCTCACGCCGCAGCCGCCACCAAGCTTCAAGCCTCAATGCTTCTCCGTCCTGGGCGCCCGCGTCGGCAGCCGCCAAGACGGGTATGGGCGTGGGCGTGCAGTCAGCTCTATATCTCTCTCTCTCTCTCTCTGTGCCTGTGCGAGCTGGGAGGCCGTGGCTCGTGTTGGGGGGGGGGGGTGGGGGAAGGGAAAAGAGAGAGACAGAGACACACACACACACAAATCCCCAACAGAGAGACGGAGAGACACACACAGAGGCAGGTACAGGTACTGGAGCAGGTACATTCGCGCAGACAGAGAGGGTCAAGCGGCCACCACACGAACTTGTCCAACAATGGACCATGGAACCATGGACCATCGGCCCATCCCAAGCCGCCCAGGCCATGCCAGGAGGGGAGGCGAGAGGGGGAACCGGGGAATCTGGGGTACGCCCGCCCAGTGCGCCCTAGCCCTCGCGTCCCGGACGAACGGTCTGACACGCCATTTGCTGGCCTCGTCCCAGCCCGAGCCTCTCTGCCCTCTCTGCCCTCTCTGCCTAGAGTGGTCATCTGCACCACACCACCCCATGCTGATTTCATTTCCAGCGCGGCCCCCCCCCTGCCAGCCTGCTCCTCGTTTCCGAGCCCACGGTAGAGCGGAGCTCGAGGTGCTGGCCCTCTCCCTGTGGTGAGGCTTGTTCTGCAACACCCAAAACCTCGCTCCTCTGCCTCGCCTGCCTCCGCACCCGTCATGCGCAAGGAGGCGCAAGGAGCACCGCAGTCTACCTGCCGCGCTGCTACGCTGCAATCTCGTCTCATAAATGCCATCGCCCAGCATCCCTGCCCCCGCCCTGCAGCTGTGTTTGACGCCCTGGCGCCCAGCCTCGAGCTCGCATCTCCCGGGTCCAGCGTCCAATATGCCCAGCGACTGGCGGCTAAAAGAGCCAGAGAGCCCGCCGGCGCCATCACTCCGCCCGTGTCTGATGCCAGCTCGTCAGCCCCACGTCACTAGCACCATATGTGTTTTTCACAGGTGCCAGCCAAAACACTTAACACTAATAAGCGAAATGATGCTCGGGCCCTGCGACGCCCCTCCCGACCTCCCGGCAGTCCCGACCTGGCTGTTCTCCCGGCCTTCTGAGGTCAGACAGCACGACCACTCACCCTTCTGTCCCAATCCTGTGCCGGCGGACCTGGTGCGCCCCCGCCCCTCCGCCCGGCTTAGTGGTGACGTCGGCCGTAAAAGGAGCTCCCCCAGCACACCACAGTCGCCATCCGGTCCTTCGCCGCCCACACGCTACTTGCTTTGCTCCCTTTGTCCTGGTCGAGCAAAGAGGAGCTTGGTGCCGAACCGCGGCCTTGAGCTTAAGTCTGTGCCTTGGCCGCCCTGCCGTTGCGCCCCGTGATGCTTGAGTCTGTTTGTTCCCTTTGCCTACTCTCTCGTCCGTGGCAGGCGCCCAGGCGTCGCAGCCCGAGCCCGGCTTGTGCCTCACCGAGGAGCGGGGTGAGGTCAGCACGCCGATGCAGTCCTCACCCAAGCCGCTAATAATCGCCCGCCTGCCGAGAACAGACCCGGCAAGTGATGTGGCCGCCCAGGTCACGACAGCCGCGCCTGTGGTGGTGTCATCCTTGCCAACAGTCGCCGCTCCACCTGGTTTCAGCGCAGGTTGCGTTATACGTACGGACATTTATCAGCCTCATCATGCTTCGGCGCACGCTCCAAGGACTCTGACTTCTGTCTCTCTCTCCCTCTCTCTCCCTCCCCCTTGACGCCTGGTCACGCATCACTCGGGCTTAGCAGACCACTCTATGCCGAGTAGTCCAAAACCCGCACGCACGGATATTTCTCGGCCTCGTGGATATACCTAAGAGCACACCCCGAACAATCAAACACCTCCCTCTTTCGAGACGCGTATTCCCGCCATCAGTGGGGCTTAGGCAGACCACTCTGTAAAGGCGCAGTAATCCAGAACCCGTACGTAGGGACATCTCTCGGCCTCGTGTGGATACATACACCTCAGAGCACACCCCGAACACTCAGGGCCCTCCCTCTTGAGGCGTGGTCACGTCAATAGTGTAGGGCTCAGCAGCACACTATAAAGGCGCAATGATCTGAATTTCGTACATATGGACATGTGCGGTAACACAAGACCAAGCAGCTTTGAACCCACACATCGATATCATCTCATCGCGGCCTGCGACCCTCTACGAGCACCACCCCATCCCTGACCGTGTCCGATCCAACGCAATGCCCACCCCCAACGTGCAGAACCTCAAGGAGAAGAATGCGGCCTACGCCGAGAGCTTCACGCAGGGCCACCTCGAGCTGCCACCGGCCAAGAAATATCTAGTCGGCAAGCCTCAGTCCCCCGCCCGCGCGCGCTCACTCGCTCGCCATGTAGTTGACAAATGCTCCAGTGACCTGCATGGACGCCCGCATCGACCCCGTTGCAGCTTTTGGCATCTCCCTCGGCGATGCCCACGTCGTCCGCAATGCCGGCGGCAGTGCGAGGGAGGCCTTACGAAGCATCATCATCTCAGAGCAGCTGCTCGGGACCCGCGAGATCATTCTAGTCAAGCATACAGGCTGCGGCATGCTGACGTTTGCCAACGAGGATGCCCATGGCCTCGTTGCCGAGAGGCTGGGCGCCACTGCCGCCGCCGAGATCGCAACGCTGGACTTTCTAGCATTCACAAGCCTGGATGATGCCATACACGAGGACATTGACTTCCTCAAGAGACAGTCAGCAGTCCCAAAGGATGTCAACATTTCAGGCTGGGTATATGAAGTTGAGACAGGCAAGGTCAGACAGGTTGTCTGACAGTTCGAGGCCTCAACCCAATGCGACGATCGTTAAGAAAGAGAGCATTACCAGCCCTTTCATGGGGACTAGCGGGTGCGCTGTGCGAGTTGTGAATGTATCGGTGCTGAGTATCAGTTTAGCTCCAGTAGGAAAATGCCTCTCTGACTTGCAGCCAAGGACCAGTGTAAGCGTGACTGATGCATGTTCTCATAGTCACCAAACCCCAGCCATCGTAGCAGGTCCACGTAGACTCGATTCATGTATGATCATGCGGTGGTCAGTCAGGTCATTAGCATGGCTCTTTTTGGCATTCAAGGGACCAACCAAAAAGAAAAACTAAAACGCACGACCACTGACTGGGTCATGCAAAAGTTGGAATGTGCCCATTACTGGAATCGAACCAGTCACCTCATCATCACCTTCAGGTGGTACTAGTGATGCGCTCTACCGATGAGCTAAACGGGCTGACAAACCTTGAATTTGTAAATCTATGACTCTGGAGACAAAAGTTGTGTTGACCTGGACCGGCATGGGCGGCAAGGGCTCCTGGGCTGTTTTTCATGTGTCCATCACGGACGGGAGATGGTCAAGACCGCCTGTCGGATAGTTAGAGACAAATCTGCTTGATCCGGCCCCTGTCGAAAGGTTCAGTTCAACTCGGAGAACAAGATACCGCGAGACCTTTGGGGGTAAGTGGAGGGTGTGGTATGGGGATACGACCGTCTAGGTGGGCAGTAGGTTGACTCACATGCGATTGCGGGCATGTCCCAAGTGCCCAAGTGCTTTGGATGAATCTCACTGGAGATGACTGGTGTCTCTCTTGGTTCATCACTACTTCGTGACCATACCCTCCTTTGCGACCACGCAGGAATGCCCATGCAGCAAGGCCAACTAGAGCACAGATAGCCATACTGACTTCATGTCGATTAGAACTTTACCACGGGCCCAGACCACTGACCAGGTTCAACTGCTGTGATATAGATCAGCATTCGTCTCTGGGAGCAATTGGCCCAAGACAAACACTCATGTAAGGTTGTAGAGATCATGAGCTCACGGTACCTGATTCCAAGAGTTTCCTGCAAGCAGAACATATGTTTCCCCTTACCATAACTAGTCAGAAATCGTGGCAAAATGATCAGAATCCAGGACTGGGCCGCTGAACATGATCCTGTCTAGAAACGACAGGCCTGCTCGTGTAATGTTGGCAATCGGCAGAGTGTGCCGGTAGACAAACAGCGTGATCCCATCCACTGCCTCCCTGCCCATCAGCTCAGGACAACATGACAGGTTCTCTCGGTCATGGAAGACTGGACCGTCCTTCAAAGAGAGCCACTTCAAGGGTTGGGAGCAATGGCCGGCCGTGTTTGACTGATCAGCTGCCAGGCAGACCAAGTGTAGCGAAGATTGTGACCACGTCTGCTGTGCAGGACTCATAGCTGCTGACAACAGGCGGACGGCACCGTTGTGTACAGGAGCCATGGGGCTTGATTTAGGTAACGCAGGCCCAGCTGGGTGAGGCGGAGGTCGCCGTTGCAAAGCACATCGCGGGGTGGGGTTTATCTGCTGCGGTGGCCCGGCAGCCGCTGGAAAAGACGAGCAGAACACAAAGACCGGGACTGACACATTCCACCGCAGTGTTCTTCCACATGACGTGCCTCAACGGTGGACAAACACTCAATCTCACAATGAAGACTCTCAGGATGGGCAATATGCCGTTGATGCAGGACTAATGAGCAATATTCATACACAGTCCAGGCCCTGGGGTGCCCCCATTCCCGGACTTCGCTTGAACCTCTCTCCTTGATATTTCCCATCTCCCTTGTCGTTTTTATCTCGATTCTACCATCCAGTGTAACTCTGCCACCCCCTCCCCATTCTTGTTCATCTTTCTTGCGCTAGGTTGGGTATCAACAAAGCTGGAGTGGCTTCCGGTTCCACTGATACTCTTCTTCTCTCCAAATCCGTCTGATGCTTTGGGGTATCTGTGATGGTACAAGACATAGACAAAAGAAATGGCGTCAAGGTGACTGGTTAATTGAGGAAATTCAAACGACCAAAAAGGAAAAGAAAAAGAAAAACACACGAAAGCACAAGGAGCCCGGATAAGGGTACGGTGTAAAGAGAAATGGGGGCAGAAAGCCTGAACCCAGCCCAGGACCATTTTGCCCCTGCCAGAAATCTCAGAACGCCGAGTGTAAAACCACCAAAGTCAAAAATCCAAACGCAAGACTTGTCCCTAGGTCGAACACAGCAGACGCGACAAACAATCAACCTGTCCCACTGACCAAAAGCCACTGACGAAAAAGGAAAAAGGCGATAGCCAAGAGTGGTGATGTGTCATCTGTTCATCATAATTTGATGAAGACAAAAAGAAGAGAGGGAACCACAGAGAGAACCACGAGAGCAGAGCATAAACAAAGCCTCCATCTAATCCTGCCGCTCCTGCCACCCAGTCAACGTCAACAACCATCGCCCGACAGCACTATGCCACTATCCCTGTCCTGGGTGCTTTTACCCCCAGTTTCTTGTTCTGCAGGCCGCAGGCGTTCTATGCGCAGCTTCATAGTCTCGTCAGGGTCCCCGCCGGCGTCACCGTCTGAATGGCCATACTCGCTGTCACTACTACCACGGCGCTGGTTGGCGGGGTGATCCCATAATTGCGCCCCGTCATAGACGTAGGGCTGCTCGCCGTCCTCAGGTAATGCACGACCGTCGACGTCAAACTCGCTGACCCTGACCTGGTAGTCCAGGGCCCTCTTTCCTTCCCGGATGAGCTCCTCGGTCCACCCAAGGCACCTCTTTAGGCTCTGGTTCATCCTCTGGCTGTCGACGAGTAGCTGCTGATGCTTCGAGAGGTCGACCTGGAGGCGTTTCTCGTCGCGCTTCCTGTGTTGGGCGTCTCTCATCGCAACCGTGCCGGGGCTCCTGTGCCCGGATCCTCCAGAGTCCGACTCTGACAGCTCCGAGTCGCCCAGGGACTCGTCGTCGGGCTCCGTTGCGGAATCCTCCTCGCTCAGATCCGGCAGGCCGAGTTTGTTCAGGGGCCCTTCCGGGGCCTCGCTGGCCGTAGAGGTCGAGGGGATGCGGGACGAGGTGGCAGTGTTGGCGGACGAGATCCGACCGGCCCTCGTCATTCGCTTGTAGCGCCGCAGCTCGTTGGTCTGTTTCCGCAGCTGCCGTTCTAGCGTCCGGTTGATAGCTTCCAGGGACGCATTCGTTATCTGCAGGTCTTGTACCTTCCGCTCCCTCCTCGCGTTGGCGACCAGCTCATTGAGTGGGTCATTGCCACTGGCCGACCTTGGACTCGCCAGGCCCGAGACCACGGAGTCACTCTCATCCTGACTCCCGGCCAGCTCATCGGCGGCCTCGAGCACGGATGCCATGGAGATTGCCGGGTTTGAGAACGTCAAGGGCGACGGCAAGGGCGAGCTGGCTGGCGGGCTCGAGACCACGGCCCGTGTCACAGGTTGAGCTTCTGCCACCAGGCTCCCAGAGCGCGAGTGCCCTGACGTCTTCCTGGGAGGAGCCTCTGCGCTGACACGCCTCAGATCATTCGAGTTGGTCCGGCCGAGCTGAGGCGTGGACGCGAGCACGCTGCGCCTTTCCGCTATCGAAGGGCCGGCCAGGGACTGGGACTGGGGCTGGGGCTGGGGCTGGGGCTGGGGCTGGGCCGGGGGCGGTGGGTAGCCTGTGGCCTTGGCCGGTGAAGGCATGCGCTGTGATGACGGAGCTGGTGACTGCGGGCCAGCAGCGTGCTTGCCGGCAGGCGCCCTGGAGCTGCTGGGGTGGGCGGAGCCAGGTCCGGACTTCATCAAGCTGGGCTGGAGGTCGGGAGAGCCATTGGCGTACATGAACTTGCTGGCCGAGGAGTCTGGGGTGGCGGAGGCGAGCGGCGGCGAGAAGGGGGCGGACGGGACGGAGGTGGGTGGACTAGGTTTGGGGGGCAGATTGTTGCCATTGGCATAAAAGAAGGTCGGGCCCTTTGGTGGCGGCGTTGGCCTGGGACCAGGAGTAGCGGCTTGGGCGGTTCTGGAGGCATCGCTGGCATAGAAGAACTTTGAGTCGCGCACGGCGACGGCCGCTTCACCCCTCTGCAGAGACGCCGTACCAGCATCGGAGTCAAGAGCAGTGCCCGAGATGCCCAAGCCTGACCTCGTCTCCCAGTGATCGGCAGCGGCGGCGTCTGCCGGGGAGGGTGACGCATTGGCACTTGTAACGCGACTCTGGCGGGAGCCAGACCTTGGGGTGGCGCTGTTCTGGAGGGCGGTCGTCGTAGCATGGCTGCCATGGCTGCTATGGCTGACGACAGACGAGGGTCGGGTAGACCTCCGGGGAACAGGAGTAGCAAGCGTGACGGTCTGTCGCTGTGAGGCGGAGGCGGAGGCGGAGGCGGCGGAGGCGGGAGCTGGTTTGCCGGCGAGCTTGGGGGTGACGGGTAGGCGTTTTGCAAGGGAAGGGGTGTGGAGGGGTGGAGGGTGGCGTGAGGAGGTGGTCGAGGATGATGGTGCGGCGGTGGAGGAGCGGTCGTAGGGCATCCTGCCTGAGGACGAGGCGGGCTCTTTGGAAGAGGAGGATCGGGAGGTGTGTAAATTCCTCATCGTGTTGGCAGCATCTTGTCGGATGGTGAGGGAGTCCGCCAGGGGGGTGGTGGTTTTGTTGCGAAGCTGAGGCTCGAGGCCAGGAGGCGCGGGAGGTTGGTGGTGGTGGAGGTCGGAGTATGGCGTTTAGGGGCAGCGAGGATGCCCAGTGCAGGAGGTAGGTGGGAGGGAGAGGGAAATGCGGGTCGAGGCTGGACTGCGGATAAAGATTGTCGAGCTCGATGACCGGCGTGGGCGTGGGTGCGTGTTGTTGTCGGTGTGGTGTCGCGAGGGTATGGGTGTGGCGCGGGGGCGTGATGGCGTGCGTGAGGATGAGTTGAGTGGCAGATTGATGCCGAGAGAGGGACTGATGTTGTTGATCTTGTTGTTGAAGCAGTGGTTGCTGTTCGTGTTTGGTCCTGAGATTGGCGATGGGGTCGAGGGCTGTTTGTTGTGGGGAAAGTGCTAATTGGAGTCAATGGGAGGAGCACCGAGGAGAGGCTCCCATGCAGCAATGTGTGGACGTGGTGGACGTGACTGTCCAGAGCCGAAATGCGGCCGCCCCACCACAAGTCTCAGCGGTCTACTGTTACAGCGTGCCTGGCTGGCTGCACCTCGGTAGGCAGGCAGAGACCCTGACAATAAGGGGACGGCCTTGGACGGGCGGGCCAGGCCAAGTTCCTGCCGTCACCCCAGCTCCCACCACACATGCCCACCCAGGCGGTCTTATGCCTCGCAGCGCATGCGGATGCCGTTGTGCTGTGTGGTAATAGTAAACACGTAAACAAGCCCTGGTGGTTGCAGGGCTGTGAGTGGCTGTTTCGTCCCGGCAAGACCATTTTGTTTACTGCCCTATGCCTGCCCACCCAGGTAGGAACACAGTGCTGTGCACCTACCTTGCAGGGCTGCTATTTGGGGCAGCCAACACTGTGCACACGACACGCACTGTCTCCATCTTGGCTTGATTCCCATCCTGCCATGCCGGGAGACCCTTGATGCGCGCAGTGGGCCTCGGACGCGGTATGCAGCCGGCCTTGCATGCAGAACTATAGCAGACTATATGTGCAAGTCGATGCACAACGTCCGCACTGCTACTGCCTGTTCCTCTGCCTCCATCCGACCGCAACACCAATGGCTCTCATCGGCATCTCGCTGATAGTCGCCTCCGTTGTGCTTTTCTGCCTCCGGCCCCCAGCATGGCTGCCGCTACGGAACCTCGTCGCCAGCCTCCGACACCAGAGAGCCGCGCCCGACCATCATCAGTTGAACCCCCGCGAGCAACCAACCCCTCCCAAACCCGATACGCCCCGCCGTGATGCCGCTGACGCTCATGGCGACACTGACGGCGGCGACGACCGTGACGACGACCGTGACGACGACCGTGACGGCGACGGTCAGGCTACCCCCAAGGCCGGCCCGAGCACTCCCGACATCAGACCCTCCGTCCCCAGCTTCTCGCTGTCAGAACCTCTGCCATCGCCCCCCGCCGACCAGTCTGCCACCCCCTCACCAGCCACCTCACCCTCGCCTGCTACAACAAGCACGCCACCAGCTGCGTCTGATCTTATGCCCCCGCCCCCGCCCCCGCCCCGGGCCCCGGCATCCTCCCCGACCACCGGTCCCTCCCCTTCCGCCATGGCGCCTCCTCCCGTGCCCCTGGCCCAAGCCCGACGCATACCAACCCTCGCCCCGGCGGCCAGGAACAGCCCCTCGCTCCGCCCCTCGCCCGCGCCCTCGCCGAATCGTTCCCTCCCAGTCCCCAGCCGTGCCCCGGGCACTTCCACCCTCGCGCCGCCGCCCACCCATTCTTCGGTACCCACCAAGCCCTCGAGGCAGGTGAAGCTGACTCCAGGCCACTCCCCGATGGACTGGGCCCGACTCGCCCAATCACCGACCTCTGACCTGCGCGGCCTCCCTCCCTCCACCCCATACCTCCGTGTCACGCCCTCACAGCTACGACAGATGACCGGCCGCAAGGGCAAGGACGCCTGGTCCGTCTTCTCCGGCAAGGTCTACAACATATCCCCCTACATCAGCTTCCACCCTGGCGGCGAGGCCGAGCTGCTCCGCGGCGCAGGTCGCGACGGCACTCGAATGTTCGCCGAGGTCCATCCTTGGGTCAACTACGAGACGATGCTGAGTGCTTGCTTGATAGGCATACTGGTGGACGAGCATGAGGTCGAGCAGCGCGTGGGAAAGGCGATGGAGGAGATGGACTGACCACCTGCCTGTAACCTCTCTCGTCCGGCGAACAAGACGCCATTGCATCCACAAGGCTGTACTCTTTCACGCATACAGCCGGTGGTTTCCCCTTGTTGCTAGCTACTTCTCCCTCGGGATAGAACGCGATGATGCCAGCCAAACCTAGACAGACCGCCACGTAGGCGGCAATAGATACCCCTCGCCCCAAACATATGAAGAGCCAACTGGGGTGGACATGAAACCCGACCCTCCAGCAAGTAAATGAATAACAAAAAGACGAAGGGCGGCCAGTTGAGCCTGTCCCCTACCGCCTCACTTTAGAGCCGTGTGCCGCCATCTTTCTCACAACGCAGTGAGATGCCCCGTATTCACCTGCGCTTGCCAAACCTGAAATTCAGTCCATCGTCGCTTTCATCATCATCCTCCTCATCGCTCTCCTCCGCCGCTGCCTCCGCCGTGCGTACCGCCCGCCTCTTAGCTGGCTGCTCTGACGCGGGCGATTCCACAGCATTCCTCTTCTGTGATCTCGACGGGAGGGCTTGCGTCTCGTTTCGTCGCGCTGCCGCCTGGCTTTGTCTCGTAATTGCCTTGCCCTTCTTGCTCCTCGCAGGCTCACGGCTACCGTCCAGGTCCATGACGTCGGCTAGCGAACCGTCGTCGCCGGCGTCAGCCTCGTCGTTGTCACCGCTATCATCACTCCCAATGACATATTTATCTCTTTCCTTCGCCCTGCTGCTGACCGGCCGCCGGGCACGCCCCGCCGTCGATTTGGGCCCGGCATCGTCCTGGCTATTTGCCAACTGGCTTGTTTCCTTGCTCCTGCGGCCTTGTGCGTACCCGTCCTCAAGCCAGTGGTCGTTGCTAATGCCGTGCACCTTTACTCGTGCCGGCTCGAGAGACATTATCACCCTTTGCTGCGGCCTTCCGGCAGTCTCGCCCTGCTTGCGAAACTTCTTGAAATTTTTCCGTCCGTTCCATCGTGGGTCCCACCGCCCATCCTGGATATCTTGCTCCCGTGTTCGTCGTTCCTGTGGTTGCCGGATGTCCATGGCTTCTACGATCGTTAGCCGCCGTATCGCTTCGTAGTCGATGTCACCGTCCCGCAGTTCCCGCGCGAGACGCTCACGTTCCGCCTGCGCAGTTGCTTCCTCCTCCTCTCGGTATTGGATAGCAAGATCGAGAAGGTCCTCTTCTCTCTGGACAGTCCTTTTGCCTTTCCTGCCGCCTACTGCTGCCTTTGCACGGCCAGTACCCCTCTGTTGTGGATCTTGGTGCTCATGGTCTCCCTCGTCTCGCATGGGTTGGGTGGTGTGGTCTGCTGGAGGGTTGTTGTCTTGGCCAGCCTCAAGCCGACGGCGCTTAATGGCTGCAGCCGTGGGAGCGATGTCTTCCATGATATCGTGGTCGGATTCTGGCAGCGGCCGCTTGCGCTGTGGCGGATCTACGGCGGCTGGTATCTTTTCTGGCTGCGTCATGACCATGCCCTGGGATTTGTCTGCAGCTGCGCCGAGCCGGGATGCAGGATCAGACTCCTCGTCATCTTCGTCTATTCCAGTATCGAAACCCTTGAATCTGCTCCTTGGGGCACGTCGGTCTCGTCTTCGCATTTTGGTTGGCTGGGGCGGCCGTGCCCCGACGACCTCTCTCTCAGTGGCTTCGTCAACGTCCATTGACAAGCCGCGGCTTTCACTGTTGGCCTCATGCTCTTGCGGGTGCCCAGCTAACGTGAGGGGTAGGTCAGATAGCTGTGGATTGATACAGAACAGTAGGCACGTACCTTGCTCTCGTTGGGTCGAGTCGAATTCCAACGGTCTTCTCAGTTGACCTGGGTCAACATCGAGAATGGCAGGCAGAAAGTCTCTTGGCTCGACCGGACGATGATCAAGCCGCAGCGCGACCTGGCTGTAGAAGTTCAGATACCAATCCGCGTTCTCCTGACCTTGGGAGGGCGTGTAGCGCACTACCACAACGCCCTTTCCTTCGCTGCCGTCCTCAAATTCTCCTAAGCCTTTCTCCCCTGCAATTCCTTTAACATAACGGATGAACTCATCGGTGCTTGTGAGACCCGGTTGTACTTCACTCAGTAGCGCCTTCCCCTTGCCGTTCGTGATGGCAGGGTGCAACTCTTCGAAACGTCTTCTCTCGTAGAAGATAAAGGTGTAACCATCGAAAACATTCCGTCGTCTCTCGTCCGGCGCAAACATCTCATCAGGTCCGTCTGCACCGGGAGCATCGGCCTTCGGCGGCAGATACCGCATAGCGTCAGGCCAATTCGCATCAAAGTCCATTTCCAACGCACTAGATAGGACACCATTCACGCCCCCGGCCTTTGGCGTGGCTGCCTCGACGATGGCCTGCATGAAACCCTCAACGACGATATGCCTGCTAGTGATGAGGGCCTGTAGCACCTTGGACGTGTTGCGCCTCTTGCTGACGACATGCGTGGTGTTCATATCGTCATAGCCCGCGATGTACTTGACATCGAGTGGCTCGAGATTGCGGCGTATGGCAGCCCACGGGTCCGCCTGTAGCTCCTTTTCACTGAAGGAGAAGCTGAGAACAACCGGGTGCCACGTTATGCTTGGAAATCACGTCAGACGACATATTCTCGATCAAGTCAGCATCGCAGATGGCTCACCGGAAAATTTCTCGATAGTGGCCGAGTCTGATCTCGTTTCTGTCCCTGGCAAGATCGAAACGCTCACCCCTGATCTGTTTCCCATTGACCAAAGTACCTATCTTCGTCTTAAGATCCTCGATGGTGACGAGCGATCGCTTCTCAAGGTTTGTCTAGAGACGCGTGAGTCGAGAGCCTAAAAGAATGTTGGAGCTCATGGTTGATCGAATACGTACGCCATCGCCCTCGGCAACCACGCCTACCTCTATCGTGAGGTGCTTTCTCGAGATGGTCTTTTCCTGGATCACGAAGCCCCCACCTGAAGTCAACGTTAGACAGCTACTTTAGAAAACCAGATGCGAACAACATGAGTACCCCCGCCATCTTGAGAAGTCCGGCCGAACAGGTAGCGCTTCCCTGGTGAAAGCCAAAGTCGTCGACCTGGTCGAGTGTTAGCCAGTGCGCTCCAAGACAAGGTCACTGCAGGGTGCCCTATCAACCTCGAAAAAGGTCGCCGTCGCTCTCAAGAACCCACATGGTGGGTGAGGAGTAGGGGGCGGGCCGTGGCGGGATCGTTCGTTGCGCGGGGCACGGGAAGATGAATGAGGCTACACTCGAGAAATCAACCAGGATGAAAACACATGCCAGCTGCCGAGGAGTGGGTGAGAAATCGATTTGGCTGCACGATCGAGCTAGAAGAGAGGGCAGGCTGGAAGTTGGGGCAAGAATGGGCCAGAGTGGTCTTGCCTGACTAGGTCGCTTCCCAGCCTTATTCAGGCAGGCGAACCTCTCCAATCAGAGCGTCCAAAAGCATTAGAATGTCGCGTCGCAGACCGCGACAGATTCCTTGGTTCCAGCCACTTCGGCCAAAGTGGGGACGTTCCATCCCACGTGATCACGTGCCCTCAGCCAGGTGTGACGTGGGACTGGAGTTCCACCACTCCTCGAAGATGAAAGGGAAGGAAGCGCCCTAATTGTTTTCTCTTTCTCTTCCCACCCCGCCACTGCATTTCATATCTTCCGAAGTCTACATATGAAGCCCTCACTTCTTTTGAATTTTTTGCTTGAATGAGGCTTCTTTGGAAGAAGATTGCCGTGATGATTGCTGGGGCTGGGGCTGGGGCTGGGGCTAGGGCAGCCAGGGGCGCGCTGGGTGCTGATGCTAAGACAAGATCAAATGGCCGTATACCGGACCAAACAGCACTGGCGTTGTGCAATCGGACCCGTGCTCTCATGTATGGGTCTGACCACCACTTGAAAAGAAACAAACAAGAGTTGTCTTTATTCTAAAACGCGCCGTACTTCTACCCGACACGATGTTATTAAATTGGTCTGATGACGCCTTTCTCGCCTCGCAAAAGTGATGGTCAGGTCGGCGAATCTGGCACCTGAGAATTAACGAGAACTGGGCTTGGCGAACCCCCCGCGGGCCTTGACCGGAACACAGCTCGTGGTCAGGTGAACGTTCGTGTGAGTCCCAGGTTTCTGGGTTGACCGCGCAGTTTGGTACTATGTAGCCGGGGTATCTGACTGCCACCTCAGTCGAAAAACCGGAGTGGGTTCGAGAATGTCGACTCGGCCCAACCAGGGGCCACGCCGTTCTATGCCGCCGCCGGAGACTCGGCCGGGCCGTCCGAGTGCGAATGGTGTTTGTGCTTCTTCTTGCGCTCCTCCCTTTCCTTCTCCTTCTCCTTTTTGATGGTGGCTTCTGCCACGAGCTGCTCAAATGCCATGAAGTCACCTTCTTCCTCGGGCGACCGCTGAGCCTGCGTAGACGTGTCAGTTAGTATGGCTGGCATCCGGCCGACTGGTTGCGGAGCGCTCGAGACTCACCTTGGCGCAGATCTCGCCGATGATGACCATGGCCTGTGCTCGCTCCAGCCTCTTAGCCAGCGGGATCTTCTTGTCGTTCAACACGGCATCGCAAACCTCCCGCAGCACGCTCTGGATCTCAAACTTGCTTCCCCGCCAAGCCGCATTCAGGATCTTGCCCGTGACCCGTCTCTCGTACTCCATCTTCCTCTCGTCGCTCCACTCCTCGCCGCCCTTCTCCTCCATGCGTGCCATCTCCTCCATCGTCTGTTGTGCGTCAATCGCGCTCGAGATGGTGTTCCACGTCTCCTTTACGATGGTCCCCTTGTCCTTCATCCGCCCAAAGAAGCCGCCGATGCCGAACAGCTTTTGCGATTTGAGCAGATTTGAGCCCTTGGCGAGATACGTCTGGCCGATGGCGTGTAGGATATCCAGGCCGAACGACTCCATCTTGAGGTTCTCCACTTCCAGCCGTATCTTTTCCTGGAACGCCCGTGTCACGTCGGCACCTTTGTCTGTCTCTGTCCACACCGATATGCGGTCCAGCAGCTTCTTGGCCAGCATGTCCACGCGCTCCTGGCGCACGCGCGCCCTCTCTCTCTCGTACTCGGCAAGCTTCTCTCGCTGCTCCTTGGTCAGGCCGGCCTTCTTCTTGTCCTTGTCCTTCTTGTGCAGCGCCGAGTCGCCCTGGGCATCTGAGGTCACGGTCGTCTCATCCGAGGGGCGGTCCATGATCGCAGGTCGAAGAGGAATCTTGTACTTATTCGGGGTCGAGGTACCGCTGCCGGGCGCGGGAGACGAGTTGCGGGACGGAACGGTGCCGGGGGGTGACAGACCAGGAGAGACTGCCGGTCTGTCGCCTGTTGTCGCCGGCTCTTCCCCGCCAGCGGCGTCCTGTTCCGCCTTGGGGGCCGGTGGAGAAGCATGTTTCTCGCCTGCGCCACCTGGGTCTGCTGTGGTCTTCATGCTCTCCTTGGTGGCATCTGCGGTCCCTGGGAATTCAGGGTCATCACCGGCGTTGGCTGCTGCCGCCGCCGCCGCCGCCTCCTCCTCTTCGGCCATGCCGGTGATGTCCATGGTGGTGGTAAGATCTTTCATCAGGCCGATCTCGCCGATCCAGTCCACGAAGGCATCGCCTCCGAAGATGCTGGTGAAGAACTCGGCGGGGTCGGCAAAGCCCTCCTGGGGTTTGGCATGGTCCTTTCCGAACTTGTCGTAGGCTTTTCGCAGGTCTGAGTCGGACAGGACCTGGTACGCCTCGCCTATGGCCTGGAACTTCTCGTGGGCGGATGGGTCGTCGGGGTTCTTGTCTGCAGTGAAGAGCCAGGGTTTAGTAGGCGTGCTTGCGCAGGGCCAAGGTGAAGCACAAGGGAAAAGCGCTGCGGGTAGTACGCGGATACATACCTGGATGGTGGACCATGGCCATCTTGCGGTAGGCCTTCTTGATCTCCAGGTCTGTGGCCGTCGGCTTCACGCCGAGCGCATCGTAGTATGACGTATCGACAACCATGGTGCCCAATAAGATGCTCAAAGCTGCCGTCAAAGTAGGGCGCAAAAGATCAATAGGGAAAAACGCCAGAGACCGGTGCTGCGGCACAGTACCTGGGTAAATCTACTCAAGGTGTCTCGTGGCCGTCTGGTCGTGTTGGGGCTATAGAGTGCGAAATCTAGGATTTCAGCAGAGGGGTGAGGCACCCGTCCGACGCGGCTGAGTGTGAATTTAGGGGCCGGATCTAGACTTGCTAGGCTGCGGCCTGCCCCACGCCATTGCTCCAAGATCCAGTCACTGCACTACAGGGCTGAGTGACGCCTGACGTGACAAGCCCGCAGTGACAGCCTGACCTGGCTTGATTTGTTCGTCCACCTACCAGGCCCGCCCCTTGGCCGAACACGCGTGGCACATACTGAGCAAGCACCTAAGTTCTGTAGCGTGCATCACAATATGGCTCTGGTGCCGCCAAGACCAAGCGAGAACCTTCCAAGATCCGACCTACGTGGCTCACATCCCACTATTTCCGTCTCGTCTCCTCCACAGCGGCCCAGGTTTACAACGCGGGAACGGAAGAACGGAAAACTATCCATCCATTTGCGACTATTGTCCAACGGTCAGCAACCTACGTTTGCCCGTTTAGTGGCGTCCTGAACAACGTGCCGCCGTACCTATCGACCTACCCAGGTACCCCCACCTGGGCACCTGGGCAGTAGGGTAGGCATTACGAGTCAGGGGCGATCTCTAACTCCTGCCTCCCTGCCCCACTCACGGGCACGCAAGAGGTATTTGTCCAACCACCGCCCCCCCCCCAAAGAGCTTTTTTGCATAGATGAGCTTCTTATCGGCTGTGCTTGCCTGTTCGCACAGTACCGCAAGACTCCAGAGGAAGACTCCAGAGGAAGACTCAGAGGCACGCTGCCCAAGGACCGCTGCGGAAGGTCGAGAGGGATCTCCCTGCCTCGAGACAAGGCCCCACAGGCAAACAGCAGCTCACCTGCACGCATCACGGGCAAGCCGGATTGCCGACAAGAACCCATCGCCAATCCCATCCTTTCGGTGGTTGTGGTGAGGCCGTCGCGCCGAGCAGTACCTGGGATTCAAAACATTCGCTCGCAACAGTTGAGGAAGACACCGCTTGTCATTGCACGTCTAGCGCTCTGGAGATAGATTGTTTCGCGGGAACATGTGGAGAAGAAGCATCTATCAACCCGTCCCATCTCTTGACAGTGTCCTGGGGTGTGTGGACACCTTGGTCTCGGCCGGTGCTCATGATGCCTCACGCACTACTGGACACCAGCAGCCTTCATCCTCTGAAAACACTGCCTGTAGGCCTCGTGGATCTCAGGCACCTCGTATCCGTACTCCTTCAGCTTGTTGGTGAGCTTGGTGTGGTCAAGCTTGCAGTTACTTCGCCCGGCCTTGATGACCTTGGCCTGTTCCTCCAGGGAGAAGTTCTTCCACGTGTAGCCTGGCCTGACAATGTCGCGGAAGAGTGTGAGGACCTCGTTGTGCGAGATGGCACCAGGGTTGGTGAAATTGTAGATGCCAGTGTCCCCATGCTCAGCCAGAAGGATCGACGCAGGCAGCAGGTCGTGCAGGATGGTGTTGCTGTTGGGGATGTCGACGACACGGTCATACTTGGCGATCTTGGTGACAAAATTGCGGGGGTGAAGGTCGTCAGACACCGGCATCCGCAACCGCAGGATGAGGCAGTTCGTGTAGTGCTTCATGACCTTTATGCACGAGAAAGTAGACGAGTCAGCTAGCCGGCCAGCCAGCAAAGCCAGGGCCGTTTGGACTGCCCTGGGCCTGCGTGCACCCAAGGGGAATTGAGGGACGAGGCAGAAGAAGGCGTATGATGCTAATGTCCTGTGTGATATTCAACTCACCTCTTCCACGTGTGCCTTGGTCTCGGAGTAGAAGCTGCCGGCGAAGTTGGCCGGGTCGGTCTCGGTGTAGCCGGGGCCATCCCAGGGATGCTTTTCGTCGTACTGGTAGATGCAGCCGGTCGCGAAGACGGTGCAGTGGATGCCCTTGAGATAACAACAGTCGGTCAGGTTGAGGGTGCCAATGACGTTAGACCGCATCGTCTCCTCCTTGTGGTCCTCGCACCAGTCGACGTTGGGCCGACCTGTACAGCCGGCAGCGTTGAGCACATGGGTCGGCTTGACGCGGTCGAGCTCCTGCAGGACCTCCTCGCGGTTCTGGTTGCGGACGACGGTTGTATGCACATCCTTGCCCTGCTTCTCAAGGATGGTCTTGAGGTGGCCAGCGACCCAGCCCTCACCACCCCAGATAAGGAAGCGATTTGCCTTAGACCCGTTGGTGCCGTTGGTTCCGTTGGTGCCGTTGGTAGCCATCTCGAGTTTCCGAGTGGCCGCGATGGTGGTGCTGCCTCGGATTTATGTATAGATAGTGTGTGGTGGAGGAAGCTTGCCCCGTGTAAGTGGGGGTGGGTATTTGGGTAGGTAGTGTCGCAAGGGGTGCTAACACGTTTGGGCTGGATTTGCTGAAGGAGAACACCACGAGAATGCCAATCAGCGTGCGGGAATATGAGGAACAGAGACGGAGAGGCAGAGGGGATAAGAGCCAGGAGCCAAGGAGGCCGGCGAATGAAGTTAAATAGGATCAAGGGGTATGTAGAACACCTAAGCTCAGCAAGGGAGGGTCTCGACTGACGAGTCTTGACGTCCCTAGATTTAGATTTAGATTCAGATGTCAGCAGAGTCAGAGTCAGGCTAACCCAGGGACGCACCCGCGCTATTGGGGCTGCAGGGCTCGAGAAGGGATGGGGGGAGATGGACGGGCAGGGGCCGTGGTCCGTGGCCCGTGGCCCGTGGCCTGTGGCCTGCAGCTGCATGGTGGATGGGTAGTTACCCAGGTAGGGTGCGACAAGCCAGGGATCTCCAATGGCCCTGGTTGCGTACCTCGGTGGGTGGTGTGGTAGCATCCGAGTGTCTCTATATCTGGGGTGGCATTGCATTGACAGTCCATGGCAAGTGGTCTTTACTATGTGGTTGTGTGGCAGAGCGGAGTGAGTTGAGCTGCACAGGAGTCTAGTTAGCTACCTACCTGCCTACTAGGCCTAGCAGGTACCTAGGTAGGTAGTTAGACGGTCTACCTTTGCTTCTGCTGCCGGACGAGACGCCCGAGGACCCAAAGACACCGTGCCTCTAGGCCTGAGTGATGCTGTTGTATGAGACTGTCTCAGGGTAACAAGGCGTAGTGCTCAAGCACTGCGAAGCCAATGGACAAGATCCAGCTGCAAGTTGGACGATCTTTGTTGACCTGCATATGACACATGCATGGCTAATGCGATACTGTGGCACACACATAAACCCAAACAGCCCGAACGAGCAGACTGTATGGCAGTACGGGCACGGGGCACACGAGTGAGGCAAGGAGGAGCAGGCGACCTCAAAGACTTACCCAAGTAGGTACCTAGGTAGATATTTGCCAGTGATTTGTGCACCAGGAACGTCGTGTTCCGATTGCGTGTTGTGCATTGCGTGGCACATGGCGGCCATTTGCGCAATGCCCATGGGCGGTGGCTTTTGACATGGGTACCTAGAGCGGGCAGCTGGCCCAGTTGGGGCTGTGGCTCTGTGCTGTCCGGTTGTAAAAAAAGAGGCCCAGACCCGCCTACCTAGGTACCTACTGTAGATATGCCATCTCACGGCACACAATAGCACCTTCACCAGAAATACCTACCTACCTGAGTGCATCGTATTTTTTTTGGCCAGTGCGCAGGCAGGATATCAAAACCCACAATTCAGGTGTCGGGGATGGCACAGAGTAGCACCGGGCACGTTCTCACTCTCACACGAACACATTACAGAAGTCAACCCTGGGGGACGTCCACCCCCTCGCTTAAATACGGCGGTGACTTTGAACTACGAACAAAACAAATGCACCCGTATTCTGCGGCACTTCTTAGGCCATAATCAGTAGCCTGACTGGATTCACCTCGGCGATGGCAATGCCGACAGTCAGACCAAAGCTCCATCGAGATGTTTATGCTAGGCACCTAGAGGCAGATGGGTTGATGTTTAGGTACGGATACCTAGGTAGACACCTGAGGAGGTACCTAGTCCGCCTGACCTAAGCAAAATGGGCCGCCTCCCTGTGCGGGGACGGTGAGCACCCCCCCACATACATCGAAACTGACTAACCAGCTGCCTTTTGCTCCTCCACTGCAAAATTAGCGCGCCGCTCCTTCACCTCCTGGCTAGGATTTTCTTCATCAAATCTTGGACGCGCTCCCACGTACTGCCCCGTCCTGCCCGTCCTTTCCTGCGTTCGTGTTGTGTTGTGCGTTCGGTGTCTGTCTGTTCGTGCGTGATCGTGGCCTGTCGCCAAAAACCCCAACTACTCTAGTCTCCTTCTTCCTTTACTTCATGTCGTGACCTCCCCGTCCCCGAACCCCCAACCTCCCAAGCCCAAAGAGTCCCAATCTCTCTCATCACATCGCCGTCGCCGTCGCCGTCTCCGACCCCACCCCCACAAGCAATATACAACATCCGAACTCCAGCTCCAGAAACCCTACTTGCTACCCGTTCACCATAATATCCTCTGCCCCTCCGCATCCTCTGCTTAACCTGTCTGCCCTGGGCGACCGACCCTCAACATGGGTGCCGCAAAACAAGCTCTTTACTTCCTTTTTCACCCGATTCAACTCCGCAGCATCATACAATGGTGAGCGAGCTACCGCGACCGGCTCCTCGTCCGGCCAACCGCCTCTCTCCCCCCAAGCTGACCATTCGTCACAGGAAGGTATGGCACGATCCGGTGCACCATCGCGACCCTAGCAAGGAGACCCCAACAGAGGCGTCATGCTTCAGGTTCCTCAACAAGACGTCCCGCAGCTTCTCCGCCGTCATACAGGAGCTCAATCCCGAGCTCTTGATGCCTATCACCCTCTTCTACCTTGTCTTGCGTGGTCTTGACACGATTGAAGATGACATGACCCTCGACACCAAGACAAAAGAGCCCCTGTTGCGCAATTTTCACCAAAACATGGACATTGATGGCTGGACCTTCACCGGCAACGGGCCCAACGAGAAGGACCGCGAGCTACTCATACACTTTGATGACGTGGTCGCCGAGCTCAAGAAGACCAAGGTGGAGTACCGTGACATTATCAAGAGCATCACTGAAAAGATGGGCAACGGCATGGCAGACTTTGCACTCAACGGCGAGCTGAACAAGGATGGCGTCGTGTCTATCAAGGACTATGAGCTGTACTGCCACTACGTCGCGGGTCTGGTTGGCGAGGGTCTGACCCGCCTCTTCGTCCAATCCAATCTTGCCAACCCCGCGCTCAACGACCGCCCAGAGCTTACCGAGTCTATGGGCCAATTCTTACAAAAGGTCAACATCATCCGCGACATTCGCGAAGACTATGACGAGGGCAAGAAGTGGTGGCCCAAGGAGATATGGAGCAAGCACGTTGACAAGCTAGACGACCTTTTCAAGCCTGAGAACCGGCAGAAGGCCCTCTACTGCAGTTCTGAGATGGTTCTGAACGCCTTGAAACATGCTGACGAATGCCTGTACTACATGGCCGCGGTCAGGGAGCAGAGCGTGTTCAACTTCGTGGCCATTCCGCAGTCAATGGCCATCGCAACCTTGGAACTCGTCTTCATGAATCCTGACATTTTCGACAAGAACATCAAGATCACCAAGGGTGACGCCTGCCAACTGATGATCGAGTCAACGCAAAATCTCAGGGTTGTGAGTGAGGTCTTCCGGCGTTACGTTCGGAAGATACATCAAAAGGCCGACCCGAGAGACCCTAATTTCCTGGCCATCGGCATCCAGTGCGGCAAGATTGAGCAGTTCATTGAGAGGATATTCCCAACCCAAGACGTCAACAAGCTGTCGGCCGCGAATAATGCCAAGGCTGCCCAGCGAGAACAGGAGGACGCCGTGGATAAGACCGAGGCTCTGTACCTCGTCCTCGCCGTTCTCATCGTTCTGGTATTCGTCGGCGGCTTGATGGTATGTTGACGCCCGCCTCACCTTCCACAGGGCTAGCTGACTGACGTACTCATAGATTGCATTAGCTTGGTTCCTGGGGGCAAGGTTCGACAAGATCACCGAGAATCTCGAGTGGTCCAAACTTTTCCCACCGAGTACACCGGATCCGCTGGTCGCACCAGCGCCAGGTGGCGCGCCAGCAACTGGGCACGAGGAACTGTAATGACATAACAGCGCTTCTGGCGCTGATGAGGGCATGTAAAATGACGACACGATACGTGATTTACTGGTACACCAGGGCTCTATACTCCTGGTACACGAAAACTTTGGCTCGTTTTACGGACGACATGAGCCTCAATGCATTCGCTGTGGGAGCTGCGGGCATTGAGAAACACGGCTGATACTAATAATATAATACATATTCTCCCGTGGGTCTCTCTACAGCGATGGTGGATTCCATCGCATGGCGTCCCATTTGCGCATCAAATGGAGAGTATCACAGACAACAAGTCACAACACAAAGCATGGATGTCAAATTGCGACCCAGTCTACCCTGATGACTGTGGTTTGTGCCAAGAAATGCTGATATTGATGAGTGCGGCATTTGAAGTCTGGTTTCCGGACACACCCAGAGGCCGTGCTGGGCTGGCTTGCCAGCATGACTTCTGTGGATGGATTGCGAACATGTATACCTTCTTTGTCTTCCTCTTACGGAGCTGACCCTGGGTGGTTGGCCTCTTTTCCTTCGTCTTGTACATTTTCGGGTTCCAATGTCCTCGCCCTCGCTGTACAGAGTTCTCGCTGTACAGGGTTGTCGTGTCAGCCAGTGAGCGGGGAAAAAACTGCTTTCGTCCTGTCCGTAGATATGCCATTGATGAAAGCATCTGGACCAGAAGTCGGAGATGTGTGTCCTGGGTTGTGGATCGCACGTGGCCCGGGTTCTTCGCATCAAGCAGGAGTAACGACGCTGTCGATGCTTTCACATAGCAACAATATTGGGCACTAAACCTGCCCTACCAACTTGTGTCTTTCTCAGGGGATAGTGACCCACTACGATGCGCATCATATGAGGTTGAGGTACTGAGATGCGTTTAGACTTGAGGTATAATGTTGGTCCCCGAGACACGTCTCTTGAGTGGCCGCGGGCCTTAGTAAGCAATCAGAACGTGGCCCATGCCTCGATACCTAAACCCCCAATGCACCACCAGCGCTCGACCGGCCACATCGACTCACCCCTATGGTGCTTCGTCACCTCTTCACAAAGCCCCCAGCTTCCACCCAGCCCTCCAGGCTGAACAGGGTTCCTTGCCAGAGGTTCTTGATAGCCTGCGTGCTCTCACAGGGTACGTGTGGCCCCCCGTCTTGGCACGCCGAAGCTTGAAGGAGGCCGCGAAAGCCCGTACCCAGCCTGCCTCCCCAGTTGGCCAGTTGGACGCCCTCCCAGATCCCCCATCCACCAAACCCCGGTGTCACACAGAGGCTTTGAGTTGTCAAGGACAGGAAGCCGCTCTTATTTGAGATCAGCAACCGAGACTGCGACCGAGAGTTGCTTGCGACTCACCGCAAGCACCGTCCCACACCGCCAGTCTCGGCTCCAGGACAAACCTCAACCATTGACACCTGCTGCTCTCAGTGTTGACCACCAGACCGTCTGGACGGCTGGCTCAGTTGTTTTCACGGTTACTTTCCTCCCACTGACCTTTCACGCCGCCGCCTTCCCCTTGGAACCAGACGATGGCCTCTTTACAACTCGGTGTTGCCGATCTCTCGGCCACCAAGAAGAAAGCCATCGAAGATGCCGACAAGATGCAGAAGCGCATCGTGCGTGAATGCGGCGAGGCTGGAAGAAACCCCCCTCCCTATTCATTGTCGGAGCTCATTGGGAAGGGAAGTTTCGGACGCGTCTACAAGGCCAGGGCGGCAGGCTCGGGCCGCCTGGTCGCCGTCAAGATCATCAGCATCGACGAGGGAGACAGTCTCGCGCCTGGTGCGGCTGATACCTTCCAGGACATTTTAAAGGAGGTCAATACGCTCAAGAAGCTCGGTGAGAGCGGCGCCAGGAATATCAACACCGTCATTGAAACGCTCCTCGTTGGCCCATCCATGTGGATAATTACCGAGTACTGCGGCGGCGGAAGTGTCTCAACCCTAATGCGACCGTCAGGGGGTCTGCCGGAGAAATGGATCGTTCCGATTCTGCGTGAAGTGGCCGAGGCTCTGAAATGGGTCCACAAGGAAGGCATCATCCATCGCGATATCAAGTGCGCGAATGTGCTGGTGACCGAGGCCGGTGGTGTCCAGCTGTGCGACTTTGGGGTCGCCGGTATCATTGAGACCAAGTTCGACAAGAGGAGTACGGTCACTGGCACGTTGAACTGGATGGCCCCAGAGCTTTTCGACATGTCCGTCTCGTACGGCACTGAGGTCGACATCTGGGCCTTTGGATCTCTTGCTTTCGAAGCCGCCACCGGACTGCCCCCAAATGCTAAGAACATGTCGCGCTTTGATCCATCACAGTTCGGCTCTTACCTCAAGCAGCACGTTCCTCGGCTTGAAGGGGACCAGTTCTCGGATAGTCTGAAAGATCTGGTCGCCTTTTGTATGACCGAGGACCCAAGGGATCGCCCTTCTGTCGTTCAGGTACAGGGCCACCCATACATCTACAGCACTGAGCGTGACTACCCGACAAAGTCCCTCTCGATGCTTGTAAAAGCTTATCGATTGTGGGAAGTTCAAGGGGGAAACCGGATGTCCTTATTCAATGCAGGCGGCGCCCAGGCACCGGTTGGTGACGAGCTCTCACGTCCTTCAGACAATGACGACTGGAACTTCGATACCATGGCTGGCGAGATCGATCAGAGGGTGCTCGGTGACAGCCAAGCTCAAGCCGTGTATGACGCCTACGGACCTCGCGTTTCAATGATGCCTCCACCCCCAAAGCAGCAGGGCCGTCGCCGCAGACCTCCCAACATCCCAGTTCTTAAGGCCCCCCTCGAGAAAGCCTTCGACCCTAACACCATCACAAACTATGAGGAGAATGCCCGCCTTTTCTATGGCAGGCCCATGCCGTCGTCGGCGCCCGAAATGGGTGAGATGGCGACTCCGCAGGACGACGACACGGGCTCCGCTCCACCCCGTGAATCACTAATCGACCTTGACTTGTCGCTTGACGGTGACAGGCTATCTCGATTCGCAGATTTGGAGGAAGGGGAGACCATCAAGGCCAGCTTCCCCGCCTCGAAGCACCAGACGATCCGGGAATCCGGATTGATCGACCTAGACGAGTCTCTGGATGGCGGGAGGCTGTCTCGATATGCCGATACGCAAATGGATACCTTTAGAGCTGGTCGACAAAGCATCCGGCCGCTCGGTAGGAGTCAGACGACTTTGGATCGCCGCCGCACCCAGGACTGGTCGTTCCCGGCGGTAATTGGCGAGGAGGCCGCCCCTGAGGATGAACCAGACAATCGCAGGGAAAGCCAGCTTTTTAGGAGCCAATCTACGATGGACCACCGTCGCACTCAAGACTGGAGTTTTGCGGACGCCACTGTGGAAGTGTCCACGCAGCCGGACCGACCCGAAATTACCAGGAGCCAGTCCAGCCTTGATCATCGAAGCACACGGGACTGGTCGTTTTCGGCGGCGACGGCCTCCAACCCCCGCCTCGAGGGGCAATGGTTCCAGTCCCACGACGAGAACGATGAGGATGACTACATGGCACTGGACTCCCTCCCCACTACCGTGGCAGGACATCGTCAAGAGGACTCGCTGCACGTTACACTTCCGCCACGCGCAGCGACCAGTCTGGAAGTCAGTAGGTTTTCAGCCTCTAGCATGATTGACCTCGACGCCAGTCTCATCGGTGAGAATGGCGAGTCTCTTCGTCCCACGACTGCACTCTCCGAGGCTTCGTCCGCGACCTCAGACACGTGGAGGCCCACCCTGTCACATCAGAAGTCATTCCAATTCAATCTAGAAGATTCCTTTCCCTCGACCATCAGAGAACCTTCTCTCTATGTGTCGGACGACGGACCCCCGAGGAGCACTTACGAGAAGACGTCACACATATCGGACGATGCAATCCCACGAAGCAACAGGGAGCCATCTCTGTACGTGCCCGATGGCTTTGGCTCAACCAATTCACTCTTGTCAACTCACGAAAGAGAGCCCTCCATTTATGTACCCGATGAAATTGGCCTGGGGATCATCCCATCTACCCCGACGTCAGGGGATGTGGTGCTCACTCCACCGTCCGATAGCGCTAATGACACGTCGGATGACGCAGCGGCGCACGCAGACGACAGCCAGGTGTCTATCACCATCGAGGACTCGGATGTTGACTCGGATGCCCCCATACCTGCGATCCCATACATGCCGCGAGCTCCCTTAGTCGGCGTGCTACAGGCGACTGGCTCGCAAGACGAGGTCAAGGATGAGCTTCAGCGCATGATCAGGAGCCTGCACGAGCACCTTCAGTACACTTCTTCTGTGCTGCGGACGCTACCCATCAGGAGAGGCCCAGCGCAGGGAGAACACTCCGGTTCCGAGATTTTGATATGAGGGGGCTTGAGAGCCTTGAAAGAATGTGATGGCGGGTTGGCTACTACTACTGATCGTATTGTGTCGAATCAGGCGGCGGAGCTAGAGATAAAATATGGGCAATCGACTTGTTCTCATTATCAGAGAGTAGGGTGTAGGGCAGAGGTACATTACGACGACAACGGGCTTCGATACGGCTTGGGCCAAAGCTCTCGTCACTATAATACATAATATTGGAAGTCAGAAAACACAGCCACCAGGCAGAACCGTTCCCCGTATTCGTTGCCCTGTATGCTGAATGTTGGGTCAAGACATTCGCATCCATCTTCTCGTGCCGCAGCTATCCAACAACTTACCCATGTTGACAGACTGGTGTCATTGTGGCCGGTGCCGAATGCCTGTGATCTGTTGACACTTATCTCGTCGCTTACTTGGCTGCAGAGGAAAACATGCACCTATAGCCTCCGCGTATTATACTGATGCTTACCTAGGCCGTGATACAAAAGTGGGTGAACAATCATCAGTTGGGTCACCATCATATTCTGGTATGTCTATACTGCCCATCTGCGGACAAAGCCGATTGGTTTCACGCACCTCGGTGTTGGACGGGCAAATCAAGCAACAAATCGTTGAGGGATTGCACTTGATTTGAGTCGACCCCTGGGGAATTCTGCAACCAAATCCTATATAAACTGATCTGCCGCGAGCAGGTGAGTGTGGACAGAGCCATCCATTGGTTGACTGTGATGGCCCGGGTTATTCGCCTTCTGAATGTCACGCCAAAACCAATCTGCAGCGCAAAACTGCCGAGAGCTAAGAATTCTTTTGCCGATTGCCTTTTGCCTAGATGTTCCACGCTTCGCACACGCTTTCCATGCATCATATATGGGAGACGGGGTGGGGGTCATCGCTACAGCGATAACACCCTTGGAAGCTCTCATGCAAAAGTGTGTCCACTACACCGGCACACACAGGTTGACATTTACGTGATAGTTACTTCGGCCAGCGAATACCCCCACGTTGGATAAATGTGTAATGGAGGGCGAGGAAGGAATCCCAAACCTCCCAGTGGGGTCCGGTCGGGGCCATCGCCGGCTGCTTTCGCTTTCTGGAGTACTTTATAGGCGCAGTGTGACGACATTAACAATAGTGGCAGTGACCCTCCTTACGTTCAGAAGGAAGGTAGCTCCATGGCGGCAACGTACACCAAGTCTTGCGATCCCTCGTTTGTACACGTTGACAAGAGGCCGAGCAAGCACATGAGGTCCACATATGACTATGGACGGGTAAAGGTCGGGGAGAGAGAAAGCTGGCCATGGTCGATTCCATGGAGATTGCTTGCCAGGGCGAAATGTTGCCCATGAGGCAGGCAAAACGACCCTCAGGAAAACTTCCCAGGTTACTTTCATACTTCCAAGGTTCAGATCCTCGGCCCCCTGGAGACTCAAAAATGCTACACATGAGGGCAAAGGCTCGTTGGACCGGTTGTGATGCTGAGTCAACCCGTGCCTATAGAGTTTCGCTGCTATGAAAGGAAAAGGCCGGGCCGAGGAATTAGAATGAGCCTGCTGCGCGCAATTGAAGTCATAAGTTGAAGGGCTGGCAAGGGCATGACTTGTCTCAAAGGCATACGCTGCGAGTGATCCGCAGAGAACGAGAGAGAGCAGGGGCGAGGGGGCCGGGGGCGGCAGAGAATATGGGAGCAGGCATGGCATTGATGTCCATTGTGATATAAGAGTTATCGATCTACTGCCTGTCTAGGCGGATTTGACGATGTAGACGGCGTGAGTGGAATCGGAACGCCTATATCCGTGACGAGTAAACCGCAGGCAGGCAGCGTGCGACTACGACTCCCCAGCCGAGAAAGGGCGTGGGTAAGACCAGAAAAGTCAACAATATTGCGCAGTAGATTCTCGTCACGGTTTACTTATTATCAACTAACACTAACCCGGCTGAGTGTTAGAACAGGGAAGTCAAGACCACTGGACCGAAACCACATCAAAAGAGGTGTGGGCGCATCTGCTTTCTTCTATAGTTCAACTCCGAGGACTTGCACACGAGTCCATTCTTGATTGGGAACCAGCGAGCCATTAAATTGTCACACCTGCCCAGCTCTTGGGGGCGTTTCTGGATTGCGACTCAAGCACCGCGGACGCACGAGCAAAGCAAGGAAGCTGATGCCCCTGCCCGCTCTGGTATGATGGGCACGGCTAGTGCCGAGAAGTTTGAGGAAGCAATGCTGTTTGCTAAATTTGGTTGAAACAGCCAAGCCGTATAGCTGCGGCACAAAAGCATCCACAAGTCGAATGCCCACCAGGAGAAGCAGGATGTATGGTGATCGAAGGATTTGAATTTTCATTCGTCTATGCTATGCCGAGAGTTGTATTTATCCATGGCTGGCTGGCGAAGCCATAATTGCACCCTCCCCACCCATTATCAAGGGCAACGCCCCGAGACCGTGACCGAGCCGTGGCGAAGAATAAGGCCTGGAGGACCAGAGCAAAACAATACACAGAACAGGAAATTGAGATATGCCCCGGTGCCAAAAAGCCAGATGCGTCCATGCAATGCAGGTAGGTTTCAAGTCCATGACAGACCGGGAACGAAAAAGAAGGAAAAGAAAGCAAAAGGATACCAGTCCCAACGCCGAGAGTGCAGGTTCCAAGGGTCAGATGGCACCGTTGTTGGCGATCAGGGGCGTCGTGCCCCTGACGTTCCCCAGGACGCGGGCCTGGGTCGCACCGGCGAGGTCTGTGATGCGGGCAGCCACGGCATCGATGTTTGTGATGTTCTCCTTGGCCATCAGGTAAGCAGCCAGGCCGGCGACGTGAGGGCTCGCCATGCTCGTGCCGCTCAGGGTCTCGGTGGATGTGGTGGATTGGATGCCCACGCTCTCGACGTCGACGCCAGGGGCGAAGACGTCAACAAACTGACCAAAGTTGCTGAATGAGGCGCGGCGGTCGGTGGTCTGGTCGATGGCGCCGACGGTGATGGCACCACGTGCCGAGGCGGGGCTGTCGTTCTGAGCGTCGACGTTCTCATTGCCCGCGGCCACCACAGGGACGACGCCTGCAGCACGGAGGGCGTTGATGGCCTGGTTGACGGCGTTGGAGCGGCCGCCACCCAGGGACATGTTCATGACCGACTTGCCCGAGAGCCCGTTTGCCCTAGCTGTCTGAGCGACTATTTGATGCGGTCAGCCGGCCGCGCCACCGCGAGGGAGGGGCAAAGAAGAAGGGTCCTCGGGATAACATGTGCTTACCAAAGTTCATGCCGGCAATGACGCCCGAGTTTGTGCCCGCGCCCTGGGCGTCCAGGACCTTGACGCCGACCAGGGTGGCCTTCTTCGCAACGCCAAAAGTCTTGCCGCCGATGGTGCCAGCCACGTGGGAGCCGTGACCGTTGGCATCGGTGTTGATGTTGTCGGCACTGTTGAAGGCAAAGGTGGCGCGGCCCTCGAACTCCTCGTGCTCCTCCATGATTCCCGTGTCGACGATGAAGGCGGTGATGCCCTGGCCGGCCGAGTCGTCAAAGGTGTAGGTGGACCCGCCGGCCTGTGCGGACGACAGGCGGGCGAGGCCGGTGGTGGCGTTTTGCTGGGTGACGAGGGCGTTGAGGTGCACATAGGCGTCGGCCTCGATGTACGACACCTCGTCGGCGCTGTTGATCTCGATGGCCGAGGCGTCGTCGGCCTCGAGGCACATGGCTCGCATGCTGCCGATGGTGAAGGTGTGGACCGTCATGCTGAGCATGCGGTTGTCTATGGGGGAGCGCTTGCCGATGTTGCGCTTGGCGATGGTATCGACCCAGTAGGCCTCGTGTGTGGCAATGGCGTCATCGTCAAAGGTATCGTTGTAGACGACGACGTACTTGTTTGGGATGATGTTCTTGGCATCGGCGTTCATGATGGGCACACCAAGCCCCTGCAGCTCCCGGGCCGGGGCCGGGGCCGGGCTCGGGCTCGGGCTCGGGGCCGGGGCGCCGAGGGCAAGGGCAGCCAGGAGGGAGCAGGTGGCGAGAAGAGAGGCAGATACGGGGGCCATGTTGACGTCGTGTGATAGAGGTATCGATATGGGGTTATGATGACAATGTAAATGAAGAGAACGGTTTCACCAAGAAGCGGATGCCAGACCAGCACTTGCACACAGGAAGAAGTCCCTCAGGGGTGACAAGGGAAGAAGAGAAGATAAAAAAAACGAATTTTCCGGGAAAGGTTGAAGTAGAGCCTGTCCTCGACAACAGCGACCGGTGGTAAGTAGTGGAAGAGAAGAAGAAGAAGAAGAAGAAGAAGGCGAAGATATTCTCTTTTCCTCGTTGACGAAGAGAGGGGCGGGGGGGGGGGGGCGAAGAGGCAAGAGGGATGAAGCCACGGCCAGCGGCTGGGGTATCAAATAAGTCTAGGAATTAAAAACACGAGAAGGGAAGAGAATTGGATTGGCTTTGAGGAAAGAATGGGATGGGATGCTATTGAGGGAGGAGGGGAACAATGGGCGGGCGTGAGAGGTGATATATCAGGCAGAGTGATTGGGGGCAAGGCGTGGCATTGTGGGCCAGCCAGTCATGGATCTCAGCACCAAGCAGCCAGCAGAGATGCAAATAACATCAGCAGAATCAGAATCAGGGACAAGACGGGAAAGACTTGGTACTCAGGAGACGCGTCTTGCTAGCGAGAGGCAAGGGCCATGGTTCGCCAAGCCCATGGGTCTGTCTGTGATAGGGATTCCGCAGAGGCAGGACATACAAGCATCAAGATTCGGGTGTCGCAGCAGACTTGGCGGCATTGGCCCGGCGGGGCCCCCTTTACCCTGTGGGAGACGCTGTCCTGCGCCGGCGAGTGAAGTGAGGCCTGGCGGACCGACGCCGGAGCGCATGTTGTGGTAGATTGGGAGAGCACATGGCGCCAGGGGGAAACACGAGGCGGGGCACGTCGACAGCAAGACGAACCCACGACTTTGACGACGAGGCGGCGAGCCTTGCCGGCAGGGCGAATATAGGTTACGCGGGCTACGCAGCCCTCCTGCCGCCAAGTCAAACGTGTGGCAGGCTAGGATGGGGCGCGCAGGGGACGTCTTGTGTTTGCAAAGTCCCCGCCAGCGCGAGACGACGGCGGCATGGTACATTGCCTGTACTCTCGAAGTGCATTGCATTGGCGTACGTACCTCACCGTTATTAGGGTCTCGACGAAAAAGAAGGAGAGGGCGAGGGACAAGAGAGAGACCGAGGGTTGGAGAGACGGAGCGAGCGAACGAACGAACGAACAAACAAACAAACACAAAACAAGCTGGGCAGCCTGATGATCGCCGCGCCTTGGTCCCGGGAAAAGATGCGGACACGCCTGGCCAATCCTATCGGGGGTTTCCTATGGACCCGACACGTACACGGCTTGTGAGGGCCACGGTGGTTGCCTGCTAGGCGCCGGCGTCGAGATGAAGAAGGCAATTGAGGCTCAACACAAGGCCGGCGGGCCTCGCAGCGGCGGCCCGGGGCGCTGGACTGCGGAGATTGGGGAGAAGTGACAATGTGACGATATGACGGGCTGTAATGTATTGTAATCTAATACAATACAATACAATACAAGACAGTTAGGCGAGCGGTCAGCCCACCTGTGCCTACCTACCTACCTTCCTAGGTACCTAGGTAGGTACACGGGCGTACCCAGTTGCCAGGCACTTTACGAGCAGCGGTCCGCAGGCCGTGGTCGTGAAGAGTCCATGTCCAACACATGAGACGAAAGGAGGCCCAGGCATTACGGGGTGGGTAATTAACCTCACCACCTCCAGAGAGCCGCATCGGGGAGCCGCAGCCACGGATTAATTAAAGGGCGACTGCTAGTCTGTAGTTCTTGGATGGGGCCACTCACTGCAAGGCACCGGAGCACGACCATTGGCCAGGGCACGAGGAGCGGCTCTACTGTGTACTACAGTGGCAGGTACATGACCAGTAGTAGCTCGGCAGCGCACGAGACGGGGCTGACGGGGCGGTAGTGCCAGATCTGGTCTTGAACCTTGTAAAGGGGATCGCCGCCAAGAAGCAGACGTGGCTTGGCGTTCCCGCAGGCCTGTGGTAGCGGCCATCCCATTGTTTTAGGACGGTACACAGTAGCTTCCTGGGTGCCTGCGTACCTCGGCAGGCAGGTCCGTACCGTGCCTACCTGGTTTTCCCTGTCGCCTGCGGGTGTGTGCGGGTGTGTGTGTGTGTGTGTGTGTGTGTGTATGTTCCCTTTCCCCATATTGCATCTCAGGGCCATGCACCTCACGGGCGATCAGGTCGTCGTCGTGCGTCTTGTCGTAAGCTGTTTTGTCGTGCGTCTTGTCTTGTTTGAAGCGGGAGAGTCGACGCGTGGCGGGCGGGCTGCCAGACCAAACGGCTGGAACATGCACGGGCGGCTAGCCTGCTTGTGAGGAAGACGGGGCATTTGATAAAACACGAAACATACAAGACAGACAACCGCAAAAAAGACAACCAGGCAGACGGGGGCAGCCGGTCAGCCGGCCAGACAGCCAGACAGCTGCCCGTGGACCCCACAGCATTGTTGTCTGAGGGAGGCTGAAACCCGCCCAGGGGCTTGGTCACGTCTGCCGCCGCAGTGCCTCCTTGCTTCCTCGCCTCCTCGCCTCCTCGCCCCCTCCCCCCTTCCCCCTCTGGGCAAAGACCGCGCTGCTGTGTGTTATTTATTGCACATGTGCAGGCTGTATCCGCCTGTGAAGGCCAAGTAGATAGATATAGGCAATCAGGCACGGTCGAGGTGTAATGGCACCAGGTCACTCACTTCGCTCACTACCAAGACTGAGCATGCTCGACCTCCACAGCTCCGCTGTCAGTGCCATCTCATCTCGTCCGTCTCACTTTGTCGGGGGCCCCAGATGCAGCGCAAGGCAATCAGCACTTGATACCCACGACATGCCCTCCATCTGCATGTCAGCAATCGCTGGGCCAGACGCAGCAGCACTTGTGGTTTATCTCTTCACTTTCACCCGTTCACGTTTTCCAAATCCATCTACGTGCTCACTTTTGCCTGCATTCGCCTGTGCCTGCGCCTATATACGAAGTGCCTGCTCCTGATGTTTGTGCTCCTTCTCTTCCGTCGTGCCGTGACCAAAATGAAGAGGAAAACCGCCCTGGGGTCTGCTCCGTGTTCGCCCAGGGACGCATTGCCACATGTCATACAAATTCCAAGGGTAAGGGTTACTAGTCCACGCCTACCGAGTGCCTGCCTACCCTCCCATGTCCCCAAGTACAACCATCGTATTGCTGTTCCTCTTGCTGCTGTCGCTCTCAGCGTTGCCCTATCCCTGAGCCTGCTCTGCTCTGCCCTCCTTGCCGCCCTTCCTTCTCTCTTCTCTGTCGGCCCACGCCGCCTTCTACTGTGGTATCTTCTTCCCCGGCTTGCTTCTCGCCAGCATTGTCATCGCAATATCCCGTTACCCGACGTCTCCCTGCTCTCGGCCAATCGCTGCAGGCCAAGTCTCGCCCTCACGCGACCCCTTCTCTTTTCTTTGCTTCAGCCTGCCCAATCCCGTTGTGGAGCCTGCAGCACCGCCCGTCCTGCCTGCCCTATCTCGGTGCTGGTCCATCAGAAGGGCGAAGACCGACTATCCACGTCGATAGAAACATCTCTACGATACCGCCTTCACCACCGACACCCACAGCAGCCAGACCAGACCCGACCAGACCAGACCAGGCAACCCACCACGTCCTACCTCTCGCCCCGCCCGTCCCGTCGCCGACCGATAAACCGCCAGTCCAACAAACAGCCGCGCGCACACACACATCCACACACACACATGCGAACAAGAGCAAGCCCGACAGGTGCCACTCACCCGTCCTAACTGACTCGATCGGCTCTGGCCTTCCCATAATCATGTCAGTCCAGACTGCAACTATGTTCAACCCCGACAGCCATGTTGGCCCCTTGTCAATCGACACCAGGCGGACCAGTATCGACCGCTCCTCTGACCGCTCAGCCGCCGCGCGCCAAGACGTCGGGAAGGCCACTGTTGAGCTTGCCTCTATCATGGCCATCGCTTCCAACCCCGTCTCCCCAGGCGCCTCCAGCCCTCCTATCACCCAAGGGTCTAGGATACAGGACTTGGACTTTGCCCCGCCTGCCCGCCCGAGCAGCACGCCATTTCCAGAACCCGAGCTCGGCCAGACGAATATTCGATGCCTCAGCTGTCCGTCCCAGCCAGCAGCCTCTAGCTCCGGGCCCGACCATGGCCACGGCCACGATCATAACCACCACCATCACCACCACCACCATCATCATCATCACCAGCACCTCGTCGAATCCCCAGTCCTCGGCGCTACCGAGTCACTCTATCCTCCACTGACGCATACGAATCTGGACGACCTCCCTGCCGAGATACATGAGTGTATACTGGACCATCTGTTCGGGTACAGGGTATCTGCCTCGTCTAAGAGCTCTTTAGGTATACCCAGCGTCACTCGAAGCTGGGGCACGGCCTTGAGGCACTCGAGGCGCAAGGAACTCTCAGCACTGGCCTTGGTCAGCAGCGTATGGAGGGCTCTCATCCAGGAACGGCTATACCGCCATGTCAAGATCAAGGCCACGGTGCAATCCCTGAACGACGCGGTGGCCTTCTTTGCCCAACACTCGCACCTTCGTCAATACGTCAAGCACGTGGAGCTGTGGTTTGCCGTCTTCCAGCCCAAGAAGAACGCCCCTGCCCTCTCCAGCTCGATCCTCCCGCCCGTCACCATCGACGGCCTGACAAACGCGTCATATGTGATACCAACCGACAACTGCTCGCTTGAGGAAGCCTTCTACTTCGTCAGCACCACACTTCCTGAGGTCTGCGTCCTCACGCTCGAGGGAGGAGAGCGGAAGAAGGCCCCCAGGGTGCGTCACCATATCCTCGAAGAGGGGCACGAGAAGCCCCTGCCCAGGATCGCACCCGTCAGAACGCTCGTTTGCAAGGGCCAGTGGAACCTGATACGGAGCGACGACGACTTCGACGCCATAGTCTACGCACTGCCGAACCTTCAGGAGTGGCATGGCAACTACAGCAAGGCCAAGTCCAAGAGCTACCTCTGTATGGCTGCTATCCTACCGAAGCTCCCTACGAGACTGACCAGCCTGAGCCTGAACTTGGAAGGCGTCGAATATCGGCGGGAGCTGTCCTTTCCTGCCTACTTCCTCAAGGTTTCCAACACGCTGCACTTTTGCACGAAACTTGCCGAAGCCGCGCCGAGCCTTGAGCACTTCGCCTATACTGGCCGTGTCTGTCGCCAATTCTTTGACCTCCTCGCGCGGCTTGTGGATCCGCGGACCACCCGGCTGAAATCTATTGACCTGACAGTCCGGAATTGCTGCCGCCATGTCGTCCACTGGAACGAGTCGGGTTCTGGCATCACCGATATGAACTTCATCAACGCTTTCGAGCAGCTCGTGCTGGCAGGAATCAGGGCCCTCGGCAGGCTCAAGGCCGTGGAGTACTTGCGGATTCGATATGTGGATTTAGGTAAGAGAGAGAAGAGGGAGAGACGAAGCCCCCCCCCCCCCGGGCAACCATCACACTCAATCCTTCCGATTGTGCCAGTCCGACACAGGCGATCCAGGAGATGGACGTGAGAGCATCATTTGACGCTAACTTGCCTCTCAGACTCCCCGGTCCCACCGCTGAACCCTTACTTCATCCTCCGCGACGGCTGGTGCTCTGGCGTCTGGAGCGATGCCATTGTAGCCGAATTGAACCGCACCCGTCCCGATGCCCAGTTCGAGGATCTTGCTGAGTCCTTCGGTGAAGTGGGCATCAATAAAGACGGCAGAATGGTCATCAGCCCCGAATTTCCCAGAAGCCGCGTGCTCTCCCTAAAACTCTCCAATTACGCCTATCTATCTGGAGGAATTGCCGTGCCCTAGGGGATCGGCCTTCACTGCACCAGCAATGGGAAGCACGGTGCCCAATTAGCTACCTCGGGGATGCTCTCTCTCGTGGAGTGACTCTATTCACAAGTAGCATACGGATTTGGAAGCAAAGCACGGCGTTTCTGTTTTTGGTTCCTGCTTTTTTTCTCTCTCTCTTTTTTTTTTTTTTTTTTGCGGTTTGCGATTTTAATACCTAATGATATCCCCCACTTGTGTTTTGCCCATGGTTTGATATTACGGCATAGAAAAGGCGTCTGGCTCGATTGAACATCCTTGGCAAACATTTATCGGCATTGAACGCATGGGTCTGCTTGCATGGGCCAGAGGTATTCGAGAATAGGGGTGGTGGTTTCGCGGGAGGCTCGAAGGCTGACGCAATTGGTCGACTGGAATTCATTTCTCTGCTGCTAGGACAGGCCACGTATTTAGGAAGGAGCAAAGGCTGAGTGAAGTCTGGATTGTGCCGCACGCATGTCGCAGAGAACATAAGAATCAATCTGTGGGAATTCCACGTACTTTTGTTTCTGTCAACATGGACGAGGGCTAAAGCACGAATGCTGGACCCAGACACGGAAGGCCCCTTTGACAGGGAGCATCTTGTCCTCTTGCGCCCGGAGTCTCGCTGATTTGCTTCAGGGGTGCCGAAGCTGGTCTCTTGCGACCCGTGACGACCCAGTTCTTTGGCTACGTAGACATGCTCCCTCGTCGACAGTCCGGGACACCATCGACTTGCCTCGCTGGTCCGCACATGCCAGCTAGAAGGCAAAATGTCTCGGCTGGCATGATACCGTGATGACAGATAGGGCACATCATGCGGATCACGCTACATCACCCACAATGACACCAAGAATCCAACAATTCGCAAGAAAAAAACCCAGACCTGCTGTCCACATGCCGGGCACAAAAGTGCTTTCCCCTATAAACTCCAGCTGGTAGCCCTGCTGCAGCCAGGCAGCCTGTGTCGAGACCCACAGCAGCAAAGCCGCTACGCCCAGCTTCGCATTGCGCATGAAGGAAGAGCGTGGGAGATAGAGTGGGAGGAAGATGAGATACCAGAGAAAATACTGCCACAGGGGTTGGCCCCGAACCCGTTTGTCAGCATTGGGGATATGTAGAGCCGACAAGAGGTAACAAACGAGCTGAGGGAACAAGGAGGTTTTGGAGGCCGGGGGGTCTGTCGTACCTGGCTTGTACAGACTTTGTTAAATGCCACAAAGGCCCAGGTCTGGGCCAGCAAGGTGGCTGGCAGATCCTTCTTGGCCATGATCAGAGGGATCAAAACACATGACAGCAGGAGCTGCGGAAAGAAAGCAACCGACTCGACGCGTACGCCCCGGGAGACGTCTTGAGGGGAGGCGGAGGCCAAGTAAAGAGGGATATTGTAAGGGCTGAAGTTGTGGCGGTGATCGATGCGTGTGACGTGGTAGAAAAAGGTGTGTACGAGGAAGGGTTTTCCGTATGAGGCATACATGGTCATGTTGAGAGCCATGAAGACCCCCAGGCTTACGAAGGCCAGCTTGAGCCGAGGCAAGGTGAGAAAAGCCGCGGCGTTGCCAAACGCCGAAGACTGCCTGGCCGGCCGAGCGTGCATGTGGTCATCGTCCATCCACCAGACGATGGCCGGGGCGTAGATGAAGGGGTAGATCTTGAAGTGCACGCCCAGGCCCAGGAGGACACCTGCGAGCGCCACCCTCCTCGACAAGACCGCCCAGAGGAGGGCCATGACCAGAACGGCAAGCAGTCCCTCGGAGCTTCCGCGCGTGCTGATGGTTGCAACCATGGGATTCAACAGCCAGATTGCGGCAAACTTGCGCGCGGAGGGGGCGTCCATGGCCAGCATGCCTTGTCCCTTCATGGTCAGGACGCTGACGATCAGGGCTCCGGCGACGACGTCGGCAAGTGCAAAGAGAAGCTTGCCAAAGCTGAAGCAGGCCACGTTCAGCCAGTGGGGACATGCTTGCGCTGCCCAGGCGGTGGGGATGAGAGCCCACGACAACAGAGGCGTGTAGCGGTAAGTCTCCCTCGCGTAGGGCCCGGCGGGGTGACCCTGGGAGACAAAACGGGTTGCATCGGTGAAGACGAGGTAGTCAATGTCGGTATATTTGAGAGGCGAGTTCGCGTCCTGCCAGAGGCCGTAGACGATGAGCACCACCCTGAACAGGACCGCCGTGGTGTAGAGCGGTACCGGGCTTGAGACCAAGGCGGACATGAGCTCTTGGCCTTTCTTCGGTCCGCGCCCTCGGTCTGCTGGCTTGGGGGGTGCCATCTTCTGGGCCGTACACTAGGTTGAGCGAAACAGGCTTGAATCTCTCCATCATTGAGAGAAGGGGAAGGGGATGGAGATGTGGATTCGCCGCACTAACAATTTCTCCAAACTGCGTGTCGTCTCCAGGGTTCTGGTGTATTAATTTCGGGGGGGGCGCGGGACGGGGGGGTTGGCGCTCACAACCCTCATGGTGGGAAGAATAGATGCTTGCTGATTGAACAACAGCCGTCGCTCTTGCAAGAACCCCACCAAAATGTACCGACATCGACCAGTGTGAACCACGGCAGAAATCAGGGCTCGAAGGGTCCAACACCGACGCGCGATCGAACATGTCAGGCCAGAAGAGGGACTTCAGGGGCAATGCCAAGAGCAGTGCCGCCAAGGCTCCCGTGGTGCGAAATGAGTACACGCCCATGTTTGAGAGCTTCCGTGACGAGCTCGACGACCACCATGACCGCAGGGAGAGGATCGTCAAGGCTTCTAGGGACATCACCGCCCTGAGCAAGAAGATGTGAGGCTCTTGCTCTGTTTGTGCACCCTCTATCACCGGGGCTGCCACTGTTCTTTTGGGCCCGCGACTGACCCCGTCCGCAGAATATTCTCATTGCAACGGTTACTTGCTCCCACTTCCACCGCCCCCCCTCTCTCTGTCAGGGGTCCATCGGGCACCTCACTGACACTCCCTGCCCAGGATCCGTAAGATACAGCCAGAGCTACCTGAGTATGTCGAGAAAGACATCCAGTCCCGCCTAGGCGACATCTCCAGGCTCCTCGCCACCCTCGCCCCAGACGTCCAGGGCATCAACCGCTACCGCTACTCGCGCAGCCTGATGTGCCTGGAGGAGCTGATCGAGGCCCTTACCTTTGCCCATTACCTCCGCACCCAATGCCTTATGGGCTTTAGCGAGGCCGTGGCCAGAGTCGCAGAACTCTCGGAGCACGCCAGCGACAAGATGGATGTCGATGTGGGAGACCCACCGCCAACGGCAGGCACGGGGGGGTTGCGGCCTGCAGTTCTTGTCACGGAGGGCGACTACCTCATGGGGATTTTCGACCTGTCAGGCGAGATGATGCGTTTTGCTACCACAAGTGCCGCCCTCACCGGCAAGATGGCCGGTGGCAGTGCCGCCCCGCCAGCGGGTGGTCGTGAGAGGACCATTGCAGTAGACATGCAGGAACTTGGTAGCTTCTTCGAGATGCTGCCACAGCAGTATAACAGGAGCTATCAGGTCAAGCTAAGCACTCTGAGATCTTCAGTGCTCAAGGTTGAGAAGCTCGCTTATGGCTTGACCGTCAGGGGTACTGAGAGACCTAATGGTTGGATGCCTGAAGATGGGGACGATACACCAGAGGATGACTACTAGAAACTGCGACACTGCATCTGCCACATGTATGCTACCTATCGGCCCGCGCCTCGGCGGTGGGTTGGCTTGGTCTTCCACGGGATAAGGTTGGCATGTAAGCATCAGTATGATACAGTCCAGCTTTGGAAACAACAGCAGCCTATACCGACAGCTCAAACATTTTGTTTGACATAAACGGCAACTCTGTGCACAACCCCCGGGCGTCTAGTGTAAGTAGCAATCGGACCGTCTTTTCGGTCAGTTTGACTGGGCCCTTCTCACCAGAAAGTCGTTGAGAAGCTAGTATGATTGGGCTTGGTTGCTTGTGTTTTCGAATCTTGCGATGTTCAGAATCCACCTCCACCCTCTTGTTTTCGGGTACAGGGGTTGGTTAACTCCAGTGACATGGAAATTTAGAAACTCGACTGGTTCAAAGCTTAGAAACCTCATTGGCTGCAACTATGCCATACTGAACATGACGTGGGATCGTGTTGTGATTATTGGATTGTGGACTTGCACGATGCACCCCATGAGACTGAGTGGCAACATTATAGTGATTGGTGAGACAAGTACCCTAATTATCTTGTTCTCAATCGGTGGACATGAGTTGCCAAATCCTTGGTTGCTCGAGCCGTGAACTTGCCTTCCACTGCAAACTTTTAAGACTGTTTATGAAGTTTTGTGTACGAGCATGACTTGCCCAAGACTGGCCAAACTCGTATATGCCTGAGAACATTTGAAAGCTCTCACGGACAGGATACTATATCTATGCACTACATCTCAATGTGTTCATTAAATTCAAATCAAGGTATTGGCACACCATCTACGGATCTTCAAAACGCAACTCGCGGTCTTTATGGGAAACAAGACAAGCTGTTCGCACATATACCTATCTGTAACCAAAATTCGATTTCACAGGGGTCTCAAAGAAGAGCAGAAGACGAGGCAAAATGCGAAGACAAGCTAGTTGGACATTCCCGAGAGCTTTTTTTGCCATTGGCATGGAATACATGAGGATGATTTATGTCTTGAAACTTGCTTGCATGGTCCTAAGGCCCACGATTACCGATATTTGTAGGCTTGGTCTATCGATGGCATCAAACACCACACCGGACAGACCTACAGAGAATGCTATATTAGGCAGCGTTGGAGCATTCCTCGTGGGATTTCCAAGTCATCACCAATACTTACTTGCCAACCACCAGAGGCACACGATTATGCGCTGCTACAACGCTGAGTAAGCATCCTACCTAGGTGGCTAGCATACCCAAGCATATCCTATAGCTACACACTACCGCTTATCCTATATACTATTGTTCACCATATACCCTATGTTACACAACAAATTGATCCCGGTAGCACGTCCTACCTGTTGGGATTCAGTATTTCAGCGCCAAACCGGAAAGAGTATTCTCTCTATAGCAAACTTCTCTATCCAACCGCCGGGTCAACATCTGAATTACTTGCAAAAATCAGGACAATGTCGATATTTGTAGCATGTCCATTGTGCCATACCGGTAGCCCCAGAACCTAGCCTCCTGCAGTCACCCCGCCGCATCAACGGATAGACGTCCTTGCCCGATCTCGGATACATATGAATTTTGTAGCCCCGGGCATGAGGCCATGTAATCAGGTGCTAAGCCTTTTCCCCGGTAGACTTCTTGTTTATCCACCATTTTCTCTCCCTTTCGAGTGCTATCTGAATGTAGATGTAGGTCATTATGGACCATGATATGATGAAAGAGAACAGCAGCCCGAGCGACAGCCCAAAGGCAACCTCGAATGCGGTGTTCCAAATGATCGCGGACAGGCAGCCAATGTAGACCATGATGCCAGAACACCACCAAACGGTCAACTCAAAGATCATCTTCTGAAACATGATTGATGAATCGTAGCGCTGTCTGTATCGGGCACGAAATTCCTTCTTCTGCCAGCCATCTACCGCGAAGAAGTCCTCGGCGGCATAGTAGACAAGAGGCCGCATGCGGTGGCCCTTGGGCTCCGAGTCGATGCGGACTGGTGTTTTGAATGGTATGAGGCTGAACAAGGCCCAGAAGAGGATGAAGGCCATGTAGATGCCGGGGGCGTAGAGGTACAGTTCTGGGATGGTCTTCTCCGAGCCGACGACGAAGGGGATCAGGGCGGCGAAGAGGGCGGCCGTGTAAATCCACGAGGTGGCATCGAGCTCCCACTTGTGCCTGGACAGCAGCGGGGCACAGTCGTCGTAGTATTTTATGAGGCGCCACACGCGCACGACCAGGATGTAAAGCTCACCGAGGCCGAAGGGGAGGATGGCGAAGCCCAGGATGTCCTTGTTGTACCTGGGCGCCCCAGCGGGTTGGGCGCCGAGCCAGACGTAGTAGACGATGCAGGGGATGACGAGGTCGCCAAAGATGATGAAGAAGGGCCCGAGGATGATGGAGATCTGGTCCCGAGGGGGCACGTCGACGGTGAGCTTCTGCAGCTCGGGGACGGCGACGGGCGCAGGGCTCGTGTCGCGGCCCTCGAAAAGGTACGAGGTGGGCCGGTAATACTGGCCGGCGGAAGCTGCTGCACCGCCGGCCGGCCTCGGGGAGGCGGCAGGGCCTTGTCGCTGGGAGCCGTCTGCGAGGGTGGCCGAGTCGCTGGAGGACCCATTTGACCTGGGCCTGTCGGGGTGGGAGCGGCCGTGCCCGTGCTGGATGCCCGGTAAGCTCTGCTGAGCATGGAGGAGACTGCCCTCGAGCCTCGGCGATGCCACCTGGCCGTCATGGCCGGTGTCGTTGGGCGAAGGCTGCATGGCGCCCGGGAGCCGTTCGCTGATCAGTATGGTCTAGGAACAACGGCGGCGGCGGCGTCTTGTGCGAAGGGATGGCGGTGGGCTCGGCGGAGTGGGCAGGATACTGTGGTGGCCGTGGGCGGGTGGTCGTGTGAGGGAGGTGGTCGTGGGGTTGTATAGTAGCTCTCGCGGAGGAGAGATGGCGGGCATGAACAGAGGCTCAGGACGACAGCAGCAGGCGGACCGAGGACCAGGCCCAGGATATTTGAATGGGCTCTGGAAGAAGGGGACCCATGCCAGATCCGGGATGCGCATGAGGGCGTCTAGCCTAAGGCACACACTGTCATGCATGCATCTCTGCTGAGCTCGTCGAGTCCGTGGTCATGGCTGGCGACGGCAAGCACGTGCCCAAGATGCGGTCTGGCCTGCCTGGAGCTGGCCATCCCTGTCCCGGTGGTGGTGAGGCGAGGTTGACTCGAAGCCGTGCGGTTCGCCCTGAAAGATGAGATGCCAAGCCGTGCGGCAGCAGGTGTTGTTCGGGCCAGGCCACGCTGCCCTCTTGCCCGCCTGCTGTGGTCTCGAGGCACACATGTGGCACATGGCAGACTGCCAGGGCACTCGCCTCGTGGAGTGTGGAGTGTGGAGTGTGTGGGGTGTGAAGTGAGGATGAGGGTGAGGGTGAGGGTGAGGGTGAGGGTGAGGGTGAGGTTGGCGAGAGCGTCTAAACCCACCCACACAGGATCGACCCGGCCACGGCACTCGAGAAAGATCGACACAGGGGCATTTTCAAGGTTCCGCTGGACACGTCGCCCATGCCCGAACGCTGCTAGTCCCTCCAACACACAGGCTGCCCCCTAATTGCCGCACCTGTACCACGGGGGCATGACTCTTGGACGCACGTCTCAGCCCTGCTATCCAAGGCCCGGCCGGCCAGCAAAAAACCGATGGGGTCAAACATTGGTGCCGAACTATCTCCATCCCACGCCATCCCCATTCCCCCGGTGCGCCAAGGCCATCCGCGCCTGAAACGACGAAGCAAACCATACTGCCTTCCTATTACCACACTAACAGCTCCCCTCTATAATGTGACAAGGCATTGATTGATCCAATTTGGTTGAGCGCTGACCATGCAAATCCAAGCCTGGCCGAGGGTGCGCAGCCCGACTTACCCCCAGAATATGACGCTTGTGTCCGGAGGCTTCCAAATGAGAGGGACTACGCAACCCTCAAAGAAAACATTAGCGGTTAGTACAAAATCTCTTCCCCAAGGTCATCATCGTAATTCAACACAGGAGTACTCATTACTTAGTCATCATAGGATTTCCTTAGTAGGACCTTCTTAACTTATAAATTATAATAATAAAAAAGGATATATTAATTATAAGTAAAAAAAACCTATAATTAAAGACTTAAATTCTATTAAAAAATAAATTATTAGTAAAAATTAAAGATAACTTTATTATAAACCTATATATACTTAAAATATTTAACTTTAAATAATTATATATATAAGTATTAAGTTAAAATAAGATTATTATGACGGTACGGGCTTATAGACTGCTGGAATAACCAATGAGAGAATTGGTTATTATGGTCTTTTGGCCGAGCGGTCTATTGCGCCAGCAGTCAATAGGTCAAAACCGTCTCAATTATATATTAATAAGTAAAATAAATATTATAACTAATTAAACAGAAAGTGAAAATATGAAATATTATAAGTATGTCTGGATAGACTGTCATGAAAGTGATAAGAATGAATGCATGTCTTGTAAGATAGCACGTCCGCTAAGTGCGCGGGCTGTCAGTCTATAGATGTGGGGGGTCTATGCTGACACTCTGGGATGTGTGGATGGAAATTTCAGATTTTGAGAAGCCAACTAAGATGCAATTTCCTGGTTAGCTCTGGGGGATGGTGCAGGAAGAGGAGGAGAAGAGGGGCGTACTGATTTCACTGTTTGTTGACGTCAATAAGGTCAATAGTAATTTGGATGTCTATTCTACTTAAGTATGTATGTGCTTGTGCTTGCAGCCGAAGAGCCGCACGTGGCCCGAGCTTTGTGGGTCCCAGGCCCCCGGTCCCCCGGTCCCCCTGTCCCCCCCCGTCTGGGCAGGCAGAGGAAAAAAAGGGCAGCCCACTCTGGCGGACCTCGTCCGATACTCTTCAATCAGCCTCAGCCTCCAGCACCCCTCGTCAACAAGCAGATCAAGCAGACCTACCGCGCCACGCCAACACTTGATCCCACCGGCAAGGGGAGAGGACCAGGCCTGCTGATCATGAGGTAGTCGACGCTGCCACAGGCGAGTGCTGCACAGCAAAAGCAACCATGCAACCACCTGTGCTTGCAGGCGGGCTTCGAGGGCTTGCTGCTCGCCTCTCTTCCTCCTCCCACTTCTCGTCCTCCGCAGCCGCCTGCTGCTCATCCCGGACCCGGCCCTTGATGCTGCACAATCCCAGCCTCTGCCGGCAGCCCAGCCGCCGTCTTGTCGCCACCAGATCCAGCTATTTCAGCCCCAACGTTCTGCTCGACGCCTCTGATGTCTTTCACAAGGGCGCTCTCCTGCGCACGTCGCCCACTTCTCCTTCGTCCGCCCCAGGCCAGCCTTCCCCGGTTTCCAAGCCCACGACACAGCTCCCGCCGCATCGCCAGAGACAGGCTGCCAGGCGTGCCGCCGCCGCCGCCGCGTCCTCCTCCTCCTCCTCCTCCTCCGCTGCTGCGGCCAGCCCGTCGGCTGCTGTTCTCCCGGAGAATGCCTCCGACACTCTCACCAGCCTCGCCGCCTCCCAGCCCGCCAACTCGCTGCGGCGCCGGCTGTCCGCCCTACTCTCCCTCTCCAAACCGCGCCTGACCGTCCTCGTCGTCCTGACAGCCATGGTCCCCTACGCTCTGTACCCAGTGCCCGCCTTCCTCTCCGCCACCCTCGCCGACACCCCTTCCCTGTCACCCCTCACCCTACTCTTCCTCACAACAGGCACCACGTTGTGCTCTGCCTCTGCCAACGCCCTCAACATGCTGTACGAGCCGTCCACCGATGCCAAGATGTCCCGGACGCGGAACCGCCCCCTGGTGCGCAATCTGCTGTCCACCCGCGCTGCTGTCTTGTTCGCGGCCGGCTGTGGTCTCGTCGGGACAGCCGCCCTTTACTGGGGCGTCAACCCCACCGTGGCCTTCCTCGGCGCCTCCAACATCGCACTCTACGCCGGCGTCTACACCCCAATGAAAGGCATCCACTGGCTCAACACCTGGGTCGGCGCCCTGGTCGGCGGCATCCCGCCCCTGATGGGCTGGGCCGCAGCTGCTGGCGAGAGCGCCACCGCCGACGGCACCTTCCGCGAGCTGTTGTTCAAATTCACCGGCGACGGCACCTCCAGCGCCGGTGGCTGGCTGTTTGCCGGGCTTCTGTTTGCCTGGCAATTCCCCCACTTCATGGCCCTCTCGTGGGCGGTACGTCACGAGTACAAGAATGCCGGCCTGAAGATGTTGTGCTGGCTGGACCCGGCGAGGAACGGCAGGGTTGCGCTGCGGTACAGCCTCATCTTTATACCCATCTGTGTGGCCCTGTGCGCTTACGGCGTCACCGAGTGGACATTTGCCGCGACAAGCCTGCCGGTGAACTTGTGGCTGGTCAGGGAGGCACTCAAATTCCATCGTTTTGAGGGCCACAAGGGAAGTGCCCGGGGGCTGTTCTGGGCCAGTGTCTGGCACTTGCCAGCTGTCATGGGCCTTGCCCTCCTACAGAAGAAGGGTATGTGGCAGAGGGTGTGGGCGAGCATCGTGGGCGGACCTATCGACCAAGACGAATGGGAAGATATTGACGACGAGGTCGATGTCCCCTCTGTCCACCCCCCAGCGAGGGTACCCCTGAGGAGCACAACACGTCGGGGAGGAGAGCCCGTGAAGGAGCACGCGCATCAGAAGCGTACAAGAGAGAGATACCCCGTTGTATTATAGAAAACATGGGATGGCCATCCCGGAAGCACTGGCTGCAACCCTAGAGTATCATTCCTGGGGCGGCTGGCGTAGAAGCCTGCGCAAATGCACACGCACGAGTGCACTTCAAACACAGAATCTCATGACACCCGAAGAGGCCTTATTGAGATGCCGAAAGGCCAAGCGTAGGTTAATTGGGTGTGTGTTGCGACTTCTAGATCCATCTGTCGCTCAAAAGGCGTGGTTCATCCAACAAGCACTTGCAGATTCTTTGACACACAAAGGCGACATTTGCAGCCGGCCCTCCAGCCTCCGCGGCATGCCTCCTGTCGTGGGTCAAGGCCGTACCCACGATTAGTTCGGGTCTGGCCATTGGACAGGCTTTGTCAGGCTACCCAAAAAGTAAACGTGAGACTCGAGAACCCTGCACGAGGCTGGTACCTTGTTACGATGACGGAGAGGCTCTGGGGCACCACAAAGGGGCAACTATCTTGAGAAACATTTTCTTGTTAAAAAACGCGGTGCGGACGATCAACTAATGTTAAATATCTGTCCAGCTTTCCCATCATCCTTCCCAACAAGTGTTGCGCCAGTTCCGGGCTGTTCCACCGTGGTATCTAAGATCATGATGTCTTCTAGTATACAATAATAACGTGATTTAGTAAAGCAAGCAGGACGGGAATGGCATTAACCGCGAAGCATCAAGTTCATGTCAGGTCTCCGCCTCTCCCCGGCTGTACCGCCGGCCCTTCAGCCGCCGATTCGGTATGTCCTTGAGGTACGGATGTCCTTTCTTGTCATTGCGTTTTCGTTCCAGGACCAATGACTCTATAACAATTCCAAAACAAAAGCAAAGAATAAACCCAATGGCAAAAAGTCTGCCATAAATCCTTTTGAATCGCTCCTTGACGCCGCTGAGTCCCGTTTGAACGCCGGTGGAGCAAAACCTGCCGCCCTTCCCCTGGATGAAGGCAGTAATAATAATGATGATGATGATGATGATGATGATGATGATGATCGTGGTGATGATGATAGTTTGGTCGGAAGACAAAGGAAAATCTCACAACGGCAAAGACGATGAGCGATTGTGTAATCTGAAGCCAAGGGCCAAACTGGCCAAGGGGGACAGGACCTTGTGGGGGTCGAACAAGGCAGCGTAGGCTAACAAGTAGGCGGGCAGGTAGTGGACACGGATGGAGTTGGACGAAGAGGCCACTGCCTACTACGGACTGGGTGGATGAAGCCTATTATTGGCCCCCGGGACGGTTGATGATGGAGTCGATGCCCATGTCCACGCTCGGCATCCTGTGCATGGCCTCCATATATGGGCTCGCACTCTGGCTGTGGTGTCCTTGTGCGCCGTTGTGGTGCCCATACGCGGTCCCGCCAGAGCTGCTCACACTGTTTGCGTACCCGTGGCCGCCCATCGTAGGGTATCCGGGGTAGGCCTGTGGGTGACCATACGTTGATGGTGCCGTGGAGTAGGACTGGGATGCGGTGCTGCTTCCACCGGCGCCGCCTGAGGATGTCGTGGACCGGTCCGGGCTGGGGACACCGCCGTAGCCGGCATCGCCGTCCAGATCGTCGACCTCTGTGAGGTCGATACCCGAGATGCCGCTGTCGTCGTTGTAGGGGTCTGTGGGAGGGAGACCGGCCTCGAGGCGCTCGCGGCGCGCGGCTGCTCGGGCGGCGCCCTGGAGGTTCTTCAAACCGTTGGACATGCACTTGATTCCAGCCCCGTCAGTACATGGGTCGCGAGAGAGGGGCCCGGGTTGGGAGGAGGGCAAGGTACCTTTTGCTCAACGACATTCCACTTCTCGCCGGTCTTGAGTGCCAGCGGCGCCCAGATCTCCTTGCGCAGGGCCATGTACTCCTTGGCCATCTTCTCCAGCTTGCGCGTGTCCCAGTCATCGGCGCCCTTGCGCTCCATGAGGCGCTCGTGCCGCTTCCGGCAGGCGTTGGGCGTCTTGGAGGGGAAGTAGTTCTGCTGGATCTGGGCCCAGTTCTGACCACTTGCCCGGGCTCCCAGGAGCGTCTGGTCGTCGGCGGCATTCCAGGCGCCAGAGGAGGCGCGGTGCTGTGTGGGGAGAGAGGACGTGGGCACGCGGTGGTGCGGATCTGTGGAGAGGTAGGACGCCGTGGAGTGGCTGTGGTGGTGGCCGGCATGGGTTGGCGGCTGCATGGTGAGGGGGGCGACGGCATAAGGGTCGTAAGCGGCGCCGGGCATGGAGGTGGACATGGACATGGGCTGAGCTGCCGTGGTCGTCATGCTGCCGTAGTAGTCCATGGTGGTCGGCACCTGCGAGGTGGACCGGGTGTTGTAGAAGGCCATGTTGTGGGTCGGTATGAGTGATGGCATTTGTGTGTCTGGCTGCTGGCGAAGGCTCAACGGCGGGCGTCTGCTGTCCTCGGAAAGCTAGGTCGACCTCGAGGGGGCGCGGCGACGAGGAATTAGTCGGGGACGGGAGGCCTGGCTTCTGTTTCTGGCGGGACCGGCTCGTCTGAATATGGCCAAGCTCTGGAGGGGTGGTGGTGGACGGCTTGGTAGGAGGTCTCTCTGGTCGTGGACGGCCAAGGCGGGCTTGCTCCGGTTCGTGTCAAACGAAGGACAGGCCAGCAACGAATGAGAGCGAGTTCTTGTTTTGGACGGGCGAGGAGCTAGGAAAATAGGAAAATAGGAAAGAGAAAAGGAAATAAGAGAGAAAGAAAAAAGGAAAAAGGAAACGAGGAGGAGAGGAGGCGAGATGCGAGGAGGCTGTATGATAGAAGAAGCTGGAACTGGAAGACTGGGAACAGAGACACGGGCTGATGGTGATGCAGGCGGCTCCTGTTACTTATAAAAATACATGGCGAGGATTTGTGCACTGGGGGGGGGGAGCAGGTGCGGCACAGTACAGCGCTGGACGGCGCCGTACAGGAATGGCAACAAAAGATGACCAGATAAGATGATGGAGGAGGAGGATCCGATCTGTGGAGTGGATCCTCGACAGTAGTACATGGGCCAGGTACGTACCCCCACCCACTCTTGCACACACCACCCCTGCCCCTGCTCCTACCTCGACCTCGACCTCAACCTCGACCGGGAGCTCGACGTGTGCCTCTCTTGCGCTTGCAGGCAGGCGGGCAGGCAGGCAGGCAGGCAGGCGACAGAGGAGGCCCTCCCCCCCTTCCCTTCCTCTCCCGTCTGCAAGCCAAATGGAATTGGAGAGGGGGCGGCCACCCTTGGGGAGGGGAGGGGAGGGGGTAACACAGCATAGAGGGAGAGGCTGATAGACTGGAGATCTGATCTGAAACCAGGGTAGGTTGACGGCAGCTGCGGGTATGAAACCTGGATCGTGTGTCTGCTTGATGGGATGCACAACAACGGGCCGCTGATATTGGCTGGCAGGTTTCGCAATGGCGTCTGTCTGAAGTTGGGCGGCTACGACGGGCCAAGGTTGTGTGGGGCCCTGGAGGTGAGCTGGGTGCGGCTCAAGGGTGCAGGGTAGAGAGCGCAACTAGCTGGGTAGGGGAAAGAGGAGGGCGGCTATTCCACAGACCACGGTGGATACCCATGCAGCCGTAGCCGCAGCTCGAGCGCACAGACAGACAGACAGACAGACAGACAGACAGACAGACAGACAGACAGACAGACAGACAGACTGGTATGCGACATGGCTGCACAGCAACACGCGCGGGCGACTTGAGCAAGCAGAGCAGAGCAGACCAGGGCAGGGCAGATCACCACACTTTGACCAGGGCCACACCTCTCAGTCCACGCCTCGGGATAGCACGTGCCCAATTCGGCCCCTATGTTGGTTGAGAACGAGGGCCCGGCATCAAGGCCACGCACGGCCAGGAAATCGCCCAGAGGGGGCCCGGCCGGGTGATGGAGTGAGGTGTAGCGAGATCCGGAAATGCTATGAGCACAGCACCGACATGGTGGGACCGCAGCCGTGTGAGCGGCCGAGAGAGCAGACAGCGAGACACGCCGAACAGGGGACAGACAAGGCATGACAGGATACCCAGTCTTTGTCTGAGAGGAGGGGGGCGGGGGGCGGAGGCGAGGACGAGGAGCACAGCGCACGGTACGCCTGAAGCACCGGAATGAGGTCGAGCAAGACAAGATGGGAATAGATCAGGAAGGGAGCAGAGCCGAAAGTAGAAACCCAGGCTCGCGGCTCCAGGTGGTAGCGATCCTTGGTGTGGAGGAGGATCGTCTGGACCCGCTGGGCCCCGCCAGGCCCGTCTGATTCGACGTGGGAAAAGCCATGGCTTGCTGTTGTTACGTACCGTGACCACAGCCCACAGCAGACAACAGTATTGGGTGGGGAGGGAAAAAAACACCTGCAAGACCCATGCCCGTGCCTGTGCCTGTGCCTGTGCCCGTGCCCCATGCAGCATGCAGCATGCAGAGGAGTATGATGGTATCAGATCGGTCCGTTGCCGGGCGGGCGGGGCGGGCGGGCGCAGAACCAAAGCTTGGGTGCAAGGCTGGGGGGGGGGGTGGGAGCGATGGACGATGGAAGTTGGGAGATTGGGATGGGGATGGGTGACGGGAGCAGGGGGCAGGGGAGCAGGGGGCAGGAACCAGAGTGGAGGGAGTGGCCAGAGGAGAGGGAGCGCGATGAGATTGGCACAAAAATAGCAACGGCGAGGAGGAAGAGTCGACGGGCAATATGGAATTAGACGCAGGTGGTGACCCGGAAGCGCCACACAGCCGCACGGCACTGTGATGTGCCGTCGAGGTGCGTACCTAGTAGCTAGGCACTGGGCCAGGCGACAGGAGCGGAGCAGGACGGACAGTTGGGTCAGTTAGCTAGCTGCCCGGCCCGTGGGGCGGTGCCTACCTGCCTGGGATCCTTGGTCACGGTAGACATTGCAGGTGTTGCAGGCGCTGCAGATATCTCAGAGGTTGTGGCCTCGTCGAAGCGCGGCTAATTGGCGAGGTGGGAGACGGGACGGCAGGGGGCCATGGCAGATAGAGTCGGGCCCGTGCGGCCTGCAGAAACAATGTTTGGCCAGGGGGGCCGCCGGGGTTGTGCTCACAAAACAAACTGCATTCTCGGCATCGCACTGCATTGCAGCCATGTATGTGTGCAGCAGGCTCCGGGGGCCGCAACCTGATGAGGGCAATGATGGACGGACCTTGGGGAGTGTGCGCGCTTGCCTTGCCTTGCCTTGCTTGCACCCACCCACGTCACGTCAGCGTATCGCGAGAGGGGACCAAATGAATGAATGAAAGAGATGAGATGCTGGGGAATGAAATGAGGTTGTGGGAGCCCCGAGGGTTGCATTGCATCATGCCCCCATGGCCCCGCTGGCGACGGCACAGTCGCGTGCCCGACGCCGAGCACTGTGCTGGCCAGCAGACGCGCACACTCTCGGAACAAACAACCAAGCACACACAACCAGACAGTCAGACAACCAGACAGTCAGACAGTCAGAAAACCAGCCAGACAGGCACACATGGCCGTCTCTGTCTTGAAACGTGCGTGGCGCACGAGATGGACGGGCTTCCCTGGCCTGCGAGGCTGGCTCCGTCAGCTTCCAGATTAGTCGACATGAACAGCCTCGCGGCAGGAACATGTTGTGGTTGCAGTCCGAGGTGCAATCTCCTGCAGAGGACGGTGCGACGGAACAGGAGACACCCGGCCCGGCGCTGCTCGTGTCGTTGTTTGCCAGCCAGCATCCTGCAGGCGCGCGTCTAAAAATTCACTTCCAAGCTTCATCTCCTCCTCCCATGGGCCACCTGCGCCAACCCCAGAACGGTCTGGCTGCGGCCTATTTTTGGCGGGGAACCGCCTGCCGCTGCACCGTTGCCGTGGGTACATGTGTGTCCCCTTGTGGGGTCCCGCCCAGCGCCGCCTCCTGATTCGCTCATTGCCCACGAGAACGCGCCTGCTCCAATTTGATTGCCGCACGCGACACCCGACCTGCTGCACCTTTTTTTTTTTTTTTTTTGATTTCGACTCTGCCGCAAACCCTCGACTCAACTCAACTCAACTCGTGCCCTGTCGTGTCTTCTCATCTCATCTCATCTCATCTCATCCCATCTCGTCTCGTCCCGGCTCATGTCGGCTCATCTCACTCACACACAGCCTGCCGTGCCTGACATGGGCCAACCGTCGATGCCGGGCGGGATAAGCACTAGCTGCTCCTCCTTCGCCCGTGCAGCTGCCGCATCGCCTGCCTCCAACTGTGCATGAGCTAGGCATGCGCAAAAGAGGCGCCCTTTGTTTCACCAGCCTCCAACACCCGTCCACATCTTGCCCTGCGACCATCGGCCGCCCTTCTCCTCGGGCAGCCCAGGCCCACGCCATATACACCCGCCGTCTTGACATGATGCATGTGCTACCTCTCTGCCCTGCCCTGCCCTGCCCTGGCCCGTCGCCGCCGCCGCCACCTCGGGTCCCTTCCCTATGCTAACACTTGCTGCCACCTGGACCGCTGAGACGCCGTAGCCTTCCTCTCTTGCCGACTACCGTCGCTAGAGATGACTGAGCACTTCTTGCCGCTGCGCCGGAACCCAACACCACCCGAGCTGGGTCCCGTCCCGTCGGGTCAGGAAGGCCCCCGCGCTCGCCGGCACAGGTACACAGGCAGGCCATTCCACTCGCATTCCGGCCTCGATCCGTGGGCCGGTCTCGTCGGCCTCTGACCGGGCCCATTTCCAGCCTGATCTGTGTGGAACCGACCTGAAATGTCTCGGCCGCCTATCCGGCCTTTCTTTAGCATCCGCCACAGTCTCCAGGGTCTCCCCCACAAGCGACTCACATAGGGCTGCAACTGGGTCGCGGCCAGCCAACGGCCCCTCTGCCCTTGAGTAGGGTCCATCGCGAGCAGGGTATACTGCCTGATCGGTGCGGCCCAGCAAGCGGGTGCATGTGTTTCGAAACAACCCACTCGATCAGCTGTGTCTATTTATGGGCCGCGTATGCTCAAATCGGTCCAGATCAAAAACCCTTCTTCCTCTCATTCAATGAAGCCTCGAGGCCGGATCAGTCAAGGCCATCGAGGCGACATTCAGACTTGCCTTCACTCGGTGGGTAAAATCGTTTCACTCTAACCACTCTTCCAACATGGTGCCCCCGACTCGTTTGCCTCCGACCGGCTCGTTCGAGAAGGTGCTTGGGAGGGCTGCACATATTGAATCTTCAGCTCCAGAACCAACCGGGCTTCTGGATCAGCGCGATGCATCTTTGCCGTCCGGCTACTTCAAATCGGCTCCCTTCATTGCGTGCTAGAGTTCCAGACAGCGCTCAAAGAGCCGTCATCGACTTGCACCTCAGAAATGCAGCCACCACCACCCCTATGTTTTGTCTCTCTTGAATGGCATCAGATATCTTCGAGGCTGGCTGTCATGAAACGCTTCGGTCGGCCACTCGGGCACAGACCCCCGTAATTCGGTACAGGCCTGGCTGCGATCCCAAAAGAGGGGTGGTGGGTGGATTGCCGCTGTTGCACGAGGCAGTTTCGGATCCTATATGTCCGGCCGATGCCTTAAGTTGACTACTAAAGGACTTACCTTGCTGATATTGCTGACGATCGAGTAAATGCTGATAACCGCAGACGTGCGGGCGTTCTCTGAAGCAAAGGTTCATACAAAGGAACAATAGGACCCTTGATGTACGGCAAATGAAATCCATGTCATCCTTGGCTGAGAGGGTCAACCAAATGCCCGAATGGGCCGAGCCACATGAAACTAAGACACTACAGAGTACATTCTTAATAAATGGGGGATACAACCTTGTGGGCACTGCTTTGATAACTGCCGTGGAGTTGTCACACATCGGGGAGCTCTTGTCATGGCCTGGATCCCTTGGATGACCCCAGGTGGTTATTCCTGGTCTTATTAGGCCGTACTCGACCCGTGTTCAATGTGCTAGCCCATGCCTTGCTTTTGGTAGGCCGCAGACAGGGTTGCTATAGCTTGAAGTGGTTTCAGTCTTAATCTGTATTCCTATGAAGGCTTAAAAGCCTAGTTTTGAAGAAAGAGAGGGGGAAAAAAAGAAGCAAGATAGAAAAGAAAAGAAAAGCTGAGACCAGTGGTATGAAAATACAATTGTGGCACATGGCTCGAGCCTCTGATTTAGCTGCACAGGTAATACTAAAGAGACTTGCCTCTAACGGCGCCCTACACTAAAATGTCTCAAGCGGTCATACGAAGAAGACCACCATGGCCTTGCTTTACCTATTTCAAATGTCTGGTCTCTAGGATCGTATTCTCATACATTGATAAGACTATATAGGCTTACCTTCCATCATGTGAGCGGCATAGGAGAGACGGAGTTCTTAAATTTTGATTAGAGTTGTGTAATTTGAATAGACCTTGTTCGACCTAGAGAGTTAGGAAGGTGTTCATCCCATACCGGGTACATTCCTAGGGTTTCAGATTCATTCTATAAAAACTTGGAGAAATCTTGGAGCAGAAGAAACGTTGTACAAGATCCTAAGTGCTACCAAAAATTACACTCTACCTTTGACAACGCATGTGATCCGAGGAACGGTTTAACCCATGGGGTGAGGCTTAGAGGATCAAGTCTAAATGTTGTCATCTTACACATGGTCGTTTAGTTCTGCAAAGAAGTAGAGACTGCATCTGGCGCCTCTCGTAGTGTATAAATTTCGTGTTTACAGCTTGTGCTGACTTTTAGGCAGACGGGAGGTTGGTGGGAGTCACGAGGCTAGCTGGGCAGAGTAAACACCCCCAGCCATTGAGAAAGATCTGTTGCCCTGACGGTTCTTATGAGGGAAGAGAAACGCGGGCGAGTCTGCCTCTTTCGCTGAACAGCCTTTGAGCAGTCTTCCGATGAGGCCAGTCTCCATTCAACCGGTCTACTAGTCTGTCCCTACAGCTTTAACGGCATTGATGACAGAGATTAATTAGTAGTAGCACACGAGCTTCACTCCAGCTTCCTACACGGTGAACTTGAAGGTATTATAAAAATCAACTATCTAGGTAGTTCTGACTACATAGCATCCCCGAGGATAATTCTATTAAAATATCTCCTAGGAGAATAAAACCATGCGAAATCTTCCCTAGTGCCCACTGCGCGGGCACTATATCCCTCCTAACCTACTATAAGACACTCTCCAACCTCCTATGAGACTCTTTCTTATGAGATACCCCCTCATAGGATTCCCTCCTCTCAGGCACCCTTCATCCTCCTGTAGGATAGCTTTCTATATCAGGACCCTCCTACAGAATATCATCATGTGGATAGGAAGTATTCTAGCTAAAAAGACTACTACCACGCATTGCCATCTTTAAAGTTGTGGTGGTAGTACTGTAAGGGCACATGTGATGTTTAACTAGTAAGGGGAGACAGATACCTAGGTTCCTGGGCAAGCTAGATGGTTTCTCTAATGGCGTTTGCAGTCTCGGGGCATTGCATGGTTGTATGACCAGGTAGTCATACACGTGTATACCTGCCTACGTGCCTAGGTACCTAGGTACCTACCCAGGGTAGATGGATACGCGACGCATATTAGCCGCGCAAGCAGCATTTAGCCGAAGTCGCTCAGCCCATTTGTATGGCTTGTCAACTCCCTGCCAAGACAGAACTGCCGCGACCCTAGACTATACACAACCCCGACCCGTCCTGCATACCGCGACCACGTCTGTCCAAGGGAGCCGTATTTCAAGTCGTCCGGCGAGCATGCAGCTGGTTCCGTGGACAAACCAGACAGGAGAGGATACATTCATTGACTGATGCGATAGACTGACCTGGTGTCTCCTGCTAAATTGTTCGTAGGTTGCCCGGCGACATGCACAGAGCCCTCCTGACATCGTGCGATCTGCTTACAGTTGCGCACAAGACCGGGTCCGGCATTGGGGCTGCAGGGCCCGTTTACCCCTCATCTTCGACATGGGAGCAAGGTAAGCACTTGGACCATCTTGTGCCAGCAGATCTGTCCCGGACGCAGCTTGTGAGCAGATGGGGACATTTCTTAGCGACAGAGGCCAGGACGTGATTGGCACGGTTGATCGGGACAAAGTGTTGATCTAGAGCGCGTTGCCTCATCCGGGAGGAGTAAGAGGTTACATCCTGCTGCGGAGGGTTCTGCGGGAAACAAACACCCGGTTGTGTTTAAATACCCTGCCACGCCTATGGGGCCGTCGTGGACCAGCTACTCAGGGAGTCTCGCTCTTCACGGTCGTTGACATTAGCTTTACTGCTGGCCTGTGCCCCCATACGCAACGTAGACGTCCTCTTGCTCATTCGAGGAATACTACGCTTCCTCATCAGCGGGGAGAACCTCGCCAGCACGGCTGTGCCCACTCACAGATTCCCTGTTTCACGATGGGTACTGAGGCTATTTATGATGCGGCCTTGCACCGCCGCGAGGCCTTGATGGGCTCGAGCGGTCCCGCGGCACTTGTCAAGAACGCCCGCGTGTTTGCAATTGCCGCCTTTGCCTGCATCGGCGGTGTATTATACGGCTATAACCAAGGAATGTTCTCTGGGCTCCTGGCGATGCCTAGCTTCCAGCAGCGTATGTACCACCCCTTGGATTATCATCTGGGCACTTGTTATCATCGAGAGGTTAAATCCAGAGCATGGAGCTGATGGTGCAAGACAGACATGGGCGAGTATGACCCCGTCGACCCCAACGCTGACCAAACAAAGAAAGGCTGGCTTACTGCTATCCTCGAGCTTGGTGCTTGGCTGGGGACCCTTCTGTCTGGCTTCGTCGCAGAGGCCATCTCCAGAAAGTACGGCATCCTCGTAGCCGTGACCGTCTTCGTCATCGGCGTCGTGATCCAGAGTACGGCCGTGACCGGGGCGGGCCACAATAGGTAAGTAGTCTCGCGCGTCCATCCTGTCGCCTGCCTATCTATCCCTTTTCCCTGCCCCTTTTGTCCCATGACAGTGGCTGTGTTTCTGGCTCCGCCATGGCAAGCCATCTTCGGAACTGACCCGAAGCTGAGATGGGAAAGCTGACAGCCGCTCACAGTATCCTTGCCGGGCGCTTCATTACCGGGATGGGTGTCGGATCACTGGCGATGATCGTGCCAATCTACAACTCCGAGGTTGCCCCACCTGAGATCCGAGGGGCGCTCGTATCCTTACAGCAGCTGGCTATCTGTTTTGGCATCATGGTTTCCTTTTGGATCGACTACGGAACAAACTTCATCGGGGGAACATCGCTTGAAGAGCAGAGCGACGCGGCGTGGCTGACCCCCATCTGTCTCCAAATCGCCCCGGCACTGGTGCTCTTTTTCGGCATGTTGTTCATGCCCTTCTCTCCAAGGTGGCTGGTGCACCACGGCCGGGAGGATGAGGCCCGCCGCGTGCTCGCTCGGCTGCGTGGTCTCCCGGCAGACCACGAGCTCGTCGAGCTGGAGTTCCTGGAGATCAAAGCGCAGAGCATGTTCGAGAAGCGGACGGTCGCGGAGAAATTCCCTCATCTGAGAGAGCAGACTGCGTGGAACACTTTCAAACTACAGTTCGTCGCCATCAAGAGTCTGTTCCAAACACGGGCTATGTTCAAGCGCGTAATTGTGGCGTGCGTCACAATGGCGTTCCAGCAGTGGACCGGAATCAATGTGAGTTGCTTTCCAATGCTGAAGACACTTTTTCCTGGCCTGAGGGTCTTGGCTGACTGATGTATGCAGGCTGTCCTGTACTGTACGTATAGCAGATCCCACCCCACCCCAGTCCAGGGCTTGCGCGCTCCGATTCCTTGCGCTGTCTGGTGTGCCATACAGAGAGCTCAAGACATTATCTGACAACCATGTGTGAACCGCAGATGCCCCGACGATATTCGGCCAGCTTGGCCTTGACTCTACCGAAACATCACTGCTCGCCACCGGTGTTGTTGGCATAGTAATGTTTTTGGCCACCATTCCTGCTGTCTTATATGTTGACCGGGTCGGGCGCAAGCCTGTCCTTGCTACTGGGGCGGTGGGAATGGCTACCTGTCACATCATCATCGCCGTCATCATCGCAAAGAATCGCAACCAGTGGGACACCCAGGCTGCGGCGGGTTGGGCAGCCGTCTCCATGGTATGGGTTTTTGTTGCCTTTTTTGGGTATTCATGGGGCCCCTGTGCCTGGATCCTCGTCGCCGAGATCTGGCCACTGTCCGCGCGACCATACGGTGTGAGCCTAGGTGCGAGCAGCAACTGGATGAACAACTTCATTGTGGGCCAAGTCACGCCCGATATGTTGTCGGCTATGCCCTACGGCACGTATATCTTGTTTGGCTTGCTAACGTACCTCGGCGCCGTCTTCATCTGGTTCTTTGTCCCCGAGACAAAGCGTCTGACGCTGGAGGAGATGGATGTCATCTTTGGTAGCGAGGGCACTGCGCAGGCTGATACGGAGAGGATGGAAGAGATAAACACCGAAATCGGTTTGACACAGATCTTACGAGGCAGTGGGTCTAGTGCTGGGGACGAGAGAGATGCGGAGAAGGAAAAGATCGCCGAGGCACAGCTGGACTCTGTTCACTGAAGAGGCATCGTCAAATTGAAAGGCTGCAGGACGCGCGCAATCTGGTTCCCACGATATCTGAGTATTGGTAAACTGTACCTACCGGAGCGTGAGGCCACCTGGTTCAGTGTGCAGGTGTATTTGATGGAATTAGAACCCACCTGGGGTATCTCGTGGGACGTCAATGCAGTGAGATGGGCGTGCCTGATGACAAGGGCGTACCTGATGACAAGGGCTTTGGGAGAACACATTTGATGTACCTCGCAGAGCTTGAGCAGCCCTCCGCTATTATCTACTCCATCGGCATCCAAACTAAGTATTAAAAACAGGCCTTTGCATATCCCTTGCCAACTTGAAGTTGCCTCAAATCGTATGGTTGAACTCACATCGCTGATCGCTGGATAATATTGCACGAAGTTGGACCAAGATGGTGGCGGCAAGAATACAAATAAAAATAAAATTGAAAGAGCTTAGGACAAAGATTTTAACGGTGCATGCTGGAATTCCTCTGGTGGCACACACGCATAGCCAACGATTCGTGCTACAATTTCGGTAGAGTTCAACTTATTGTTGCCTCCGGCTTTCTTGCATATACGAACAGATGGGTCTCCTCCCACACCTCCGATTGCCGACAGATACCAGCCTCTTCGGCCTTGGGCACGAAATTTGAGACACTTGTATGGATAATTTCGAATCCAACGCCCTGGACTGCCAGCACTGCCCCATCCACGTCCAAACTAGACACCGTGACTTGGCGTCCCATCCATTTGAGCTGCACGTTGTCGGCATCCCCCGGCACGGTCGCGAAGACGAAGAAGCCGCCAGGCCGCAGGAGATGATGGATTTTGGCCAGGCATCTCCGGATCCCTTGCTGGGACACGCTGGCAATGAGACTGAAATACGCACTGGCGGCGTCGTACGAGCCCTGCGGCGGGTCGAAGTCGCAAATGTCCATCTGCTGGAACGTCGCGTTCGGTACCCGCTCTCTGGCTGCTGCCACCATCACGGCGGACAAGTCGATGCCAAGCACGTCGTGTCCGGCGTTGGCGAGCGATAGGCAGACGGGGCGCCCCGTGCCACAACCTATGTCAACGAACCTGGCCGTCTCGACTCCAGCGTCTTTGAGCTGGGTGAGGAGCCACTCGACCGACTTTTTCTCTGTAGCATTCGGAGTCAGCCATCAGAGAAGCGAATGGATGGCTTCATGCCAACACAGCACGGGATGGGCCAGAAGGTGGCTAGAGCATATTGATAACCTGGAGCCCCTGGAGTCTTTGTTGTGTAGTTCAAGGTTGGGGGGTATGTTTGTTCCTGAAGGGGGAAAAGTTGTACTCAGAAGCCTCTTACGCTCAATTAGCCCTGAGAAGGCGTCTTCGTACGCCGGACCGATAGAGTCGAAGGCTTCCTGGGCCGTCAGTGAAATTTCCGGGGTTTTTTCTGATGCTGTGGATGCCATTGTATTGGTGGGTGTGATATTTTGAGATCCAGGTGGCCTTCACTGCGCGATAAGAATCTGAGGACGAGGGGTCCCGAGAGGTCGGAGATGTGTCAGCAGAAGAGGCCATTGCGGATAATGTGGCGTACTCTGCATATCGTGTGTAATAGCTCCATTTGCTAGGTGACCTGAGGACAGAGTACTTACTGCATAAGAAGAAGCCAAGGATTCCGAACCAGCTGGGGGGTCGTTGGCCAGGCGGCAACAGATCTGTCTCAGACCTTTACGCAAGCACATCAGTCTGGTCGTATTGGCCCCAGCCATCCTCAGACAGCCCCAGCCGGCTTCAGCAAGCCGCCTTTTTTCCCTGGGCCAAATTGACCAATATCATGCTCGCCGGCCAATGCGCCCCCATCCCCCATCTTCCTTGTGGAGGTTGAATGAACGGGCAGTCTCGGCAATTCGCGCGCTTTTGTCTCGTATAGCAGCAACAGTGGAGTCAGTCACCGCACTTTGTCCGAATCCGTCGACGTATAATTGCATGATCTCTTGCATGATCTCATGCCCCAAACTCTCACTTGATGGCAAATATGAGACTACACTAAGAACCGATCCAGGCAGGTATCTAAAGGGGGCATGTGTGGTTGGGCATCACGACATATTTGCTGGCGACTGGGAAGCGCGAAAACCGGGCATCTGGACTACGACGCATCGAGAGCCGCAAGAGAAGCCGTCATGGTTCGGAAAGACATTTCTGGATGACCGGATAGGCCATGCACGCAGTCACGATGATGACCAGCCTTTCCAAAATTGACAGCCATTGCCATTGCTGATTGCGGGAGGCCTGCATGTTTGTCCCCAAAGATGCAAGTGGATACTGTAGGCTCCCAGGCTACATACTTAGGCAAGCAAAAGAGCGAAAGAGACCGAAAGCTCATGACCGACCGCCCTCTCATGCGCGCTCCGTCGTGTCTCCGAAAGCTCACCATGTTTGATGGCCCTTGGGCCAAAATCCCGACGTGCCTTTGCCCCACGCACCTGGCCCCGCTCAGGGGGCGCAACAACAGAAGATGCGATAAACATTTCACACTTAATCAGCTAGCCCGTCGACATCGTCGTCATATTCCTCGAGCTCGTCATCGAGGTCTTCTTCGTCAATGATTCCGTCCTCGACGTCCACGTCAGACCCCAGCGCAGACTCATCCTCCTCGACATCTTCCTCGTCGTCGTCCCAGTCCTCACCGGCGTCCTGTACGCCTCCGAAAACCTGGCGCCCAGTGGGAAAGCCCGGGATGCTCGTGCTCGACGGGACATGATGAGCGGCCCTGTGCCTCTTAGCCGGTGGCTGCCCACCGGCAGGGCTCGGTCTTGAGGCCCTAGAAGCCACACGTCTTTTCAAGCCGGGACTAGATGGTGTTATTGGAGGCTGCGGGTTTTTCTCTGCCATGTGTCAGCCGGTTTTCGGTCTCCTTGAGATCTCGCGGGAACCCCAGATGCCGATCTGAAGGGAGCAGAGGGGGAGTGAGGCTGCATGGATGATAGGCCAGCTAATGGTGTGGCTGGTAAAACCCCCACCCCCCCTTCCGGGGGAGATGGGGTGGGGTGGAAGGGGTGGAAGGGTGGAGGCAAGCCACACGTACCGGAATATTGACGCTGTGCGTCCTTGCGGTTGCTATTCTCATCGGCCAGTAGCTTGGCGTTCTCGGAGAGGCGGGCGATCTCAGCCTTCAGGCGTTCGGTCTCGGCCGCGTTGCCCAACTGGTCATAGTCCAGCGTGGAGAGAGCCTGCAGGACGGGAGCACTCTCGCGGTCGGAGTTACTACCGATGGTCTCGTCGTTGAGGACACGGCGGGCACGCTGCTTGAAGTGGATATGGTCGTCCAAGTGCTGCTCCTTCTCCAGCCTGGTGGCCCAGCCGCGCATCTCAAAGTTGCAGTTGCAGAAGGGGCAGCCCTTCAGGCCGCCGCCCGGCTCGAGGGCGTTCTCGGGATGGGACTTGAAGTGGTCGTAGAGCCCCTGAGCGTTCCACGAGGTCAGGTCAGCGCCGCAGTGGGCGACGGGGCAGACGGGGGGCACGGCGATCCTGGTCCTGCGGTCGACGGTGCCCATGTCGGTGAGGCCGTGCCTCAGCCTGCGGGCCTGAAGGTCGCGGGGGCTGTCGAGGGGGATGCCGGAGTCGGTACACACGGGATTCTGGCCGGAGGCGGGCCTGAGGGCGCAGACGGCCAGGTGCTTGAGGCGGGATGCCTGGGGGCCGGACTTGAGGTCGACGCCGCACCAGGGGCACCAGTTGTCGGGGGCCGAGGCCAGGGGCTTGCAGTTGAGAAGGTGGCGCCTGGCGTACGAGACGGGCAGCTGCTGGCAGTCGAGGGCGCAGTGCTGGCAGAAGGCGCTGGTGTCGGGGGCGGCGGCGCGGGCGGGGTCGGCGGCGGCGCACTGGTGCTGCTGGCGGTGCCTGGTGGCGCGGAGGCCGACGAGGGCAAGGTCGGGCTCGCCGCAGCTGGGGCAGTACCTGGCGGGCTGGAGGGTGGCGTTGTTGCCGGGGAAGCAGGCATTGTCGTGGTGGACGCGGTCGGGGGCGCTGGCCAGCAGCTGGTGGTTGCGGCCGCAGCGGGGGCAGAAGTTGTACTGCTCCTCCCTGCGGTGCACGTTGCCTTTGGACGTGGTGCTGGCGGCCAGCTGGGCCTCCCTCCGGAGGTCGCCGGGGGCGGTGAAGTACTCGGAGTGGTCGTCGACAAAGTGCTTCTGCCTCTGCTCGGGGGACCAGTGCTGGAAGAGGGAGTGGTCGCAGAAGGGGCAGTGGGAGGCGACGTGCTTGTCGGCAAGGTGCTTGTGGAAGGCGGCCATGTTGTCCGGGCCGACGGGGAAGAAGGCGGAGCAGCCCTCGTGGGGGCACTGCTGGGCGCGGTTGAGGGCGATGGAGCGCATCTGGAAGAAGGCCTGCTGCAGGGAGCGCTGCTCGGTCGGGGTCATGACGTGGGTGCTGACGACGGGCATCGAGTCCGACTCGATGCCGCCGGGGCCGCGTGGCCGCCGGATGAGCTCTATGGGCGGGGCGTTGATGGGGAACCTGGGCTTCTGGCCGCCGACCTGGACCGACAGCGGCATGGCATACGACTGCTCGCGGTAGTACTTGCCGGACTGGAACATGTCGACACCGGGGCCGAGCTGCGGGACGCCCTGGTGCAGCAGGCCCTGGTCGGGGTCGGGGTGTTGGGCGTGGGCGTGATCGTGATCGTGATCGTGATCGTGATCATGATCGTGATCGTGGTTGGCATGGTCCTCCTGAGCCGGATGGCCGTCGGCGACGGGGCCTGGTGGAGGAGGACGGTTGCAGCCCCATTGGTCCCACAGGGCGGCGTGGTTGGGCCCTGCGTCGCCACGGGGCTTGGGCACCAGGGCGATGGTGAAGTCCCTCACCGAGAGGGCCGCCCTGAACTCGGCCCAGTCCGCCTTGGCCCGGTCGCCAGTGCCCAGGCTGACGTGCGACACGATCCTGTTCTTCTGCAGGGGGCCCGTGGCGTCGTGCTGGCCCTGGGCTGTGCGCTGGTCGATGCGCAGGACGTGGGTGTGCTCGGGGTGCTCGGGGTGCTCGGGGTCGGGCCCGGGGCCGGCTGCCTTGGGGAGGGCGCGGAGGATCTCGGATCTTATCTTGGGCCAGTCCCAGCAGGCGGGCAGGTCGATGTGGCCTTGTGTGCCGCCAATAAAGGCTCGATATGTCTTCCACTGGGGCGCGATGGTGAGGAACAGGTTGTGGCCGAGCCAGTCGCGCAGGCGGGCCTCTTGGGCCTGGTAGCCGGCGGCGGTGCGGTCCACGTGCCCGCTCCGGCACGGCAGATCTACCGTGTCCGCTACCGTGTCCGCTACCGTGTCCGGGTGCCCGGGCCGCCGGACCAGCATGCGGGTTACCGACGCCCTGTCATGGTCCGGCACCGAGCTCCACGCCAGCTGCAACACCTGGTCCACGCCGAGCTCCGGCCCTGCCGTCGGCTGCTCCGGGTGGTAGCCGGGGACCTGCACAAAGGCCTTCCCTGCGAAGGGCGTCAGCGTCATTTCAAACGTGCTGCTGCCCTCGTTCCCCCCACGGCCCCTGCTGACGATGGCCTCCCACACCTCTCTCGGCAGCGGCGACTCGGAGTGGAAGGGCGTCCCTCCGGCCCCGGCCCCGGTGCTCACGCCCACGCTGACCAGACAGGGCTCCTTGGGCAGCTGCGCATTCGGCCGCCCGGCCTTGTCCCCGGCCTCCTCCTGCGGGCCCGACACGATCCGCACAACACTCCTGAACCATGCCGTGTAGAGGCTCGACGCCACCTCTCCGCTGACTCCGGGCGGCATCCACAGGTACGCCGTGTTTTGCGGCCCCTCCGCCTCCGCGCCCAGCAGCCTGCGGAACCAAAAGATGTCGGCAGAAGCCGCTGGCACAAAGCTGGTCTTGCCGCTCGCCGCCGCCTTCCGCAGCTCCAGGAGCGCCCTCTCGCTGCTCGTGAGGCACACGAAGAGGTTCAGAACACATCTCCCATCCTTCGCCTCCTTCACCTCCTGCTGTGCTTGCCTGTACGCCTTTACGAGCCGGCCGTGCCCCTCCTTCTCGCTCGAGGCGTTTCCCAGCTCAACGCGTTCCAATCTCCCAATCTCGGCCCGTGGTGCATCCTGCCATGCTCGGACCACGGCCACGCTGATCTTTGCCCCCCCACGTCTTCTGAGCATGAGCACCGCGTCGATCGCCGCGTACAAATCCCCCGCGTCGAGCGTGCGACAGTACACAAAGCCCGAGAAGGATGCGATGTACACCGGGCCCCCAGCCTCTGAGCCCCCGCCCCCTCCTCCTGCCCCTCCTGCGCCCCCTCGAAGTTTCACCACCCGCCCGCCCTCGCCTCCGCCCTCAGCCTCGAGGTCCGGTGCGTCCGGGAGCAGCGAGTCCGAACAGAACGAGGTGCCGTCTACCGGTCCGTCGCTCATCCACTCGTCGTCGTCGTCGTCGTCGTCGTCGTCGTCGTCCTCGCCCAGTCCTCTGCCACGGATGCGCATGCCCGCCTGGTCCCCTGTGGCTGGGCCGCCATGCCCGGGCCGCTGGGCCTCTGGTGGCTGAAATGGCAGGCCGTAGTACATCTCAAAGCTCGGATCCGGCATCACTAAGCCCGCGTGTTAGCATCAGCCGTGACCTGCCGCCACGCCGCGCACACCACCACGGCGGCAAGACAGCAGGGGCGGGGCGCTCACTGTGGCCATTGTCAGCGCCGTAGCTGCGCTTGCCATATCTGTTGAGGAAACGCAGTGGCCGCATCTCCTCCGGGACGAACGTGCGCTGGTCGTCCAGGTCGCTGTCGCCGTCGTCGTCCAGTCCAAACAGCCCCGATCCTGCCGGCAGCCTGAAGTAGTCGTTCATCTTCATGGGCTCCACCGAGAACCCGAAGAACAACATGGTCATCTTGAAGGCGAGGAACGCCTGGGGGGCCGCCTGGTCCCACGGCGGCGTCGAGAGGAGGGCATTGTAAGCCTGGGCGTCCCTCTTCTGCGTGTTGTACAGGTCGGGCTCACGCTTCTTGTCTGCCCACCCGCTGAACTTGTGCACCTCGTAGTTGGAGAAGTGATCCCTGAGTGTCTCGTCGATGCTCTTTCCCGAGCCGGGGTCCAGGGCCCTCTCGAACTCGGCCAGCCGCCCCGCAAAGCCCGGGTCGTCGGGCTTGATGGAGAGGTCCCAGCGTGCCCTCGATCTCTCCCATTTCTCGGCATCGTCGAGCGGCCTCTCACCCAGGTCCAAGGGCGCCGGCCTCGACCTCGGGCCGGCGTCTGCATCTGCGTCTGCGTCTGCATCGGCACCAGCACCAGCAGCAGCAGCGGCAGCCGGGGCAGGGCCTGGGCCACCGCCTGGGCCACCGCCTGGTACCCAAGAAGGAAGAAAGCTCATGATGGCACCGCAGTTGTGTGTCCGGGTCTCGGTGGCCGGTGGTGCGATGATGATGTCTTGGTGCGCGGGAGGAGGTGCGCCGCGGAGGCAGTTGTGTCGGCCAGGAGGGAAGAGAAAGGTTGGGATGGAGGATGGCGAAGACACATAAGGGATCCCGTCAGGGCAGAGACGTCAAAGAAAGCACACACAAGCGGAGCACCTGTGGGTGAGATCCCGGAAACGGCCCTGGAGGAGCGGGCACAGCGGACAAAGGCGGGAAGAGAGGGGGGGGGGGGCGCCGCGGCAGGAGCGGGCTGGAGGCATGGAGTCGCTGCATCTGCAAACCATCCAATTCCGGGACTCGTCTCATGGGAGCATCAGGGCTCATCCAGCCCGGGTCGCGCATGAGTGAATGGAAGTCGGAGGGGGGGACAGGCTGGCTGCCGCCGCAAGCGGAACCCCACGGGCTGCTGCTGGGCCACGGGCGACCCGAACAATGAGCCGAGTCGCACTGCATGACGAGGCAATCGACGCAAGCGAGCGATGCAGGTGTGTGAAGTTTCTGCTTGTGGTGGTCGCCAGCGGCAGCGCAGACTCGAGACGTCGACTGTTCAGACAAGACGAGGGAGGTCGGCCGTCCAGCAGGCTGCCGTGTGTACTACACATGCAGCTCCCGAGGGTGTATTATGTTATTGCACGAGGTCGAGCACTGCTTGCTGTATATAGCATGGGAGAAGTATATTGTGTGTGGTCTACGAGTGATGTGTGGGTGTGTGTGTGCGATTTTAACACTACACAGTACTACTAGGTAGTCTCTCAGTAAACATTTACCAGCGTACTGTGGTACACCGAGTTACGGGCCGGGTGGAGACGGGTACCTGCGGCACCGGCCCAGTGTCAAGATGGGGCCGGTTGGTCGATGCGACGTCAGGCCGGGGGACCCCCTTGCTGATGGTGATGCAAGATAGATTCCCGAGCCCTACAGCAGCTTCGCCGACCCAGCCTTTCTCCCTCGGCGACTCAGGGCTGTCAGGTCGGCCTTGACCTCACCCGCCAGCACGCGCCGCCATGTCCTCTTCTGCCCCTCGTCTCACGCGTCGTCGCGGACTTTCACGATGCAGGGGGCCGACAATATATCCCCCTTGACTAAACGACTTGTCATGACCAAGAAGACATGGACTGAAGCCTGACCCTCCTGAGAATAGCCGCGCACATAGGTATATAGAGTCTATCTCCCCACCACACCATCACCACCATCACAACCTTCCTCCCTCTCCTCCCCCTCTCCTGAAGAGAACAAGTCTCGGCCAGGACAAGATCAGGTCAGGTCAGGGCGGGACACGACGTGAAGCACCATGTACCCGTGGCCGCAGCGAGCCATCGCCGGCCTCCCCACTGCTTCCCACAGGCTCACCACCCACGTCGCTCGCATCTCCATCGCGCCCTGCCAGTGAACAATAAACAATGTCTATTCGGGCTCGACACTTGGGCCGCCTCGTCACCGAGCTGGCTTGTTTCGCCCCCAGGCCTCGACCGGGGATACGCCCTGTGCCCCGGCTGTCGTGCTCACGCCCCTCGGCCACGCCCGCCTTCTCAACGCTGTCGCTGCTCAAGACGCCCGGCACCAGCAGCCTGCCAGCGGCCGCCCTGCTTGCAGGACTCGGGGCAGGCCTCTTGTCGCTGGTTGCCGCCCCTCAGGAGGCCCAGGAGGCCCAGGAGGCCACACGCACGCAGGACGCCCGAGACCCCGCGGTCCCTCGCTATCGTCTCTCCGATGTCCGCGCCCATGATGCCTCACACCCCAACCCGTGGGTCACCCACCAGGACAAGGTCTACGACATCACCGACTGGGTCTCTGCCCATCCTGGGGGGGACGTCATCTTGCGTGCGGCCGGACAGAGCATCGACCCCTACTGGGCCCTCTTCACCATCCACAACCAGCACCACGTCAAGGAGATACTGGACGAATACCTCATCGGCTACATCCATGACCATGATCTTGTTGACGGGCTCCCGCCCGCCCATGCCATCCAGGACCCCTTCGCCTCAGATCCCCCGCGTGACCCCAGGCTGCTCACCCACACCGCCAAGCCTTGTAATGCGGAGCCGCCGAACCAGTCCCTGACTGACACCTTCCTGACCCCCAACGAGCTGTTCTATAAGCGCAACCACATGTGGGTGCCGGCTGTGGATGACTCCCTGCTGGACCAGCACACGCTGACCGTGGAGCTGCCCGACGGGGACACCAGGTCGTACACCCTGCACGACCTCAAGACACGCTTCACCACACATCGCGTCACGGCCGTCCTCCAGTGCTCCGGCAATCGCAGAAGCGACATGACCCGCAGCACCGCAAAGACAAACGGCCTCCAGTGGGGCGTGGGGGCCATCAGCAACGCCGATTGGCAGGGCGTCCGCCTGGCCGATGTCCTCGCTGATGCCGGGCTCAAGGTCGCAGGTCCCGGTGCTGGCGACGGCGACAGCGACGGCGTTCCCGACCCCAGCGCCTACCACGTCCAGCTCACCGGGCTCGAGGCCTACGGCGCCTCGATACCCCTGCACACGGCGCTCGATCCCAGGAACGACGTCATCCTCGCCTTCGCCATGAACGGCCAGCCCCTCCCCCGTGATCATGGGTCCCCGTTGCGAGCCGTGGTACCGGGCCACGTCGCGGCGAGGAGCGTCAAGTGGCTGTCCAAGATTGTCATTGCTGACGAGGAAAGCCCGTCACAGTGGCAGCGGCGTGACTACAAGAGCTTCGGGCCAAACCAGCGCAACCCGGACTGGGATAGCGCCCCGGCCATCCAGGAGATGCCCGTCACAAGCGCCATCACCAAGGTCCTTTTTGGCCAGTGCGCGCGCGAGGCGGGCGCATTGGGGCCCACAGCCTCGGCACCGGGCGAGGGCCGGCAGCCAGTAGTCGTAGAGGGCTATGCCGTGTCTGGCGGCGGGCGCTGCATCAGCCGTGTCGACGTCAGCCTCGACGGCGGGAGGACGTGGGACCAGGCTGAGCTGCTCACAGACCCTTTTGCGGGCCACAAGGCCTGGGCCTGGAGGAGGTGGCGCTATCTTGGCCACCTCGAGACACCTGTGTCCGGGACAATGGGCCAGCACCGGCAGTGTAGAGACGTCGTCGTAAAGGCGACGGACAACAGCTACAACACCCAGCCCGAGACGCACTCGTCCATATTCAACGTCAGGGGTAACCTGGCAAATGCGTGGCATCGCGTTAAAGTGTGCCCTGAGTGTGTCCCTGCCACACCCACACAACGTGAAGGCGAGGCGAACAAGGTAATCTGGCGGACGGGAAGCACCTACGGGTGCGGATTCGGCAGCCAAGACGGGCCCGGCAACGTTTGATTGGGCCCTGCCGCGAACCATTGCGAACTGGTTCCTTGTTCAGTGGTAGCAGCGTAGTGACCTCTACTTTACATACCAGCATGGGGGTATCGACTTGCAAAAAAGCGCTCGAAAGTCTTGGTTGACGGTCGGGAGACCGCTGGGCTCTAGGACCTCCCGGCGGCTGTCCGCCTTTGTACGAGAGAGGGAGAGAGTCTTCGGATTTAATGAGAGCCCAAATCAAATCTATCGCCGCGGCTCTGAATAGAGGGTCTATCTTCAATTCCAGTCATTCGTACACCTCACCCTGTCCGTCTCGTATTGTACAACCGGCCCTGCCTTGCCTCTACAGTTCCTCCTCGTCATCGTTGTCCGTGAAGTAGTCAAACTCTCCAGGGACCTGCGCCTCCTCAGCGCCGTCTTCGTCCTCGTCGACTGCTGTCAACACACCCGCGGCTGCGGCAGCACCGCCCTGACCCGCCCCGACAGCACCGCCGTCCCCAAAGAGATCCAGTCCGCGCGCTTGGGCCGACTGGCGCAACATCTCATTCAGCGCTGCGCCACCGCCGGCGCCATCCCGCATGGCAGCCCGGAGGGCCTCGGCTAAGGCGTCATCGCCATCACTCATCATAGCGGAGCGTCCAGACCTGCCTGACCCGAGCCCGCCGAGACCGCCGGCACCACTGCCGGATGGTTGACCGGCCACTGGGGCCCGTTGGGTCTCGACCTTCTTGAGCTTCTCCTCGACGAGGACCTTGGCCTCGCCAGGCTGGGTGTCCTGGAGTAGGAGGGGCCCACCAGTTGGCTGTGTCGGCTGTCAGCGAGAGGCTCAGATTGTGGTGTGAACAGGATGTGGGACTGCAGATTTACCTTCTTCACCGGTTTGTACCGACCAGCCGGAAAGCTAATGTACTTCAGCTGACCAGGGAGCACACGCGACATATTCTCGATCTCATAGCCAACCTTCTCCTTCTCAACCTTCTTCTTCGGGTCTGGAGTTGCGGACGCCTCCTTCTCACCCTCGCCCTCCCTCTTGTCCTTGGACTCCTCGGGCTTCTTGGTCCGGTCGTCGTCAACGTCCATCTTGTCCCCGGACGGGGCAGCCGCCTTGGCTGCGGTCGGGGTCGAGTCGATATCCATGCTCTCGCGACGGGCAGCCTTCTCCTTCTTCTGTGCACGTCGCTTCGCCTGCGCGGTGGTAGACAGCACGGCGGCCGTCACCAGCGCTGGTCCCTCCTCGGCCTTGACCTCCTGTTCTGGGGGGTAGTCGAAGAGGCTGGGCCGCGTTGCACAGTGAAACTTGAAGCTGGGGATCTCGAGCTCGTGGTCCAGGCCAATGACTGAGGTGGGAACGAAAGCCAGAGACAGGAAGTGGGTGAAGGGGAACCAGTACCAGTACTGGGTGAAGACTGCCATTCCGACGATACCCGGCATGTTGAGATTGCCTGTCTGGGTTTGCAAGCCGATGGAGCAGTTGCGGCCTCCGGCGTCGATGATGCCCAGTGCGAGAGACGCGCCAAACTTTGTCATGGCGTCCTCGTGGCGGTCGCCCACCACCTTTTTCAGTGTCTTGCGGATGGAGGCAACCTTGGGGTTCATCACCTCGTTCTGCTGGACCATGATCATGGCCAGAGAGATCAAAGCGCCCTGGCGCACGAAATCAGTAGGATCTTTCATCATTGGTTCTAGGAGGTCAATGGCCTCGTCCAGGCCAGTACCCGCGCAGGAAATGCCTAGAGCCATTGCGGAGCCGTAGCGGACGTGAGGGTTGTAGGACTCCGAGAGGAGTTCGACCATGCGGGGGACGCTGCCTGGTTTTCGGAAAAGGATGAAGCCCAGTGACATGACGGCAATGCGGCGGACGTCGTCGTTGACGTCGCTGACAGCGGTGTGCAGCAGCTTGCGGATCGCCTTGTTGCTGCCTGTCCCACAATAAGCCATGGCAATGGTCAGGATACCTCCATACCGCAGGGTCGGGTCAGGGTCGTTGAGGAGACCCTCAATCATCACGTCGGCACCCTCCTGGCGACCATACATGATCAGAGCCATGCCGATGGCGCATCCGCGGACGATTTTCTCGTGGGTCGTGTCATGTGCATAAGTGTACATGACCTGCAGGGCGTTTGCATTGCCGGTGCCCAGCATGATCAAACCCATTGACAGACCGACAGCCTCACCATTGAGCGCCGAATCAGCAAAAAGGACATCTTTGAGGTTCTCGAAGATTGGTTCGGAGCCCGTGGCCATGCCGGCGATGCCGAGCCCAAGAGCGCCACCGTGCTGGATGACCTCCTGCTCAGCAGCTGTGAACTGGTCACGAAGGTATTCGAGCGCGCCGGCACCATGATTGGCGTGTATCAGCCCATAGGCATACAGAGCACCCCCCTGACTATAGATCGAGCCGCTGTTGATGCCAGTTGGTCTCGGGAGGTACGGCTCGAGCAGCTTCCGCGATTGTGTGAGGTTGCCGCGGTGTATGACACCGAGCGCGGCCGTGGCGGTAAACTTTGACCAGTTGACGGCTTTTCCGAGCCATTCGAGATTGTCACGGAAGAATTTGTCATGGGTCGTACCTGCGTTCATGAAGCCATTGCAGAAAGTGACGGCGGTGTGGAAGATGGAGTTGCGGGCTTCAAGGCTGTCACGGACCTTGTTGAGTATGCTTAGGTCGGTATGGTTATTCCTGTATAGGAATTCGAGATTGAGCTTGATGGCCTTGCTGCCGTCCAAGATCCCGCGTATGTTCTTGTACACTCGAGCCGCCTCCTCCGAAAGTTCTTCATGCTGGGAAGGCCCCTGATCGTTGAGCAGCGGCTCACTCTCAGCTGGCTGTTCGGCGCCGCCTTCCGGCTGCGGCTTGGACTGGAGCTCCCCGGATGGCAGGGAGTCCAGAATCTTGCCCAGGAACTCTTGTGTGCCATTGTCATAAAGGTCGAAGGCGATCTGGTAGGCATTGGCCACCGAGTTCGGGTCTCCCTTCTCGATGAGCTGCTTCAGCATCTTAGAGGCGTCCTCGTCCGAGTCTAGGTAGACGACACATTTGGCAATTGCAAAATAGTCAGGGTTCGGTATGTCGTTGAGAAGCTCAAGGATCAGCCCCAGGATCTCGGTGCGCAGGCTCCGTTCCTGCACGATGTCCATGCAGATTCCCAGCGCGTAGTCCATCAGCTCCTCAGCAGGGCCCTGGGCAGAGTCCTGAGACTTGGACTTGGACCGCTTTTCATCCTCACTGGCTTGCTTGATGACTCTGCGGAGGATGGAAAGGTTCTTGGCCTCGACAGCAATGCCGACCACCTGCCTGTAGCGACCTTCCTTCAGGCAGGCCTCGAACAGGCGGTCGATGACACGCTGGAGGGCGAGCTCGGAGCTCTTGTCGGGCAGTGTGGCGATGGAGCTCGACCTCCCCATCTTGCCTGCGCCCAGGGAGGGGTCGAGGATGGCATTATCGGCCGAGTCGCGCGAGAGGAGCGACTTGGAGGGGAGCGCAGACTGAGAGAAAGGCGTGGTAGGGGAGACCAAGGAGCCGCCGTCGGGGAGGGTGGCGCCGAAGGTGGTCTCGAGGGCTGGCAGGGAGTCGTTCGCAGAGTGCTTCGGAGGTATATGGCTCGAGGACGAGATGGCGATGTACTGGTCGATGCACTTGGATATGATGGTCTCCTCGAACTCAGCGGGGTTGTCGAGCTTGAACAGCGGGCCAGCTGCGAGGGCAAAGGTCATGCTCTCATTGTAAGCCTGGAGGTGGTAGTAGACCTTGGCGAGCACGAGGGCAGCCAGGTGGCGCTCGGGGAAGGATTCATCTTCATAGAGCGCCTCGCTGGAGACCAGTCAGGACGGATTCAGCCCGTGGCGCACGCAACAACAGAGGGAGGGAAGGGAGGGAGGACAACGCACATCTGGCTCAAGGCGCCAGCGACCTCTGTCCAGACAGTGTCAATATCATCGTTGAGGGTCTGGAGGGCGAAGACCTTGAGCTCGGGCTCCTCATCTGAGAGGAAGCCCAGGACCCCGGTGGCTGTGACGAGACCGGGCATTGCTCGAGACGAGGGAGAGGTAGGGGAACAAGGCTGGAGTGCAGACCGCAGGGGCTGAGGTGAAATTGGGAAGGGCTCGAGGAAAGTGGGCAGGGAACGAAGTGATGCTCCCGAGGCGCTATGGAAATGTTGACGTTGATGATGATGGGATGGTTTGGTTGCAGGCTGGCAGACAAGCGTCTGGGGATGATGGGCGTCTACAACAACGGACCAGCAGAGGCGCTGGAGGCTCGAGCGTCACATTCCACGTCAGGACCAGCTCTGCCTGGAGAAAAGCTGCTGCAAGTATGCGGCCAATCAGGCAGGGTGTTTGATGTATTATGTAAGGCGGTCGCAGGGGGGAGGCTGGAGCTTGGACCGCGTCGCTTGCATATCACACACCTAGATACCTACCGAGCTTGGTAAGTACCTGCCTGCCTAGTAGGTACCTAGGTAGATATTTAGGTACGTAGGTAGGTAGGCAGTATCCTTCCTTCTCCCATGGGGGTGGGGGTTCCTTCTGCGTGTAGCGGTAGACTTCAGCACCTCGAGCAAACGGTCGACGGTTAACGGGCGATACCTAATGAGGCACGGGAAAAGTGTTATATTGGTGGTCATTTGAGCAGCCTGGCACAAAGGTGCCCACCCATCTGCAAGGTAGTCTATTGAACCCGGCTGGATTTATCTGGATGCGGCACGGGTGAAGCAGGCCAGTTTCTCGCGGTCCTGTTGCATGCAGAGGTCATGTAGCTAAATGCTTCGCCAGGCTTAGAGGTGTTGTTTACGATATGATATGGGGACCGAGACGGCCGGCCAGATGGGTCATCTTGAGCACCACGACGGACTACCGTCCTACCTGCCCAGGGAACCAGAGACCTACCCAGGTAGCTATCACCTGGGCCGTAGTAGGAACAGTAAAAGAAGCAAATGCGCCTGGGTAATGATATCCAGACCATACGAGTGACCCTAACAGCAGCCACTGCCGCATGCAGCGCCGGCCGTGAACTTGCTAGGCCGACCGTAGACAGCTACACCGGCCCCACTAACGCGCGCCCAAGCCTGTCTGTGTGCACAGCGACCAAGCAGGCAGGCAGGGAGGCTGCAGCGAGGGGGCCGCCGGGGCAGGGGTACGAAGGGGAGATCCCAGAGGTCTCTTGGCTGGGTGATGTGCCTACTTACCTACCTACTTAAGTAGCCAGGTACCTACCTACCTACCTACCTTGGGACTGGTCGGTAGCTGGTTGGGTAGTTAGGCAGGTAGGCAGTAGGGAGGTTCCATGGCGTGCATACCACACCACGTATTGCTCGCCTGCAGGTTTTATTAAACAGACCTTCCTCCCATCCTGCGGGCGGTAGTCTACTGCTCCCGGGGGGGTTCACGAAGCCTCGCGCCTGTGCCTTACACCCACGCCCACGCCCACACCCACCTACACACGACACACGCACACGACAAACGCACACGCACACGCACACGCGTAGAAGACCAAGCCGTACATCCACATATCCACGCCTCCATCTCAGGTGTAAGCTGTAGCCGGGGCTGCCACCATATCCAACCGCTCTGGTCGCGGCCGCGCATCCCTCCGCCCGGGCTGGCTTCGCATCCTGCGATTCTCCTGCAACCCGGCATCCTGATCGCATTTGTCTTGCGAAGGCTGCCGCCGCCGCCGCCGCCTGTCGCCTGTCGCCTGTCGCCTGTCGCCTGTCGCCTGTCGCCTGTCGCCCTGTGTGTTGCGCATGGCCATTTACATCCCGCCCGTCTCCGCCGCACGCGCTTGGCCCAGTGTCAGTGTCAATCTCAATCCCGGGGTGGTCGTTGACTCTTGACGTGTGACAAAACCATGTTGGTCCGTCCGGATCACAACCCAGCCCATCCAACTGCTCATCTCCAGCCACTGCACTGCTGCGCCCACCGGCTCGACTGTCACCAACGCGACCTGGCCACGGAGGCGATGCGACCGTCGCCCGTCCACCCTTAGATCTGTTACCCTCTGTCCGCACCTGGCCAAGGATCCCAGCTAGCTTCCCCCCTCCCATTCTGCCTCTCGAGGCCCTCTCGGCTTCCCCCCTCTGCCTCTGCCTCCGCCTCCGCCTCCCGGGCCCCCCGTGGTCAACAGCCTTTTGCGCGCCTCCGTCCCACAGCGCCCGAGCATGGCCTTGCTGAAGTAGGGTAGCCACCGAGCTGTCTTTCCTTTTGTTCTCACCTTGGGCCTCCCCACCAAGGTCGGCAGGCACGAGCAAGCAAGGCGCACCCAGGCCGCCGTTGGTTGGAGGAGCCAGGGTCTGCGACACACGCGACAGCTCCCCTCCATATCCTCGTCCGAATTCTCCCAGGCGCAAACCCGCCGCCCTCGCCCTCTCGCCCTCGCCCTCGCCCTCGTCCACGTCCTCGCCCATTCAATCCCAGAGAACGACATCCCTCCCGCAAACGCTGAGCAAGGAGGCACACGGGCTAGCACGGCATGATGGATTTGGCCTCGATAATGAACGAAGGCGGGGCCTCAGTCCCCCAGCCCGCCCCGGCGTCAGGCAAACCTCAAGCTCCGGCTGCAGCTCCAGCTCCAGCTCATCCTCGACAACAAACACATCAGCAGCATCCACAGCACCCACATCCCTCGACCCCCGTCCTGTCCGTTCCACCACCTCACTCTTTTCGCGACCACAGCCAGCCTGTGCAAGCATCGCCCCCTCGGTCTCTCTCCCACGAGTACGTCGCCCACCAGACCCCGTTCGCATCGCCCCCGCCCTACCCATCCGCCACCACCCCGTACGGTGCCCCCTCCCGCCCGCCGCCGCCTCCTCTGCAGCAGCAGCTGTCCGCCAACAACGTGCGCTCGCCAAGCGCAGGCTCCGTCCACGTCCCTCCGTCTCCCTACGGCAGGCACCCCTCTGCCGGCGCTGCGGGCGCGGCTTACCCGTTCCCGAGCCCAGGCCACCCCCTTCCGGATTCTGCCAGCCCGATCCAGCAGACTCGATACCCTCCTGCCGCCGCATACCCACCCAGGGACAGCTATCCACACGCTCCCGCTCCTGTCCAGAGCCCCGGCCCCCCTCCGGCATACTCTCAGGGCCAACACTCCGCCCCGCCGCAGACGCCCCCTGTAGGCACGCCTGGCGGCAGTCACCCGTACCTTGCCCAGCACCAACGGTCCATGTCGATCCATTCGAATCCCACACCGACCTCTGCCCAGAGTCAACACCAATACCTGCCTCAGCAATACGCCAGTCCCATCTCGACGACTCACCAGCAGCCCCCAGAGCGTATTCGACAACCCTCACAGCCATCGACGCCCCTCGGCCCACCTTTATCTTCCGGACAAAGACAGCAGTCTGCAGGACCACCGGGGTTCGCGCAGCCGCAGAGCCCGTACCAGCAACGCCCTCACCCCTCCGGTCCACCGTTCCCACCGTATCAGGCCCAGGCCCAGCACCAGCACCAGCACCAGCAGCACCAGCAGCACCAGCAGCACCAGCAGCACCAGCACCAGCACCAGCACCAGCAGCATCAACATCAGACAGCCCCGCAACAACCGCCCCAGGTCTCGCCCGGTGCCCCGCATCGTCCGCAAACCTCGCCTTATCCTCCTGTTCAGAGAGCCTCCAGCATGCTTGAAAATTCTCAGACGGCGGACCCACAGCGTCGGTCGCTGTCCCGTAGCGAGCGCGGCCACAGTCTCAGTGTGAGCCCCAAGACCCGCGTTCCAAGCTTGCCCTCCAGCGCCGGGCACCACTCACAGGCTTCCATCTCCGGCCCATCTGGCCAACCCAGCGACTGGGAACACCGAGAGCCTCAACATGCACACCACAACGCCTTACAAGGAAGGGCCGAGGCTCCATCCGCGTCCGCCACGAGGGTGGAGCGTGCCTCAACCCCTGCCAAGCGAAAGATGGACGACAGGGATGTACAACACGACGAGCTTGAGCGACAGGAACCCCGACCCCCTCCCTTCGAAGCCAATGGCGTACATAGACAGCAGACTTCTACCCAACCAGGTCGCCCCTCGACCTCACCGAGGATTGCCCGGCGAAAGCGACGGCATGCTGCGCCTCCTATGTGGGCTCATGTCTACAACAAGGAGCCCCTCAGGCACAACAACTTTGTTCTGCGAAAATCGCATGTGAATCATGGCCAACTTAATGGCAAGTCTGACCAGTTGCAAACGGGGCGTCAAGACCCATCTTCTAGCAGACACGCCTCCCCAGAAACAGCACGGTCCAACACACAGGCTCCAGCACCGGCTCCAGCTTCGAACCAGAGCCCGCCAGCCACAGTTTCCAGTCAGAAACCGAGCCTCCTGGGACCGTGGGAGATGACGGTCAGCAACTCAACACCATTCGATGAAATGTCCAGGACTGTTGCAGACTTCTTGTTCTTGCTCGTGGTAAACAATGGGGAACTCGGCAGCATCCATGACCCCAACAACGGCGTTCAGTACGAGATAGAGGCCAAGCTGGGCCACGTCACTGATCGGAACTCACCAAATCAGCGCATCTCATTCCAAGTCCAGTCAGAGGCTGTCCTCGCACATAGCAACAACACCAGCTTCGTTAGCAGCATGACCGAGGTGAGCGATGCCCTTGAAAGATTGCAAATGATATTGTGCTGCAGCCATAAGCACTGACTGACACCTCGGTACAACAGGCGCAACACAAGGGCTACAACGAGTTCCTTAATTTCCTGGTTGCCGAGGCCAGCCCACAGAATCCCAAGAATAGGAACCTTCCTGAACCTCGAGTACCCATCAACTACGTTCACCTCAGAGAGTCGGACAGGTTTTACAAGGTTCCAAACCACCTGCGCCAGCAACTGCACCCTGCCCTCCACCAATTGCTGGGAAACAAGTCGGCGGCGGTAAGGGTCACGACGGACCAGAAGACGGGCAAGGCCAAGGCTGCGATCATCAAGGGCAAAGTTGCCGATCTGCACATAGTTTTCCCCCAGTGCGATCTAGATTGCCGGGTCAGTGTCAATGTCGAAGTAGACTGGACGCACCCGGTCGATGAGCTCGAAGAGCTGAACCAGGCTGGAGGTCGGGACAGCAAATCGGATCGACACAAGGATCGCTTGAGTTACAAGCAGGGGAATTACCGGGTTGATCTGACGCAGGTGACGCAGACGGAGCCGGGCCCCAACGTATGTCACCCCACCTCGCCCGTATTGATTGCTCGCCGGGCAAAAGGAAACTGACATTCTCAAGCACACTTCTCACCAAATCAAGTTACATGAGCTGGAAATCGAGCTGGACGCCGGTGCGGTAATTGACCAGGGGGGCCGGGCCATGCGTGGCGAGCCCCACAATTATGACTTTCTCGTTGAGGGCTTCGTGAACAATATTCGCATGCTGGCGCGAAAGGCACGGGAGATGGCGCCGCCGGCTTGAAGGCATTGGCGGCTAAATGTGCTCAAGAAAGGAATAGTGGTGACACATATCTTCTATTTTTGTTCGAGGCAGACAACTTCAAGCAAACATAATTAACACCCACTCCCCGTCATTGAATTCGTAAGGTCTAGGGGAGCAAGTCGCTTATGCAGCAAGACGCTTCCAAAACGAGGGTAGCCAGCAGTTGTTGTAAGAGCGCGTCCGAAAGGGAAGGGGTGCGCGATGTTATATTACCAGTATCAGCTGGCGTCCTTGGATTGCTGATGGTAGAGACATATCAGAGTGGTAGATGAAGTCGAGGCGAGGCGTAAGAGTGTGTCTCACAAAAGCCTACATTTACGGCAGTGAAGAGGCTTGGGGCCGACTGTATTCACAGTTCGATTGCGTATGATTCGTGGCAGACTATATATGACTGCTTTCGTTGTTCTCAGAAGCCCCCTGGCTTGGTAAGTGATAGTTAGGATATCGTGTGTGGCAAAGGGCGAAAATAGTGTTGAATCAACCAGCAGTCCTTACCACTGTTTCAGGTGTGGCTCATTCCTTATGACTGCCTAGGTCGACTCTTTTGAGTCAACGATAGTCCATCCAAGTAAGCCGTGGAGCAAACTCTGAAACCCACACATGAGCTGGATTGGTCTCTGGAAACCAGACACTGTGGCTAAAACTCTGTATTCTGCAGTGAGCTTAATGGTCTGGTTCTTTCTGTCTTATTTTGGTCATTGATCCACGGAGTTGCTGTCTTCATGTCGATTTAGCAAAACAGCGCTGCCAACCTTGGATGTTAGGCTCTATCCCTGGCTTCCTTGCTTTTTCAAACCCCCCTATGCCACTTTCCCGACAATTCATAACGAACAGTGGAAGTATTCAGACAAAGGTGATGTCTCCAAAGAAAGGAGTTATGTGGAAGTTGACCTGGTCAGGGGGGCTCCAAGACCCGTAGATCTGGGTAGGGAACGTCGTTGAACTAGTGACTGTTCGAAAGAAGTTCATTCGCCATTCTGTTCCCTGGGCCGCTCCGGAGTCAACGTTGAAAAGGCCAAGTGGGATCTGGATGTTAGACACCCATAACTCCTCGGCGTAGTCGAGGGTTGTACGGGCAATAACACCGTCCGCAGCTAGGTCGGTAATGTAGAAACGGTCGAAAGCAGCACCGGCCGCCCGGGACTTGGAAGGGTTGTAGACTGTTTGGAAATGTGCCCCACGTTAGCTTATCAGGCACATTTTGAGGAACAAAAGGTTGCTAGTCCAGAATGTCCAAAAGCTGAGCGAAGTATTCGCCGCGCGGTCTACCTAATGGATTGCAGCTAACGGACGGTCTGTCATCAAGCCACTTTTGGAATACTACCGTATGTAGCAATAATTTGAGCTTCCCAAACAGACTGAAGGTGCTTACTGAAGGCCTGGAACGTGACGTTGTTGGGCGCAACCTCGAACTCGAGGTAAGTCTGAGGGTCGTTGGTCCCACGGTGCTGGAAAAATTAGTTTGGTTTTAAACCTCGGGGAATAATGCCGGAGACTTATGAGTTACTTACGATGAATGCTTCCATCACCTCGTAGTTGTATATCTCGCCATTGGTGGTGAGGCTTTGGTTGTCTGTGACCTGGGGGTCAGCAGTGTGCATGGCTGCCGAGGCCCGTAGGTTGAGGCCGGCAGAAGGGAGGATTGAGAACACATACAATAAAAGTTCTTCTCCTCGAAAGCAGTGAACTTAATTTGGATTGAGCTATCATCGTAACAGAGATCGACCTGGGTCCGAGGAAACAGGCCCTGATCAGGGACGGAGGTGTTGTACGAGACGGTTCCCACAACGGGACAGGCAGGCACCTCAAGGGACGGAACTGCAGAAACGACAGTTACCAAGACTGCAAAAATGAGAAGCATCTTGGGTGATATGATCAGCGACGTGCTCGACTTGGTCTTGTTCCTCAATGGTTGATGAGTAGGTAGTGAGGGGCTCGTTGTGCCGTGGCTGGCGGGGGTTATGATGGGACTCTTGGAAGGAAGCGACAGGTCTATGGCCCTTGGCCTAGCAATCCGTAAGCTGCAGAGCGCGCTAGTACGGTGCGGGAAGCTGAATGAGACAAGAGAAAAGATCGATGGAAGGGAAGGGAAGGGAAGGGCGAAGGATCGATTTCGGCGGGGTGTCATCCTGGTTACTGCGTGCTATTGTTTGGCTAGCCACCAGCGCCGTGGTCTGATGCCGCGAGCTGAAGTGATGGTGAACGCTTCTCCGGTGAGTCAAGTGCTTGTATATTTCCTCGGGCATCTGCGTAATGTCTATGTCTGTTCTGGTGTTCACTATATGCATGTCGGGGCGCATGTGTCGCACAATGTACCTCTTCACTTTCCGTCTCCCGACATCCATCCCCTGCATGCACTGCATGGCCTTGCAGGAACTCTTCGACCTCTATGTGTGTTCCCTGCAGTCTTGGGGTTACTAGACCACAATGATCCTCGCTTTGCTTCTCTTTTGAATTTATGTCAGCGTGGTATCACAGCTCCAAAGGCTACATGACTGAGGACCTAGGTAGCAGCCTGCAGCTTACCCGTGGTTGGAGGGGGCTTCCCCAATAGGTAGCATCTACCTTTAAAATGAACCTGTCTCTATACTGCCTAGGTACATAGCCTTACATTCAAATTTAATCTATGCATACATGTGTTGCATATGCCTCTGTGTGGTAACCCTAAAAGTGTATATACATATATACTTATATATCTACAACTACGTGAATTTGGAAAAGCAGTCTTGTACACCATGCGACCAACCCATCGCAAACATTGGCAGTGTCTTTCAGGAGCTTCTTCGCCTCGAGGTAAGATTCCCGAGGACTTTTCCTTCTGGCAAAGTGAGGCACCGTACAGAGTTCTCAGCTCCTCTGGCAAACCAAGCTGTAGCCGCTCATGCGCTGTAAAGTGAGGCCCTCGGCGTGCGCCGCCCTGTTACAGACGTCACAGCTGATCCTGAGCCATTCGTGCCACTTGTCCCGTTCGAGGAATCTGAGAATGTTGACCCAATGTCACCCCACCTGATCTGGCTGAAAGTGACCTGTGTGTCAGGTTGGATGGACTTGATAACCTCGGGATCCCCCTCGGTTGCATTGCAAGGCCCGGCGTTCGAGCCCAGTCCATCTAGCCATTGCATAAAGCCACCCTTGTCCCACCAGATTGAGAAGACGAGGACCATCCCGCGGCTCATGGCCGCTCCCATTCCCTCTGTTGCCCCTAGATTCATGTACTTATCCGCACCTGTTGCATTGCAATACTCGTCGTCCAAAAAGTTCTGTGAGGGAACTCCCTCGATCGCCGCGGCGGGCATCTCGATTGTTTTCCCGTCTTGAATATAGAGGCGTTTGATAGCGGTGAGCTTGCCACTCTGGTCAGAGGGGAATTCTGCGGCAACACAACGTCAGCCCAAAGAGCAATGGAGAAGAAGCTTCTTTCAAACACAGAAATTGGCAAGCCAAACTTTGACTCAAGCCTGAAATAGAGAGACGTCAAGGGGGGGTGGGGGACACATTGCTTGATGGGTCGTTGTTTTACGGGTCATGTGAGAGGTGTTTCCTCAGGAGATTCAGGTAAGGTTGCTGCTTACGTGTGACAACGGTGAAGGGTCGAGTTGTGTCGACCTCTAGATCAAGGCCATAGTATTCCGGGTGCCCCATCTTGTATGGATTCATCGAACACTGAATCGGCCATGGTCAGTCAGTTGAGATACTCCAGAGAACAGTACCTTGGCCAGGTAGTGCGCTGAGACCTCAACTTGTTTAAAAGTCACTTACACCGCTTTTATCGCAGACGCCATTGGCTTCGCAATCCTGGCTGCTTGCATCACACGCGTACAGGCCGGGAACATTACATGGGTGCGGTGCAACGTGAGTTGCGCGGGCGTTGGCCTCAAAAATATCAAGCTCATTGCAACAGACACCGCTCCCGTTGATATTTCCCTACACTCCTTTGTCAGATTCTTCGTGGCTTCCACGCCTAGCCTGTGTCTGGGGTCACCTACCAGGCCATTGATGAATGGAGTTGTGTAGCACTGAGCGTCGCAGTAACCAGCACCATATTCAGCCCCTGCCACGGAGAGATCCGACGAGTCTTTTCCGCCGGTGGCTTCCACTATCGGTGACGTTAGTCCTGCTACGGGTCCGAAACTGTGGTCTTCAAAAGCATTCCAAAACATAAATGACGGGGGATCTGTGGCAGGTGGGGGGGGGGGGTGCTTGCTCTCGGATAGGTAGAGTGCTGAATTCATTCCGCAAGGTAGCTTGCTCATGTCGACATCAAAGGCGAACTCTTGCCCGGTCAACTGGAGCATCTCATATGCATCTTCGGCCTCATTGAGAAGATAAATACGTGGGCTGTACTCAGTCTTGCCATCACTACTTAGCATAACGAGGGTCAGGTCTGAGCCATTGGCGTATACCCCATTTGAAGTGTAATCTACAGAATTCAGGGTCAGTTGTCACAAAACCAAACAGGCAGCTTTATGATGATTCGGTGAGGGGCAAGCCACAAGGTGGCTATAGACCTTATGAGGACCTGCAGTCCGACTAAAACCTCTGTCGTATCGGCCAAAGGTAGGAGGACATGTTTGTCCTTAAAGGGGTAGATATTATGTCCGCAAGCTGCTTACCCGGAATTCCCTGAAGGATACAATTTTTTTGACATGTTTCCTCGTCAGGACAGGCTGTTGCATTTGCCGCAGACCCCCAATCGCCACAGTTGGAATCAGGTGCATTGAGTTGATAAATGCGATGCGAAGAGGCGTCAAGAACAAGGGCTGTATTTTGGGCAATGCATCCCCCTTCCGTCGTACACTTGTACGTCGTGAGTTTGGGGTGATTCTCGGCTGTGGTGTCGGGCGTTTGGGCCGCCACCAGACTCGACAAAAGAGAGCCTGCGAAAACGAAGGTCGTGAGAGCCATTATCACCAGGAACGGATTGTCACTGATGCGTACGGTAGCCAAGATTGTAAAGAATGCTGCCAGTAAGTGAATTCAGATGCAAGATGAACACGATGCAGCGACTATGCTCCAGGTCTTAAACCGTTTGCCAACGGAAGACACCCTCCGAATTATATCTAGACCAGTATAGTGCTTCCTCTCCTTTCGACTTTGCATTGATCTTCTCCTCAAGAGGACAGTTTGAATTATTCAGGGGCTGCTGGGCATTTCAGTACCATTGCCCCTCCCGCATGTAGTCTTGGCGCTGCGAGGGCTACCCAGGTGGCTAGAGTATGAATAAAGTTTATCGGAACACCCGGAGCAGTTCTACACCTGTATAGAGGGACGATGCCGAGCTGGGTAGCGGACTACCCCTGACAAAGAGGGATGGAACTAGTCACCCCGCTGTCTCCTGGGCACAAAACAGCATTGGGGAATTAAGAGTGTGGATCAACTTGACTGACCCACCACTTCGTTAGGCAAGAAACGCCGTGGGCCAGGAGAAGGTTCACTGTAGACGAAACAAGGTCTCGGTGGCCCCTTTTAGGCCCAGGAAACAATGACTCTTGCCAAGGCTGGTATCGAAACAACGCAGAAGATATTTCTCGAATCTGACAACACGGCGGGCGGCCATCCGCCTTGGCAGCCAGGCTCCCAAGGCGGCGTTGCTGCTCCGAGGGCACAATGGAATGGTGTAAGACCTAAAATGCGATATATCGCTTCTCAGTGGAAGAACATTCAGCCACTCGGCCTCAACCTCAGAGTCGATTGAGGCTCACTTTATCAGTGGTCCTAAGATGTGTTCAACCGCTCACCCGTGGACTGTGCGTGCACTGCAACACTGGAAGCTCAGCAGTCCCTGGAATTGAGCTGGACCACAATACTATAGCGTGTTGGGCGTTTCAAGGATCTTCCATTAGTGATTCTTTTTACATGGACTGCCTGACTTCTCAATACTGTCTGTATCTACGCTCCCGAGCGGCTTTCACGCTGCTGGCAACTACGGGAAAGAGGGAAGTGAGAGGGATCAGACGAGGTGAGTGTGTGTTCAAGTCAGGCCGCAAAGATCGCCCAAATATAGATAAGTACACATTTTCAAGACTGTCATATGCAAGTGGGCAGGAATACCCATCTCCCAATGAGGTTTCCTGAAGGACTCGCTATTTTTTTTGTTCAGGTTAACAGGTGTCGGCGGCTACAATGGAGCAGGACAAGGCCCTCCACCGACTACCAACCAACCAACCACAGTTGAAATAGGTCTTTGAAATGGCTCACTGAGACGGTCTTTAGCTCACAGCCCTGACAGTCCTCATTATATCAACTTAGCCTCCCCTTACCTTAATTTGATAGTAAGGATAAAGGCTTATAATAATCACAAGTAGAGGTATATGGATGCTAAAGACTTTCTACATAGACTCTAGGTTAGGGAGAAGCTAGATAGCTAAGTAGGTAACAGTTAAATGGATAGCAAAGAGGAAGATATATTGTGGCTGAAGCCAAGATGATGTCTACTGGGACTGTTTCGACTGTTTGAAGGATGGGAAGAGTCCATTGGAAGCTTTCTTGGCTTCATGCTGACTGCTGCGGGACCCTACCTACTTAAGTACCTAGGTAGGAAACACACGGCACGGCCCGGGCATCTTTTAGGAGCACATTGACACACCGAGGACACTAACCGACATGGGAGTACGTAAAAGATGCCACGCATACAATACAGTGTGTTTCTTAGCCCAGGACGTACGGCAACACGTCTCGATTGGAAGGAACATACACTCGAAGTTGACGCGTACCGCACGGGTTCCGCCTGTCATCATGCGGGACGAATCCTTTACGAACTCTTTTGGAGATACTACGGCGTAATAGTGGTCCTCCATGATTGAGCGCCACAGAGAAGACTGGTGATCAAGACGCGCCTGAATAAATCTGTTGGAAGAAAGAATGGTGGTTGTCAAGCTTGGTTGTGTTCTCGTCCATGACCTGCCTTGCGGTTTGCACAGTATCGTGGTGCTCAGCTCCCAGCGTCACGTCTTGGTCTGCAGTCTCGGGATTTTCATCGGGATGCTCATCGACAAAGAGATCCTTGATAGCGCCGGCGCCAATGGCACGCTGATAAACGCTGAAGCTTGTGGCAAAGTCGCGGTGCTTTCCGACCCGGATCTTGTCGAGGAAATTCAGGGCGAAATTCTGGCAATTGTTGTCCAAGAGGTTGTAGGCTGGTCGCTTCTCCCTCCTGAGGGTGACGTTAGTCCTGCTACGGGTCCTAAAGTGTTGTGTTCTAAAACATTCCAAAACATGAAAGACGGGGATCCGTAACAGGTGAAAAGTGATGCTTACATGTTAAATATTGCCATCTCGCCTAGTAAACAGAGTCAACGAGATGGGAACCTGGCAGAAGACCGAGGATTGCTCCAAAGTGATGCTTACCAGCTTCAGCAAGGGCCTGGTCGCTAAATCGTGTCTTGCCGACCTCGAAGGTGTGCCACTCCTCGCGGTCGAATGTCTCATTTATGTAAATAATGTCGAAATGCTCGTCCATCCTAGTGCGTATTCTTAGTACAAGGCCAGGCCCCGGGGCAACGGGTTCGCGGGGAAGGCAGGAGGCAAACCATAGCTCGTGGACGAAATCGCCCACAATACAGGCCCAATGCTGCGTCGGGTCAGGACTCTTGTGGATTTCTTCGGTGATCATCTTGCCCAGCCTGGTTTGTTCTGCGAACCATTTGCCGGCGGAGCCAGCCACCGGATGCCAGCCCAGCTCGACAGTACGGGGCTCTTGGCTGATGCTGACCTCACCAGGCGGGACGACGCTTGGCCTCTTCCCGAGTCCCAACTCGTGCTGGAGAGTGAGCTTAGCTTTGAGAACATTGTCCTTGCTGGGTGTGGTCAGCCGTTGCTCGTATGTGTCGCAGGCGGGCGTCGCTGCGTCGGCTTACAGAAAGTCTCCTAGCAAGTTGGTGGGGGACTTTGGGTCATCCTCCGCCTTTGGCTCGTCCGAGTCCGACATTGGTCCACGCGCGAAATGCCACTGCGTGCAAAAAAGGAAGTTTCTCCAGCGAACACCGCGAGTACCGATTGCCGTGGCGCGAACAAGCAGCAGTTTGCAGATGGAGGGTCAAGCAGCTCAGTTGAGCCTGCCCCGGCCGTTGGAAGGTCGAGAGCGTGGTCAGGGCTGGCCAGGATCACGCCAAAGTGGGGGCGTGAGACATTTGAAGCAGGGCTTAGTCTCGATCACTAAGTAGGTGCTCACCTAGGCCATGTGCTGCTTCTCGACCGGCCGAATCTGGGGGTGGGGCTTATATAATCAATTCGGCCCAGTGTGCCCCCTCCCCCCTCTGACAAATAATAAGCAGAACATGAATGCGGAGATGGACATAGACGTTTCGACTAATTAAATAATTAACCAACCGGCGGGTAGGTAGACGACCAAGCACACGGGCAGCTGTGCATATGTCCTGATACAGGAAAAACAGTCAGTCGTACCCCCACCGAGGTACTTAAGAATCTACTTAGGTAGGTAGGTATTTCACAGATGATTACGGATCAGCCCGGACAGCCGGGAACGAGTGTTCAACATGTTGGCCTGCTTATGACGACGTACAGCAGGTATATACTTGTCACTGCTAGCTCCCGGGCCTCGTTTTGCTCCCGCGCGGCCCGACTTTCTTCTCGTGCCACCTGAGTATTCGCAATGTCTTCAGACTTTCCTCCTCCAGCACTGAGGGAAGCTGCTTCCAAAGTGGCCAGCCTTCTGCGCGACCGCAACGAGACCATCTCAGTCGCCGAGACAGCCGCCGGGGGGCTCATCTCTGCTGCGCTACTGGCCACTCCCGGCGCTTCCAAGGTGTATAGAGGTGGTGCCACCCTGTACACTCTCGAGTCACGCATCGCCTTCGGCGGCTGGACACGGGCCAACATCGACAATTACAGTGGTCCCAGCCCTGATCTGGTGGCGGACCTCGCCAAGCACCTTCGTCACACCCTGGCCTCCACTTACGCGGTTGCTGAGAGCGGCACTGCCGGCCCAACCGCTCCAAGGCAGTCTGCAAATGGGCAGCCGTGAGTTCCACGCCAGTCACCCTTGTGCCCATATCAAGGCTAACCCGTGACTCCCACAAAGCGGTTACGTTGCCCTGGCTGTCGTGGCTGAAAACGAAACCCTGGCTAGGGAGATGAACACTGGCCTCGGAGGGGACAGATCAGCAAATATGGTCGCATTCGCAGTAGAAGCACTCAGGCTCGTGGAGGAGCTGATCAACAAAAGCCCTTCACCAGGGGGCAAAATCTGAACTCGTCTTGTTGCCAGCGCGAGCAAACCCGCAGCCCCTCCTACGTGCTTCTCTGGTCTCACACCGCTCAGAACATTGAGTCTTGGAAAAACACAGGTTGTTATAGCCCAAAGAGCATTACGTGATACCTGCTCCGACATCTATAGGGATGGCTTTGCCTTTCCTTTCAGGCTTCCTCATTCCGACTCTCTTCGATTTCAATGTTTTGTTTATCGCATGTCGCTATTCTGTTTGCCAATGACAATTATCTCGAACACTGACATGTGAAAGATCTCGTGATGGCCATATTATAACTGACGCCAAGGTGATGGGTATAACTGCATGTGGCCCTTCGGTTAGGAGAGTCCACTAGGCAGTAGCATATAAGATGGTGAAGTGAGTCAATGGGCTCCCTCACCCACCTGGGCAATGACTAATGAGTTAACCAGTAACGCTTTGGTCCCACCTTGAAGATTTGGATAGTGCAAGTGCCTCGAGGGATATGAATCTTGACTTACTTACCCCTTACCGGTACATACAGGTAGCGATAGAAGACCTTACAGTCAGGTTTCCATCTAGAAAGAGTCAGGTATTGGATGCTGGCCTCGATGAACACGATCGGAAAGGCACCCTCATAATGACAACAGCTTGACATGACACGCATGAATGCCACCAATACCACAGACTATTATGGCCGGCGTTTCACCAGCTATTCTTTAGTATCGGAGATCTGAGTGACGGCATGGCACTTTCATCTTTAATAGTGCTCTCTCTCTCTGTTTGGCTGGGGGTACTACTGGTCCTGTGTCCTCCGTTTTCCCCCTTGCGAATCGCCGATCTCTTGTCCAAAATGCACAAGGCAAGGCGGGAGCGCCCCAAGCCAGCGCATCACAACGATAGGTTTAGCACCAACAAGTTGTCCTCAAAACAAAATTGAAAAGATTACATTTCATCTAAAGACGGGCTTGCCAGTCTGACAGGTCTGGAGAGAGGTAAAGAGTGATAGGGTATGTACGTAGAACTTCTGCCCATAAATAATCGCTTCTTTTGCCTCTACGTCTCAAGTCGCTCGAATGTCTCGTCACCCAGACACTCAGACACTTGGGACATTCAGGGCTTCCCTTAGGTTGGACGGATCTGGCAAACGACTTCTGCGTGCTGGGCTCAAGATGTCTGCAAATGAGACGAAGCTAAGGAAGTCTCGACTCGCGGGCTAGTATCATTGCTGAGCTTTTCTAGGGCCAGCAACAAATTGAACAGAGAGGGATCGGAAAATACTGATGTACAAGCTCGGCGTGTCATCCCCCACAATTTGTGCACACTGAAGACCAGGAGCAGAACTATCAAGTATTGGAGTAACAAGGGCACCACAAAAGTCACTCATCGACACTTTTCATTTGATCAACCTCATACATCTTTCTTGCTCTTTCCGCTCTCGATCTTCTCCCGCCTCCTCCTTTTCCAAGCAGCCAGCTCATTCAGCAGACCCATAACCAGCGGCACACCCACCGGCCCTAGGAGTGGCAGATACACTGCGATCTTATGCTCGTCTGGAAAGTACAGCTGGCCGACCATGCTCTTCTCGAAGAAGGCCTTCTCAGCCGCGGCTTCTGCGACCTGGGCGTGGAGAAGCCCTTCAGGGGTACCCAGGCTCTCACAAGCCAACCGGAGATGCAGGATCGTGGTGCTGACACCGTCGGCCACAGACTGCGGAATGGACATGGAAGGGAGTGCGAGGGACAGGCGGGCGAGCGAGCCCAGGGTGCTAGAGGCGCGGAGGAGGAGGTCTGCAGAGCGGATGCGGGAGAGGGTGGAGAGACGCAGAGGCATGGATCCAGAGGCCGGGGTGCCGAGAAGGGAGAGCAGGTGAGTAGTAAACGTCAGGAGCGGCTGTTTGAGGTCCTCCACCGCAACGTGACTTCTGTCACGGTTCACATGCAGGAGGTAGACGGTTCCCCATTGGGGGATGAGCCAGGAGTGAGAAGTCTCGGACACGGCAGTCTCACCTGCGTGTGCATCCTTGTGGGCGGGAGGCAGGCCAATGGTCTGGTTCCCCACGAAGACGATAAAGTTCACGGTGGGAGCACCGCCGATCGACGGCGACAACGGCCACTCGGCGGCATTGATAAAGGAAGAGAGGTCGTCCTTGCTCAGAACCGGAGACTGGACACCGGGGGCGGCGTAGAGCTGGACCTGTGTGTCAATGGTGAAGTTGTGGATGGGCCGCAGGACATCCAAGACCGGCTTCATATACTCGTCAATGGCGGATTCGATGTCCCAGCTGCTGGGGGCGGGCCCATCGGTGAAGAGTGAGAGCGTGAGGTGGTACGTAGGTGAGTACCTGAGAGACCGGGTTGTGCGTTTCGCGATTGTGCCCGCGGCGTCGGGGCCCAACCCCTGCTGGGGCTTATGCTCGGGGGCGGCGGACGAGGTAGATAGCAGGTACGATATGATGGCCTGTTCCTCGGCAAAGGTGGAGCGCAACTCGCTGGCCACGTAGGTTGCCAGGGACGATGAGGACGAGCTGGGAGAGGGGATCGTGTTGGGCGGGTAGGTGACGTCGAGTATGGGCTGGTAGGGGTGAAGCGATGCGGTTGTCGTCGCGCCGGGCTGAAGGCGTATGACGAGAGCAGCTTCTTCGAGACCTGCAGAAGCATTGAGACTGCTGGCGCGGGGGTCTAGCTGCAGCCGCAGGTGGTGGCCGGGGAAGTCGTTGAGGTCATCCAGAGCATGCTGGGTCAGGCGCAGCAAGTTCTGGGCTTCCTGGTCTTGCAGCTGGCTGGCCTGGATGGAGATGCGAAGGGGGAAGACGGGGCGGCAGGCCTGGGAGACGGGGATAGGTCAGCATACACGGGTTGGCTCTGGGTTGACCGGCAGTGATGGGCGTACCTTGCCAGCAGCCCAATCCATCATGTCGTCCAGGGGCAGCCGGGCACGTGGGATGGTGGTTGTCTTCCACCATATTGGCAGCCCCAGACAGAGAACCACGACCCAGAACGACAGGATGACCAGCGAACGCCTGCGGGAGTCTGAGGGCCGCTCAGGAGGAGGCTCCTTGCGCGGGGAGGTGGTGTCGGCAGCCACGGCAGCAGGCGGGGTGCTTGATGTGCCTGCGGTCGTGGGGTGGTGTGAGGCAGCCATGGTATCGGCGTCATGTTCATTGGTGGCAGACATGGCGGCGCAAGCTACATCTTATTACCGCCGTCGTCTTCGCCGGCGCAGGGGACGCGGTACGTACAAAAGGAGACCAGGTGAGCTGGTGGAGCTCTGGCAGAGGTGGTTGCTGCACGCGACGGTCGGGCCAGGGTCAGGGTCAGGTCCCGGGGCCGGGGAACGGGGCCGCGAGAGGGCTCGTCCCGACATATTTCTGACTGCCCGACTGCCCGACTGCCCGATTGCCTGACTGTTTGGCGGCTGGTTGCACCGTCAGCAGCAGGTACACAGTAGTGTACACACAACACAGTACCCAGGGACGGTCTTCGGTTTCACATGCGATTCGGTCGGGGGACTGTCTGCCACAACACACAATGCTCTGCGCAGGTGTGCTCTGCGCAGACAGGCTGGCTGACAACTGACTGACTGACTGGCTGACTGCCTGGCTGGCCGGCCGTGTTGGTTCTCCGTCCCGCGGGCTGCGCTGCCATGACTTGCCCTGCCTGCCTGCTTGCCAGGCTCCCTGCCTCTTGACCATGGATGCCCGTGTTGGGCATAGCACCCACAGTCCGCGTTCCAGAAGTTCATCGTATGCGGGCAGGGATGACCCCGCGCCCGCCCTCCAAGGGTCGCAGTGCCGTGGCTTGTTAGAGCCCTCTCTCGCATCCTCGCTGGCCGAACCGAGGCACATGCATGACAGCATCTGAATGCTCCCGGATCTCAAGCTGCTGCGAGGGCTTGCCTCTTTTGGGGCCCCATCATACTCGCTCGCTCGCTCTCACACATGCACGCACACGAGCATCTGCACATGGATTCATACCGACCACTGTCTTGTCACCGTCGGGCTGGGCCTGCGTCTCAGTCTCAGACTTGTTTAGAATAATAACAACACATTGCCCGCCTCTCCTGCACACCACGCTTCCTCCTGCCCCCGACACACATACACTTCGTGTACATGCGTACTTGTGAGCACCTATGCGCACATACCAGCGCACACCCTCACGTTCCCCGTCGTCGCCATCCTCCTCTTGCTCGTCCCATCCCACACCTCGTCTCGGCGAGTACGTGCTCCCGGGGTCCACATTTGTCGCATGATCCAGCGCCCTCTCCCGCTCCCGCCGCCGATCCACACCCGGATCCTGGTGCTCTTGACCCGTCACTGCACACATGGGCCTGTGAGATATAGCCGTGTGTCTTCTTCTCGACGGCCACGGTCCGCTGCAGATACACTTCTCAACCCCCGGGCAGGAATTCCCTTCTCACCGAGTTGACTTCCGACTCACTGCGCCGTATACAATAACTCTGGTTTTGGCCCGAGTGCTTTTAGCGTCGCAGGCCCGTGGCTTGGGTCTTGGTCCTGGGCCCGCTGCTGTGTAGCGTCTCACAGGGCGACTTAGAAACTCGGTTGCGTTGCGTGTTCGGCCGGCACCGCCATCTCTCCCCGGACAGACGGTCGGGCACTGCGATATGCCCGGTAGGTGTGCACCCTTGGTTCCGCCTCGTCGGAGCCCAGCCCCGCCGCAGTACACCTTGGCGGCCAGCATCCCCCACGATGCCGCCCTGCTCACCGGGCTCGCGATGATCTCACACTGCCTGCTGCTGACCCCGTCTCTCGTGCAGTGCCACTAGCCGTTGCGGCCCCAGCAGCCGCTGCTGCTGCTGCATATATCAACGCCAAGGCGCAGGTATGGTACGACTTGAAAATGCTCACCTGCGTCTCCCCCGTCGCGCTGGGCATGTTCTGGCGCGAGCGGACGGGCAGGTTGAGCTTGTTCTACGACCTGGAACACTATGCCACCAGCCCTGGGACCAGAGACAAGCCCTTCCTGTTGTTCGAGGACAGGCAGTGGACCTTCAAACAGGGCCTGGAGGACACCCTTCGGTATGGGACCTGGCTACGGGAGGAACTCGGGGTCAGCAAGGGCGATATTGTGGCCATGGATTTCCCAAACAGCGACATGTTCATATTTGTGTGGTTGGGGCTCTGGAGCATAGGCGCCAAGCCAGCTTTCATCAACTACAACCTCACCGGCCAGCCACTCGTTCACTGCGTCCGAGCCGCGGATACAAAAATCATGCTCATCGACCCGGCCGTGGCAGCCAACGTCGACGAGCACGTCCGCAAAGAGCTTGCAGACGTCAGGTTGGAGTTCTTGACTCCTGGGCGCCAGAAAGAGATATCGGCGACGAAGCCGGTGAGGTTGCCAGACGAGGCGCGAAAAGAGGATGGCATCGACAAGATGGCAATCTTGATTTACACCTCTGGCACCACGGGGCTGCCTAAAGCGGCTGTCGTTAGTTGGGGCAAGGTTCATGCCGCGGGAGGGTTTGCGGCCAGGCTCATCAACGCGCGGCCGGGCGAGATCTTCTACACGGTAAGCTGCCCCTCCAAGAACCCCCCTCCCTGGGGGGGGGGCAACCCGGGAGGTCAGAGACCTTTCTAACTGTGCTCCCAGTCCATGCCACTCTACCACTCGTCGGGCTCTCTTCTCTGCTTCGCCAACTCGCTCCTCATGGGCGCTACCGTCGCGCTCGGAGCCAAATTCTCCACACGCACCTTTTGGCGCGAGGTGAGACAACACAAGGCAACGATGATCCAGTACGTCGGGGAGACCCTCCGCTACTTGCTGGCAGCGCCAGTCGAAGTAGACCCGCAGACGGGGCAGAGCATGGACAAGCAGCACGCGGTACGCATCGCACTCGGAAATGGGCTGAGGCCTGACGTGTGGAACCGGTTCAAGGAGCGGTTTGGCGTGGAATACATTGCTGAGTTCTATGGCGCGACCGAGGGCAGCTTCGCGACGTGGAACCTGAGCAGGAATGACTTCAGCATGGGCGCCGTGGGGCGCAACGGCTGGCTGTACTCGCTGTTTGTCGGCCTCGGGACTGCCATCGTCGAGGTGGACTTCAGCACTGACCTGCCTTACCGGGATCCTAAGACGGGCCTCTGCAAGGCATCCAGGCCTGGCGACCCGGGCGAGTTCCTGTTCAAGCTTCCGGAGAAGGAGCTGGAGAAGCGCTTCCAGGGGTACTATAACGACAAGGCGGCGACCAACAAGAAGATACTGAGGAACGTTTTTAAGAAAGGGGATGCCTGGTTTCGGACGGGAGACGTGATGCGTTGGGACAGGGAGGGCAGGCTATACTTCCACGACCGGATCGGCGACACGTTTCGGTGGAAGGGCGAGAACGTGTCGACGGCGGAGGTTTCGCAGGTGCTGGGGCTGCTCCCGGCGGTGCATGAGGCGAACGTGTACGGCGTCCAGCTGCCCCACCACGACGGGCGGGCGGGCTGCGTGGCGCTGATCCTCAACGATGGTTTCACAGACACCAAGGACGAGGTGCTGAGGAGGCTTGCGGAGCACACGCGGAGGGAGCTCCCCAGGTACGCCGCCCCGATCTTCCTGAGGGTCACCAGGCCGGGGAAGATGGCAACCACGGGGACCAACAAGCAGCAGAAGCACGACCTGAGGGTGCAAGGGGTGGACCCGGGCCAGATGGACGGTGACGAGCTGTACTGGCTCGAACACGGGAACTATGTCCCGTTCACAGAGGCACACTGGGAAGCGCTGAATGCTGGGAGAGTGAAGTTGTAGGTTCCCAGGTACTTACCTGGGTAATAGACATACTACCAGGGCTCGGTGGGCGCACTAGCTGCAATTACTAGATTCTGGGGCATCGCCGCGGCACGCACATGTGTGTCTGTACGTGAGCGGTTCGTCGTGTGCGGCATGGGGGGGGGGGCGTTGATTGATATCCAAATTACACACACACACACGCACGCACATACATATATATGTATACACGCACACAAATTCGTTACGCCGTTGGTTGCAGAGGTGTGATGCTGTGTAACTTCATGTTGAGATTGCTAGGATGGACAGTAGGTGCTGTGCATCTGACTACTGTACCTGGCAGCAATGATGTGCAGTCCGCCGTGATAGCGTGGCTGCAAGCTGCTCGACCCCACGACCCGTCTCCGGATGCGGAGCTCAATGTCCAAATACCACGTGGGATTGGGAACCCGTCCGTAGGCATGTACCTGCGTTGGGCGAATCATGGAGCTTGCTGATGGCGTAATCAAGCTGCGACCCCGCCATCCTGGTGACCCCACGCTTGTTTGAGTGGGCCGCCCGCTCAGCTGCCACTGCTGTGGGTTCTGAGAGTAGCGACAGAGCCGCCAGGACTGCCAGCCTGACCAACAGCAGCCATCTCACCATCAGCCCAAGAATTGCGCCTTTTGCCTCACTGGGCGTCACCGGCGAGGAGCCTGGCGTGGGAGTAAGCAGTTCTCAGCGGTGGTGCCACCAACAGGGTCGTATCATGCACAAGGGCTTGCCCTGCCCTGATTGATTGTCATTGACGGGTCAACTCTTGTTCTGAGAGCAAAACGAACATGATGGCGAGGCGGCTAGACGCTTGTACCTACGGGTACCTACCTGGGCGGGTTCGAGGGTTCGAGAGAGGGAGACGGAGACGGAGGGAGAGCTAGGAGAAGCTCGCGCCCATGTCCCCTCACCCCCGCCATTCCAACCCATCCATCCCGCTTGGGTGGCTTGTCATGTCTTGGCCTTTTATCTCTTGAGCCTGCTGCTGCTAGTCTATTTGAGCAGAGGCTGCCCCGATCCCGCCTCGCATTTTCTCCCACTTGCAAAGTTTATCTTCTTGACATAGCTATCTTTGGCCCCGGTCCTCCTGCTCTTCTTGCGTCCTTGCTCGCCCAAGACACCTCTCCATACAAAAGCGCAAACACACGCACACGCTCATCATGGCTGATCAGCGCCCTGCTCCGTGAGTTATTTCCTCCCATCACCACCTACAGCTCCTGTTCATCCTCCGCCGATAACCTCGGGTGTGTCCCTGTCCCTGTGGGAGGAGCGACTAACGCCCTGTCCTCACCAGCCTCCGTCTGGGCACCGTCGCCCCCAACTTCAAGGCCGATTCCACCAAGGGACCAATCGACCTCCACGAGTATGTCGGTGACAACTGGGTCGTCTTTTTCTCCCACCCCGAGGACTACACTCCGGTTTGCACCACCGAGCTGGGCGAGATGGCCCGTCTCGAGCCCGAGTTCAAGAAGCGCGGCGTCAAGTTGCTGGGCCTGAGCGCCAACACCGTCGACTCGCACGAGGGCTGGGCTGCCGACATCAAGGAGATCAGTGGCAACACCCTCAACTTCCCCATCGTGGCCGACAAGGAGAGAAAGGTTGCCTACCTTTATGACATGTGAGTCTCGTCCGCGCCCCTCGCTACGGCTCGACTGGCTGACAAATATTGCGCCATGTGTTAGGCTTGACTACCAGGATACTACCAATGTCGATGAGAAGGGCATTGCCTTCACCATCCGCTCCGTCTTCTTCATCGACCCCAAGAAGACCATTCGCACCATCCTGTCCTACCCCGCCTCCACCGGCCGCAACAGCGCCGAGATTCTGCGCGTCATCGACTCGCTGCAGACCGGCGACAAGAACAAGATCACCACTCCAGTCAACTGGGTCCCTGGTGACGACGTCATTGTCCACCCCTCTGTCAAGAACGAGCAGGCCAAGGAGCTGTTCCCCGACTTCCGCATTGTTAAGCCTTACCTGCGGTTCACCCCGCTGGCCAAGGAGAAGGCCACCGCTGGCATATAAGGTGTGGAGACAAGGCCGACCGTATCGCGCGATCCACGAGGGCTCGTTTCTACGAGGCCTGAGACAGTGGGACAAAGCTTCGCCATGGTGGACGGGCACCGCTCTAGGTGTCCTATTTGGTCGAGTTCTGGACGTGATATCGCCTGCCGGAGCCCGCTTGTTGAGCCGTGACTCCTCACGCGCGCCATACACTTAAAAAAAAAAGAGAGTAGTAATTGAAAGTGATAAATTTGAAAACCACAAAATGGGAACAAGCCGAGGCTACAGACGCTAGTCTTTCCACGACACTATTAAGTGACACAACACAGTGCTAAACGAAGGTCCGACGTTGCTGACCTCAAGGTTCAGCGGCTTGAATGGCCACTGGCCCCAGCAGAAGCAACTGGGCCACTGCTCGCCATGCCATCGCATTGAGGGACATCTGTTGTATGTGTGAAGGGTACTTACCACACTTTTCTTTCGGTATGTTTTGGCGGTGATTATGAATCCAGTCAGACAACACAGGCTTGAATGTGTGGTCTCGGGGCAATGGATTGGTGCAAACAGGTGGTGACGGTGGCTTTGGTTGTGGGGATGCGAATGAAGCGGGACCAGTTGACAACGTGTTGGCATTTCACCGTCCGTCAGAGCAAAACCTTAGAAGGCTCGGCATCTGGGATTGATGAGTCGTATGCCAGGCAGAGTGTAAAACAATGAGAATGTGGTGTCCATTGCTGTCCACACGATTTTACACGCTCTCTTTTGTCTAGCGTTGCACTGGATCGTAGCTAGGTAGGCATTGCTTGAGCTCAAAGGCGAGACATCAAAGTGGATTTCGATTATCAGCCGAGCACAGACAACCTGGCCCGATTCTGGAAGGGGGGCCAAAAGCGGTGCTTCATGGTCTCAGTTGTCCACAGGGTCGTCTTCATCGTGGTGATATGGTCAACGGGCCTTGGTACGGGGTATCGTGGAGGTAGGTTCAGGCAAACAAGTATATATTGTGTGCAGTTTTGAGACAACCAAATAAACCACCTAGTAAACATAACCATCAACCAGACCTTTAACCAGACCGTCTGGCTGGCAGCAGCCGGCTGCAGGTCCAGCCAATCGTGATAAGCGGGCCTTAACCGGGTACCTGAGAAAGAGGTTGGGGGCCACAAACACCAGCCGCCGAGCAAGAAGAGGAAAATGGCGAAAAGGAAGGCGAGAGCCCCCCCCCCAACACGGCGCAAGCCGTTGCCAAAAAGGACCACACGGCTGCACGTTGCAGCGGCGATTCTCAGCTCGTGGTCCTCATGCTCTTCCTGCAACCCCCACGGCAACGGCGAAGGTTGCCTTTTACCTTGTCGCCTCAAGCGCCTGGTCGTTGCGACGCCGCATCCCCCTCCTTGCTCTTCCCCCTCCTCTGACCCGCAAGCACTGCACCTATACATTACAAAACCCACACCCACTGCGACCTCCCGACAGCCTGCCAGCCTGCCTAAAGCATCCAGCATTGCTCGGTTCCTTGGTGGTCAGTCTGCCTACCAGGGTATGGTGTTGGGTGGCTGTGAATGGTTGAGGCGAACGAGATAGCACGCGCAGTAAACTAAGGCCAACACCCCCCACACGCGCGAGCAGACTCGAGTACTGCCAAATCCACAAGCCCTATTGTGGGTGAGAGTCACATGAGGGACGGGGCATATCCTGAAGCCATCGTGGAGGGCTTTGGATTGTTCCTGAATCAAAGCGTGCTATGGCATCTCCCCTCGGACGACCTGCCTCTGCTGGCCACTGCGATCCTGTCCAACCTGCCGCATTCTGGGTGCAGACCTGAGTACAGCCCCATAGAAGGAGGAGAGCCTTCCCATTGCTTACTTTGACTAAGTATGTTGCTGGGTGGAGCAACCCGTCCTGTCCCCCGCACCACTTACACCCCCCCCCTTTAGCTAGGGTCGGCCAGGCCCTCGTGTCTACCTAGGTACAGAAGGCTGCGTTTATTTAGTATGCTGTCAGACTGGACTGTTACTGTATCCGTATGCAGCATCAGCACCAGTCTACCAGTCCCGTCCCGTCCCTTTACTGGCGCCTTCGTCTGTGCGCGCCCCACTGCCACGGAGTTCCTGACTTCCTGAATTCCCAACGTCGCAACACGCGCCCAGGCCGAGCTCGAACCTATCCGTCGTCTTCTGGGGCAATCTCCGACCGACCTTTCCTAAACCCTTTCAGCCTTTTCCCGCCCCACGACACTCTCGAAAGCCTGTTGACGAGACCTTCGGCGCTCTTTCTGGAAGCCATTATCGAGCACCAAACTTGAAATTGAAATCTGCAGCGCAGGGCCCAGGGATCTTCGCCCTGTGCCGAGAAAAGGTATAATCCCCAGCCTGTTCACAAACTGTCAGTCTGCGCCCCCAGCACCTCCGCCCCCTTCGCCCAACGGCGTCCATTTCATCGTGGTCCTCAGCCCAGTCTCCGCGGCACACTCTGTCCGCCGTGAAGCCATGATGGTGATCCTTGGTAGCCCCGAGGCTGTCGCTTCGAGCAGCTTGAGGACCCCCTCCCAAAAAGCTGCGATCTTGACGAGAGAGAGTCATACACACTCACACTGCCCCCCCCCCAGCCGCCCCTTCTTCCGGCTCAAGCTTCGACCCTTTCGTTCGTCGCCCCATGCTTGGCCTGGGACCCATCATCGTCATCCTCTTCCTCCTCGTGTTACCATCCCTCCCCTCTCCTTCTCCCCTGAATCCCACGCCTCCCATATACACTGCGTCCATATACGTACCCACAGAGCTACCTGTTCTGCAGACTGCCTTGCACCTGGGATCGTCCCGAGCTCCCGTGTCCCCTCAAAGTGGTAGGCAGTCTTTCGCCCGCTTGGGTATGATCCTAGTCGCAGCACGCGTGGGTCCCACCGCCGTGGGTCGCTTCGCTCCTCGACTCATCTGGGATACATGACTGCCCCTGTCGCCCCAAATAAAGCCCCTGTTCACCGCACTGCTTCCAGAAGTCTTTTTCCATTCCCGTCGTCTGTCCATCGTGCCCCTTTTGTGGCGGTCTGTTGCTGTCTGTCCGCCCGCCCGCCTGTCCGCCCGTCTGTCTGTCATTACCGATTGTTTCTCTTCACATGGTCATCCATGACTTTCCTAATTCACTTCCCCCCCGCGGCCATGATCTGATACCCTCGCCTTCCGCATCCGCACCACCGCACCCAAGCTTCACTGGCTCTCTTCGTCCCGCCCGGTGATCAGTCTCCAGTCTGTGGCGGGCATAGAGATCGGCGACGCCCGTGTGGGCGGGTTTAGCGACTCGCCGTGCCGACGATCGACGGCGGAAGCCGAGCTGACGACGATGAACAATGCAGGTCACCAGTACCAAGGAAGTCAGGGAGGCGACATCTCCCGCTTCTCTGACTCCGAGAGCGAGATTGACGAGCTTCGAATCCGAGATCGACCACCGCCCACGCCGTCAAACAAGTCCCCCTCGGACATCCTGACCAGCTTCTCACGGGGCTTCGCCAAGCTGAAGCGGCAGCCCTCTCAGTTGGTCCTGAAGCACAACAGGGAACAGTCAGCGCCGACTCCCGAGCCCGGCACCTCTTCCGCGCCCATCAGTACCTCGAGTCGATCGCCCGCGCCGCCTATTCATCAGCATGCCCGCAGTCTGAGCTTCCAGAACAGCCTGTCGAAGCCTCTCCCAGAGCCACCACCACCGAGCCCGGGTACGCCCGTAGCGCCGCAACTCTCTCATCCTCAGTCCCCACAACCTCGCTCCCCTCAAGGGCCCCAGCCTATCCACGGCTCTCAGGCTTCCCAGGGCTCCCAGGGCCCCCAGGGCCCCCAAGGCTCCCCCGTCCCTCAGACCTCACATCACCAGCACCAGAGCAGTCTTGCCACAATCCTCGACACAAACGACTACAACGATCCGGAGCCAGCGAGCGAGCCCGAGACAGACAGCCGGACGAGTACCATGGACTCCAGCAGCTCAGAAGCGCAAAATTACATGGCGGGGGCTGGCGGCAGGCAAAACGGAGGGGACGAGTCGCAGAAAGATTCCCTGACCCCAAAGAGTATTGGCCCGAGTTCTGCAGGGCCCTCGCCCAACGTCAACCAGGCAAGAACACCAGCCATGGGCGCTGGATCATCGCCAGCGTCGGGCCTGCTATGCAACGTGCACAGGACAACTGGCAGGGAGCCGCATCCCTTGGTCGGCGCAACCACAACAATAGTGGGGGATAAACTGTACGTGTTCGGCGGGAGGATACTTTCCAGGAGCCGGCCCACGCCGCTCACGTCGGACTTGTACGAGCTCGATCTTATCCGGCGGCATTGGACAAAACTTGAAACGTCGGGCGACATTCCCCCTCCGCGATATTTTCACTCCATGTGTGCACTTGGGGACACCAAGATGGTCTGTTATGGTGGCATGTCGCCAGCTCAAACATCTCCTGGGGCCGTCGATGGCCAGGGCGATGTCACTGTCATGTCCGACATTTACATATATGACGTTTCGACGAGAAAGTGGACATTCATACCGACGTCGGACGCTCCGCAGGGCCGGTACGCCCATTGCGCTTGTGTTTTACCATCATCGGCCACGTTTGCATCTTACAAAGCCCCGCTGTCGGCGCTCCAGCACAACCCCTCCACCGGCACCAACGAGGGCCGCATCGGAATTAACATCGACGGCACAGGCGGTGCGGAAATGGTCGTGGTTGGGGGTCAAGACGGTGCGAATCACTACATTGAACAGATAAGCGTTTTCAATCTCCGGTCCTTGAAGTGGACATCGACACAACCCTTGGGTAAATCTTGTGGGGCCTACAGGAGCGTCTGCGCGCCGCTGCCTCCAGCTGTGACTGCGAAGATTGGCAAAGCGAACACCAACGGGACTCAGCGGTCAGAGAGTGGCATCAGCCAGGAAGCCCGGGAGCCAGGCTCTTCGATGCTCATATACTCCAACTATAATTTTCTCGACGTCAAGCTTGAGTTGCAAGTGCGGTCCAGCGACGGGACGCTCAGTGAGAAGCCCATGTCCAACGCGTATTCACCGCCTGGGCTTAGGTTCCCCAACGGCGGTGTCATCGATACCTACTTTGTGGTCAGCGGCACATATCTCACATCTTCGAAGCAAGAATACGCACTCTGGGCCCTGGACCTGCGCAACTTGCAGTGGATGCGAATTGACGCAGGCGGAAACGTGTTCAAGGAGGGCAGCTGGAACCGCGGCGTGCTGTGGAATCGTCGCAACACGTTTGTTATTCTGGGCCATCGGAAACGGAGCTTGGTTGATGATTACAATCATCGCCGGATCAATTTCACTAATGTATGCATGGTCGAGCTGGAAGCATTTGGCTTCTACGACAACCCGCGCAAGGTCAGCCCAATGTCCGGCTTCATCTCGGCAAGCGGCCCTTATACCGGCCCTGGCTTAAGCTTAGCTCGTAAAGCCGGTTCCACTGCCGGAGGCCGGTTCCACTCGAGAGCGAGTGAGGAGCTGGGCGAGAAAGCATTGGCCATACGAGAGCTGGCAGATATGGACATCCTCTGTATAGGAGGGGAGCGGATACCAATCAACTCGAGGATCATAGCGCGGAGGTGGGGACCATACTTTGTGCAATTGTTAAGAGAGGGCACTGCGATGCAGGACGGGAGCGATTCAGTAACGCTAAGATCGGTGGGCGCTTCAGGAGGTGGTGTGCGGAGCTCCATGATGACGATCACACCTGCGACGCGGACGATGTCGAGAGACACAGACATGTCTACGGCCACGACTTTGGCAGGCTCATCGTCAGGGGGCAGCTTCTCAGGACCCTCAGGAATGGGCCCTTCCGGTGCCGGCCCCAGCCAGGAGACGGCTAACCCAAATGCCGCGCCCACACCACGAACCATGCCTCCCAATTCACGCCCCCGCTGCCTCTATCTTCCACATACCTACCTCACCGTCCAAGCGCTGCTTCACTATCTCTACACGAGTAGCCTACCAGCGCCGAGCTCTCCGCTCTGCACTCCACAGATCCTCTGTTCGTTGCTTCAGATCTCCCGCCCCTATCGCATCGACGGTCTCTTAGAGGCCATTGTCGATCGTCTTCACACACTCTTCGAGAACCGCAACGCGGCAGCCATTTTCAACGCCACTGCAATGGCAGCAGGTGGCGGGCGCGGCATCGATGGCACGCTCAACCCGAACTACTTCATCGTGAGTGGCCTCGATTCCGCGGGTAATGACTCTACCGCACTCCAGGGTGCCTCAAACGGCACCACTGGGGACGACCTGTACGCGAATGGTGGAGCCGGGAACAGGGCCACTGCGTTGCGCATCAATACTTCTGTCCCTGGTCAAACTGGACGCCCACCATCCGATGAGCTCTCCGCGACGACAAGCGTGAGTGGGAGCGAATGGAGTGCCAGCGAGATGAGTGATTCAGAACGGCGAGGCAGATATCGCGAAGCGTGGAGCGGTGAGTTCAGCAGCGTCATCGGCCTACAGAAGCGCGGGCTCCGAGGCCTCATGGAGGGCCGGAAATTGAGAGAAAGAACGGGAACAGCCACAGGGGCGAATCCGGTCAGCACCAGAGTCGGACTTGGACTTGGCATCGCCGGTGGTGGGGGCTGAGGGTGATGTAGCAGTCACTGTCCATGGTGTCTCGTTTCAGACGGCGACATGCTTCCTCGTCACCTAGCGCTCATTGCACGCTTCTTGAGGGGCATGTAGGCGGGTGGCGGGTGAGGCTCTGTGGCCGACTCGTCCTCCCGGAGAAAACGAAGACTTCCATTTCGTTTGAGGTTATAGCCACATGAAAGGACTAGCGGCTCGCAACTAATGGGCAATTGGTCAAAGGAGCAACATAGAAACTTCAGGGACCGAAATGAGAAGTTTTGGACATTGGCGTGTGGCGCGGACTGGAAAGGGACAACGAGGAAAAATAATAAACGAAGTGGGCACCGGTCCGGATGATCGCTGCTCCAGGATCTCACGAGATTCCTTACGGCCGACTTATTGCATTGTATAGCAGCATTGCGCATCTGGCGTTGGCTAGCATTTGCCAGGGTCAGGAACTCAACTTCTACTGTTTACTTTCTAAGGAGTCAGCTCTCTTGTTTGCCCACGTGCCTAGGTGTCCCACCCCAAGACTAGATCATTAGATAGATCTACTCTCTATCAACCTCTCCAGTGCGATGCGTTCTAGGGAACAATTGACCAGCCGGCCAGCATAACCCTCTCTACGATTCAGTTCAGCCTCCTCGCTCGGCACAATCAAGCTGGACAACGATTTCGTTCATCCTAGAGGCTGGCCCAACGAAACCCCGTCTCGGTTGTCCTCATTGAAATATATCCAAATACCCCCAATGAGCACGCTTACTTAGCTGCGTTGGTTCCGAATACCTAGCCACCTATTATTTTAACCTGAAATTTGTCTTCATTGGGGACAAGGCTGGGTGTATGCAAATCAGATCAAGAAACTGAGTTCAATACCGAAGTTTCCCTCGAAACTTGCCCCACGGGCGTATAGTGCGACATCTGAAGTCCTAGAATACTCACACTGGTCGTTCCCCAGAGTCCGAGGCTATATTATCAAGAGAACAGAGGTTTGCACACCCATTTTCAGAGCTGAGTACACCCTCTTAGCCAATTAGATCACATTACTCCCCTAAAAGTACTCAAATCTCCACGAATTTAGAGGGAAATAAAGGAGGCGGGTTGGCCCTCTAGGCTCGCGTAATGCCTACGCCCTACTCCCGGCCCCTTGGGCTCACCCCCTTCGCCCTGCCGGTCCTTAATATTTTTTTCTCAATTGTTTTTTGGAATTGATAGGATATGTTGAAGTTTTGGGAAAGGCTGAGTCATCCGTGGGTATGTGCCCTTCCGTTTTCGGTGTACGAATCTCCGTTCTCATTGTCAAAAGACTTGAGACGAGGCTTGACGCTGGGTGTCGCTAGGATCATCCGCGCCGCCAAAACTGTCTGCAAGAATAGACCAGGGAGGTTGAATCCCGAGATAGTTTCGCTAAGCGATCAGGCACGGCATGGGACCAGGAGGACTGCCTCCTGCTATTAAGTGTGAACGAGGGCTTTTAGGCGAGCTACGCCACTATACGCTTGACTTGGGTGAGAGAGTTTCCAGGACAGTGCGGCCGTCGTACACGAATAAGCTACGGGGAAGCAGCGCGAGACTGTGAGAGGATCACAAGGTAACTAGGACGCTGAAGAGCTACACAGCAATACCTCATACCAGCAAGTATGTCATCTCGTTCAAATCTTCAAAGGGAACTAATGTTTTTCTTTGTTTTTTCAACGCTGGGTTTATAAGCGTTTACCACTGTGTGAAGGAATTGTACGCCTTCGGGATGTATACGGATTTTGAACGCAACCGGTGTAATCTAGAATTGCATGGAACTTCTAGCCAAGTGGTGAGAAACCTGCTCTTGATAGAGACATCATGTGACAACTCTACATGCATCCCTGCGTCTTTTCTCTGAGTTGATCAAAGGTTTGGATGCAGTCAGCCGCGAAGAACACGCTGTTTGAACGCTTGAATACGTAGGAAGGTAAGAAACAAGCCTATCGGTATGTTCACTGGTTGGGCTCGTGTCCAGAGTCAAGTCTGCTCCTGCGTGAAGTAAAGGGCGGCCGACACAAGGGGTGCCCGTGTAAATGCGCTCCCCGATACTGTAGCCACAACAAAGAGTAGAATTGAGCTTCACCACCTGCAATTCAATTCGGTGCACGACTAGCGCTTCGCTTGTGGGAAGTGGTGTCTGAAATGGTTGTAAGGTTTTCCCGCATTTGGAAAGCTAGCGCCGTAAAGAGGCAATTGAACAAGCCAGTCCATCGTTCCTCATGGGTATTATCACGAATTCAATGTCACAGGACACCTTAGGTTACGTTCACACAGACCCGATAGAAACACGCCAGTCGCTAGAGTAGGCGATCAGTTGAACTGCAAACTGGCATATTATAGAATCGCTGTAGTAGTGAAAATGTTGGAGATGACATGCTCATTTGAGATTCAAGTCGCAGGGGGAACGTGCCGTCGAAATGCTACGCACCTAGGTACTGAGATACAGGACTGGAGCCTGTCTGAATCAGCATTCATAATGCCTCTCCCTTTTTGAAAGATTTGAATGCAGTGCTGGGGATCGGGAGACTGGTCCAGTCCTGAGCTGTCAAAATCGGTCCTTCAAACTCAATTTGCCCGTCCGTGTTCCACGGAAGCTTCATTCTGATAAAGCCCAGAGCCAACTGACTGCGCAGTTGCAGTCGGCTTGCAGTTATCTGCCCCGAGCTCGATCCTTGCAGGTGCTCGGGGCCAAACTCTCAGTGCCATTACGGGAGCTTGTCCAAGTGAAGCCCTCGAGTCAGCCCGAGTCAAAACAAGGAGGTACAATAAGTGTGAAGATAGAAATCTAGTGGCGGGGTAGGCCACACCATTGCAGACTTGGTTCATCTGTGGTAGTCATCGAGATTAAGTTAGGACTAGCTGCATCTTGTCTCTTCGCATGCATCGCCTGGGGCCCACCTCTCGCCCTCGTCCCTTCACCAACTCCCCGGGCCTACAATCTGATGTTGTTCCCAGGTCGTCATCCCCGGGAACGACATTCCGACCGCCTCCACAGATCCCCGCCACATATTGACGTGATCGACGGTTCGAAACGCCACGCACACATGATGGATGATATTTCATACTGGAAGGATCGTGGCGACTGGCCTCAACAGGGATAAGCCATTGACGTCTGTCCTTGGGGCCTCTGACTCCCTCACGTAATAAAAAGTAATGGTTGCTCATACATAGCGGCCGAGACATGTATCGATGTTAATGAACTGGCTTTAGACCGCAAATGACGGCGAGGATAACGCTGGCAACACAAATGTGGCCCAGGCGTGAGCACACCACGGCAATACAAGCGTCAATAAGTCCTTGTTCGGATGCACGTGGCCACCTCAAGACAAGTCTGACTGGACGTTGTCACAACAGGGTGGCAATGCGTCCTGGAGGCGTCCCGGAACAAGCAAATGACATCCTTGGTCAAATCGTGGTGGGCACGGCTTCGGCGCATGGCAACCGAAACTTTAAAGAGGACCCCCATGAGCATGACCAGTTTGAGCTCAAGGGTCATCCCCACCCACGCCTACCTAGGTAACGTGTGGCCCCCTCTCGGGCAACTCATAGGAACTTCGGATCGTCACCGAAGCGACGAGATCACAGTGCCGCTGTGTCCCTGTCCTTGACGCAGATGCGACAGAATCGATTGAGTGATGCCTCCGAGTCTCCGACAAAAGCTGTACCCAATTCTGTTATATTGTACCATGTCAGATGAATGAACACAGCCTTTTCGGAATGAGACTAGTATGATGTGGTCAACTGTGTTAGTCCCGGTCCTGCGGCGCCTGGGGATCTCTAAGAGAACATTGTTGAAATTGGAATGGCTTATCTGTGCCTGTATGTACTAAGGGCGATTGTGGCGGTCGTAAGGAAGTCTACAGGTATGTGTACACACTTCTAAGTACCGTAGTGGAAGATTCATGGAGTGGCAGCCTTTCCTCGTTGCTCCAACCATGTTCGACTTGGGATGAGCATTACACAAGCTCGGCCTTGGAGACAGAACTTATCGTGAGCGGAGGTCGAAGCGGAAACAAATACGCCTCCTGGGCTGAAGCCCGCTGAAATGAAAATGACGCCAATGGGTTGAACCACAGAGGAAAACGGATGCACCCGCCCTCCACTGTGCAGGTGTGCATGTATGTATGTATGTATGTAGGTATGTATGTATGTCATGTACTTCTTCTTCGTTCCAATAGAGTGAAATGGCAGTCCAACCACTGCTAGTAGCTGCACCCATGCTATGAATCAGAGCGGGGCTTGCTCGCCTAATTTGTCCTGTGTATGTACGTAGGCAAACCCATCCATCCTGAGACTGGAAGCAATCCTTCAATGCATAGCCGCGCCTGGCCTTCACACACCGCGACGGTCCCGGCAGCCACAGGCTCGTTGACAACTGTTGGTTCCTGAGGCATGAGATGAAATGTGAATTTTGAGGGGGACCCAAGGCGCGCAGGTGCAGTTGACTTGCACTAGGACTAGGGGGCTTTCATTAACCTGGAGTGCTGGACAGAGCGAAGCCAAGAGTGTGGCCATATGTGACGTTCTGGAGGGTGGTCCTGGGTGGCCCCTTGTTTTTATCATCACTTTGCATGTGCACGGTTGACGACCTGGGGCCGCATCCCTGTCCGATATCACACTGTCCACCTTGTTTGTCTTCCATGTGCAGGTCCCACGAAACAAAGTTTCGGAGACCCTTCCGCTAGGAAAATAGCCCAGACGCGAACTGAAGCCCACTAGCTATGCCGCAATGCAACGCCGCAAGGCCGTGGCGGGAGGTGTATATCACACGATGCCCCGCTGCTATAGGCGCAACGAGGAGCTGCCGCTGGCGCCACAGCTGTAGCGGTCGAGCCCATGGTTCCGGGTCGTGATCTACATGTCTGCTGTCACAGAACAAGAGTCGCTTTGACCATCCCAACTTGTGAAGGGAGGGGGGAACACTGACCTGTTTTTCTGCGGCTATATAACGGCGCATCGCTCACACGTATATTCTTGTGTGCGCGCGTCGTGGGAGAAGTGGTCAATGTGCTCCCCGCCCTGTCGAAATACTTGTTTTTGGGCTTCTAGTGACTCGCCTCCTTGGATTCCGCATGTCTCCGCTGGCAAAAGTTTCTGGCGCTGCTTCTGCTAACGCATTCTTGGAGCACAACAACCACCTCCCAGCACCGGAAGTGACGACATGTCGACTCTCATTGACCTCATTGGAGTGGTGGACAACTTGGGAGAGGCGCAGCCAGTACTCAATCGACGAGCAGCGATACTGGGCATCGTGATCTCGTTCCAGATTCTCACGATCATTTGCGTCCTTTTCAGGTTATATACGCGTTTCTTCATCGTTCGTACCAGTCTGCCCTTCTTACGGACCCCCCTGGTCGTTCCCGTTTTGGAATGTGCCAGAGTGCATCCCATCACCTTAAGGTCCGTCAAAGGTGACTAACACAGACTAGATGCGATCCCCGTGGTGGGATGACCTGTTCGTCGCGCTCAGCTTGGTGAGTATATCCCCGGGTGCCATGACCACTAAATACATATGCAACCATGCTGATACCTCCTACAGGTTTCCGTGATGATCGGAAGCGTATCAATATGTGTCATGACCACCACAGGCATGGGTCAGCACCTGCTGCTTTTGTCCTCAAGGGAATTTGAGGGGTACTTACGTGTAATGTCCATCCTCCCACCCTCTCGAGGCCCTCCTCCCCAAAGCACCCTTTCCAATCTGCGACTCTGGCTGAGGAACAATCCGTGATAGGCTTTCTGGATAGCCAATGCAACATATCCTGGCTCAACGGCCTTCATCAAGTTGGCTTTGCTCTTCCAGTACCTGCGGATATATGAGAAGGGGTCAAAATTCTTTGTAGTAACTCTTGCCACAATTGTGTTCACAATCCTTTGGGGTCTGGCCTACAGCATCATCGGCTGGGTCCCAACAGTACCTGTCGCTGGGTTCTGGAAGATGGAGATGCCGGCATCGCGGTACGGCTATGGGTCCCTGGATGTCAGGAGCTTCGTAGGGACGTACGAGAGCCATGCAGCGATCAATATGCTTCTCGATGCCGTCGTTCTTGCCATTGCAGTACCCATGTTTTTCAAACAGGGCATGAGGAAGAATTCATACTGGGGACTTTTGGGCCTGTTCGTCCTCGGCGGAGTGTACGTGAGCCCCTTGCTCCAACCGGAAATTCTGTGGCTAATTCGATCCCAGAGTGAACATGCTTTCTATATGGCGGCTACAAAGTATCGTGGAGACGCGTGCCGCCACTATGCCTACCTTTGATCCAACTTGGTATGGCACCACACCAATAGTACTGTCATCTATGGAGGTGGATCTCGCGGCTATCTGCGCCTCTCTACCAGTTTTCTGGCCAGTCATCCAGAAGAGTATCGGATCGGTCATTATTGTCACACACGAGGTGAAGATCACGCGCGAGCAACGACGGACCGGCAACGAGAATACGGGGCAAGCGGGCAATGACAGCTTGGAGTTGCGCCGACAGCAATCAGAAGAAGTGTTATTGGAAGACGATAACGCCTTGCCAATACAATCGAATAGATTTTCATCCGGGAGTGGTGAACATTACCGAAACTCTTTCACTTCTAAACAGCAAAATGGTCCGGTCATTTCACTTGGAAAGGTTACGTCGACCAGGGTGCAGTGTAAGGCCGCCGCCGGACATGAAACTGGCATGTAAAGCTCCGGCAGATACCTAAGGAGGGGCTTTTGTCAGATGGTGCAATTCTGAGCTGAGAGTAGCTGCTACTCACCAGCGATTCTGCCGAGGGATGTGTTAGACTCGAGGCAAGAGCTACAATGTCAGAGGACATCTGGAGCTTCGGGAGTGTGAGCACCAACCGGGGAGGGGTATGCCCTTTGAGGACCGCGAAGAAGTCTTCCACTCGACAGACTATTTGACAATCGCGAAGTCACTCGATTGATCATATTTTGTAGTACTAGTAAAGGTCCTGAATTCGATATTTGTAGCTAGGTTGCGTTCAATGCCCTCCGTCTTCAGCATCACCTTTGGAATTGCTGGTTGGCAACTCGGACAACTTTGGAGGCGTATGCTGTGAAAGGGAAACCCCCCACTCTCTTTTTGAGGTGGGGTCTCTCCCACTACCTGGGTGGGTACCCAGGTTGACAGAAGAGACATGTTTCTTGGGCTATTTTTCCTGGCGATAGGGGAAATGGGGTAGCGAAGGGTCTACGAAAGCAAGCTCTAGCCAAGCCGTCCTTTAGGATCATCAAACAGCAGAATCAGATAAGATCAGATCAGACCAGATCGGCCCGAGGTGAGATGTACATCTGTCTTGATTACTGCATGTGTACTGATTACGTTGCCCACTCACAGGGAGCGTGAGACATTGCACTCCATTAAACTGCCGAGGAAAACGGATGCACGCGCACCCTCCAACACGGATGAGGCCCTTCTATGAGTCCTGATTGGATTCAAGTCACTCCTGCACAATGTCAACCTGGATGACTTGGTACTTACCTAGTAGCCCGGCCGGTGGGCCAAGCTCTCGCTTCGGCAGCGGCCGTTGCTCGGTGGGCCTTTCTGTTTGCTGTGTCGACCGGTGATCCCTGGAAATGCGGGGCAGCTTGTCAATCCCCCCTGATGTCACTCCACCAACGAAGGGGAGAATGGGGGGAGGGGCCCTCACTCAGGGGCCAGACACAGTGTAGAGCTTCCCATGCTACAAAACAAGGCGGCCCGCCTGCCTGCTACTTTTGCTCCTCTGTGTTTTGCCTCCCGCTCCCGCTCCCGTCTGCGCCTCGAGCTGCTCGATAAGATTCCGCCGCTGGCAAGATATCGACTGCAACCCAAGATATAACGACGACATGGCTGATGAGAACACCAACCCGGCGGTCGAAGAGACCAAGGTCGATGAGACGCCCATCTCTCACCCCAACGCTGCCCGCCGCAACTCCCTCGAGAAGCAGCTTGCCCATCGCCCGGACCGCGCAGAGCTCGTCGAGAGTAAGCAAGCATACACAGCCCAGCCCAGTCCTGCCCGCTGCCACCGCCACTGCTCAAGCTGACTGAATGCGTTCTTGTCGTCCAGAGAACATCCTGCCCGCTACAACTGCTGCCCCGGCTCTAGTTGAAAAGCAGAAAGAGGTCCGTCCCCGACCTTGTCCGTAGCCCGCGCCCGCTGCACAACGCGGCTGCTCACGCAGGGGCAACCTCGACGCCATGATGTCAAAGCTAACGCTCACGTTTCCGGGACACTGCAGCTCGAGAAGCACATGCGTGCTGACTCCCTTAACGACAAGATTGCACACCGCCCCTCCCCAGAAGAACTGATAAAGAAGGGGGTCCTCAACCCTGATGAGGATCCACGGTCACCCGAGGAGAAGTACAAGGAAGCGATCGAGGACGAGTATGCAAAGCGGGAGGGCGGTGCCTGATAATCAGGAATCAGGAATGGATGCATCAGCAGAATGGGTGCGTCAGTGAGCTCAGGGGCTCGCCCGACCCAAGTTTTGGACTTCTACTTCCGGCGTCGTCGTTGCTGCGGCCGGCCCATGTGTTGACGGAAAAGAAAAGATGCCCGCGCGTTGTCCTCTGAGAGGGTTAAGGACTGGTTTCTTGTATTGGCCGGGGAGCTTGAGTTTCCCTACCAACGTGTCGGCCGGCCAGGTAAAGGCTACAGATTGCTGTCAGGATTATCCACTGCGATGTGCTGAATGCTGCCGTCCCTCTCGTTGCTGTGCTGTGCGAACCAAAGCGAAAGCAACCTTGCCTGGCCGGCCCCGTTTACGCTGGAGCACCAATACAGCAAGCGACAGCCAGCACAGCCCAGCAGCATTCGCTCATGTTTAACATTGTACGGATTTTTCTGTTCGCTTGTAAATGCATACGCATAGCTTGGGACTGCAACACTCCAGCGGGTCTCGTGGCCGGCCCCAAGAGGATATCTTGCATGAGGGGCGCCACGCATTGCGTCGACGGGGGCGCGCAGCGAGCGAATCGATGTGGCCAGAATCCCCTGCGTATGCACGTTCGCGGCAAGCACATGGCCGAGTCATTCGCCGGTTTGCCGCAACGTGCATTGCCTACCAACCGCCAGTCCTCACTCCCCCCTTCGCTTCCTCAGACTTGCTCGTGTTTTCATGGGCCAACAATTGGTAGCCGAGTCCTGGGTCTTGTCAGAAGTGGATAAAATGTTCCAGTTTGCGTATGATGATTTACTCTGCTTGTATACTCGGCTTTGCCACGTCGCATCTCACTGCCCCTGTCGCCGCTTCACGCCGCATTTCGTGGCCAGTGTTGTAGACAGACCCAAAAACTAGAAATTCTTGCCCTCATTCTCTCCCAGGCGCAACACAAACCAACCCACTAAGCAGCCCCCAGCCCTATCATCTGGGCCTCAAATATGCGGCCACGCTCTTGTTCCTTGTCAGCAAGGATCCTAAAGAGCCGTAATGCATGGATCTGCCTCGTGGTAGGGCATCGATGATTGTACCTACTTCCGCAACCACTCAGTCACGAGTGGGCGTAAGCAGACAACTACCCGTGGAAGACACCGGAAGTACAAAAGCCAAGTATCGTAGAGAGGGCGGTCACCAATAGGTTGAAATCGTTTGCATGTATGTGTGCGTCAAAATGGGCTACATAGTCCGTCAGAGCCCAGGTCCTCTTCCCAATCTAGTCCGTTGCGCCGGTCCCATAGTTCCCATTCTATCTGGTATTCACTTCATTTTCCCAATCCCCCGTGCGGTCTCTTGCGCCGAAGCCTGTTGAATTTAAGTCCTGTGAGCTGTTACTTGATACGAGAACGTCCTGCGTGTGCGCGCCCCCAGCCGTACGCGCCCCTTTTCCCAACCAGTCAAGCACAGCCATGTCTCCCATGGAGTGTACCGTCAACGGGCTGGCGATTCTTCCGGCCGATGATTGGTGAGATTATGTAATAAGTGAACCGGCCAACAGAGGCAGTATGCGACGAATTTGGCCCGAGCGATTGACTTAGGCCTTCTTGCCGTAAGTCTTGGCTGACTTGTACGTCGGGCTCGGCTCGTTCTGGGGGTTTTGTTGCTTGTGATTGATGACAGTCACAAACTGTCCCTTGCTGTTAATCTTTGTCTTGGTGTCGGCGCTCTGGGCCGGCTGCTGGGTGGACCACATGCTCCCAGAGGACGAGTCCGTCTCGTAGCCGGTTGAGCAGGTGGACATGGGGCGAGACATTGTTGAACGGCTGGCCCTCGAGTTGATGGACGTGCCTCGGGATGATTCCTTTCGGTTGTGTATGTCAACGGCGTACTTGGAGCCACGAGACATGCTTTGTCCAGTGTGCCGTGGTGGCAGCAGCAGCTATGATGATGGCCTTGGGGGTGAAGTATTTGCCCGGTCTGGTGTAGGACGTGGAGGATCTGGTCAACGGCTGGGCCCAGCAAGAAAGGGCTGTTGTGTGGAGGGGGGACACATGAGATTTTTATGTCTGGGGGGGGGGTGTGGCCCTGATGTCGTCTTTATTTCCAAGTGCCGGAGGGCACACACGGAGGGAAGGATCTTAGCTGAGGGCAGCTAGAATGGGCATCCAACCGTCAGGATACAAGGAGTCAGTAAGCTCACGCGAAGTGTACAAAAGCCAGGGGTTGCCGAAGGAGCGCGGACGGGGCGACGAGGGCTGGCACCGGGACGGGCACCGCCCCGGTCTGGCAGACTGATGGGCATAAAGGTTTCATGGCTGGGCGGTCTGGGGGGTTTGGCAAGGCGTGGTGAGAAGGAGGAAGCAAGTGAGCCAGAGGGGGCGACAACGGGGCGAGGACCAGCGCTGGTGGTCAGGGGCAGGGGCCAGCGATCATGGGAGGGCAGCTTGCCATCAGGGTCGAAGGAGCAGGGCAGAATGGTGAGGCTTGCTGGCCCCAATTGGGCAGAGGGAAGAGACGCCAGGACGGTTAGGCACCACTGGAGCCGGCGAGTGTGGCAGGAATGGCAGCAGAGTCAAGCAGTGCCATCCCGGGCGAGTGCCTGAGCAGAAGCAGGGAAGGGTGTGTAGTGTGTCGACAACAGTGGCAAACACGAATGCTGCGAGGCACAAGGGGCAGGGGGTTGTCGAGGCGCGTCGAGGAGCAGGGCTTCGCCGCGTCGCCCGTGTCGAGGTTGAGAGGGACACGAGATCCTGTCCGAGTTGGCCATTGTGGTGTAAGAAGGCACAAGGCTGAAGAATAGAGCGAGGTCTTGCCAGGAGCCACCTCTGAGCCAGAGTGCTTGGTTGGCCTCGAGGGCGGCCGGCGTGGGCGACGGGCGATGACAGCGACAGGGGGTTTAGGTGGGCAGGGCTGAGCTCCTGGGGGCCAAGGGCGCAACAACCCCCCCTCCCCCCACCCCCAAGAAAAGAAAAATAGGACTTGAGGCCGGGCACAATCCGCCGGGCAGCTGTCCAGCTACTGCGCCGTACAGGAGTGGTCGTTTCTCTCCCACCTCTCTTGCTGTGCCGCCTGACCCCCTGATGCGGACTGACTGACATGGGCGTTCTTTTGTGGGATTTCACCTCAATTACAGCTTGGAAGCGTCAAGCTGCACCGGTGGCACCTCGGAGACCGGACCCTTGATCGCCCTGTCGATCTTGCAGCAGTCCGCAGCAGTTCGCAGCAAAGAGTTCATCGCAACGCGGTTGCTGCCTTGGCCCACGTCGCATCGGCATTGTGTGTCTGAACCGTCCTAATCACCGCCGCCATCTCAAAACAGGGCGGCTTTGGCAGCTGATGCCGTCTTTCAGCTCCCGACCAAGGCTGCCTGGCCTCACTGCCTCAGCTGGCAGGACAGCTGAGAGGGAAACAGGCACGGCCCTGTCAGCAGGCACCAATCGCCCTAGGAGACACTGCCGCTCGGGAGACGCCTCGCACCCGTTGATGTTTGGCCTCATCCCTCTCAAAGGTGTGAGTCAGTGACGAGGTTGAGTCGCAGCACCCCTTCAGCAGGTGTTCCCCTCGGCTCACCAGAGTCCGACTTGCTTCGCACATGGCATAGGCAAGAGGCAAAAGGCCGAGGAGGGTATGACCTGGGCGTCGCCGGCATGAATGTACTGACGCATTTGAGGACATCTGAAGCTGCAGTTTGGGACTCCTTGAGTCGGGAGCAGTGGGCAACGGGGCAGCGTGGCAGGCCACCGTTGGCTTTCTCATGCCCGGACAGTCCCTTGGCTCCATGGACAGTACACTACGGTTGGGCGGTGGCCAAAGCTGCACATGCTGCACATGCTCGCATAGTATTCAGGGACTGGGGCAGACTTTCCATGAGGCCCGTGATCGATGCGCCCGCCCGCTGCATCCGATCCTCCAGTCCTCCTATTCCTCCCTGTGTCCGCATCTTGCCTTTCCTTGTTCCATGTTCGCTAGGCGCGGTCACGACACTGTGCGGCGATGCCAGATAATAACGGCAGTCATATCGATATAGCCAGTTTGCCCTATCCAAAACAGCTGTTGTTCAGGCGGATCGGCCCCCCGGTGTGGGTGCTCAAATGCATCGTGTTCCCACAATCGCCCTCCGGCTGGCTCTCAGCGTCCCCCCGGACGTGGTCTAGTTCCACCACCCACCCACTCAGGCACCTAGGTACCCTGGAACCTAGCTAGGTGAGCACCTACGACAGGCACTGTGCTAATCGATAACGTCCCTGGGTGGGTTCGTGTGTGTCCATTGGTTCTCGAGCTACCCTTGGGGGAAAGCAACCAAAGCAACCTTGATCATTGCGTCCCGACACAAGGGTCCCGAATCAAGTGGTAGACGTACAGTACTCACGGTAGCCTATCAGACTGCCGAGGTACCTTTTGCATTGTAAGGGTCCTGGGGTAGGGTGCCGATGGCGTGGTGGGTACTTACCTGGATATCAAGTACCTAGGTATCTAGGTACCTATGTACTGCTGCATAGGTAGGGGAAGGGGTGGTTTGGTGGAAGAGAGGACACGGCGTCAGGAGCTTCCTCGCATTCGCCCTACTTCGCGTCTCCCCGAGCCCTGCACTCCAATTCCCCTTTTCGAATATCTGTCATGCTCCTAGCAGAACTGCCACTCCAACAGCAGCAGCACTACCTGCGAGGACAACCACAGCAGACCCCTCAACAGCCCCAAATCACACTCCCTACCTTCATCCACCCGCGCGAACATGCAGATTCTCTCAACCTGGGTCCTGCTGGCCTCGGCCGCCCTGGGCGCCCTCGCCGCCGAGGACCTCAAGATCGATGTCACAGTGCCTGTCGAGTGTGATCGCAAGACCCAATCCGGCGACAAAGTGCAGATGCACTACCGAGGCACCCTTGCCGCCGATGGAAAACAGTTCGATGCGAGTATGTCAGACGCCCCAAGGCCGCACGCTTCGCCGCGTCGCCTCCTGTGCCCCCCTTGCCCCACGAGCCATCGAGCCACCGCCTCACCTGCGAGGTAGTCGCTGACCAATGCTTCTGGCAGGCTACGACCGAGGCACGCCCTTCAGCTTCAAGCTTGGGTCCGGACAGGTCATCAAAGGGTTCGTCCACCCCACAGTCGTCCCGAAACTGGGTGCGCGCCGCGCAGGAGCTGACACTGGACAAACAGCTGGGATGAAGGCCTCTTAGATATGTGCATCGGTGAGAAGAGGTAGGCTGACTGGGCGGGCCACGGACTGCTTGCCTCGCCCCAGAGTACATCCGTCACCAGCTGACTTGTCGCCCCAGAACCCTCACAATCCCTCCTGAGAAGGGCTATGGCCAGCGTGGAATGGGCCCAATCCCTGCCGGTAGCACACTCAGTACGTGGCAACAGATGTAGCCTTTAGCCCCATTGTTCGACCCCGACGTGCTGACTTACAACACCCAGTCTTCGAGACCGAGCTGCTCGGCATCGATGGCGTGCCCAAGCCCGAGTCGATTGTACTGAAGACCAGCACTGCCGCCGAGGTCCCTGTTGAGACGGCCAAGAACTTGGGCGAGAAGATTGCTGAGAAATTTGCTGAGGCTACGGAAGCTGCCAAGACCATGTTGAAGGACACCATGAAGGACACAGATGATGCTGAGCACGTCGAGCTGTAGTCGGCTGCTGCTGCTGCTGCTGCTGCTGGAACAGACATGCACCGCCTCAGCTCTACGCGCCGCGGTGCATTCCAAATACACCTCGTCAACCTAGACAAGACATATAGACTTCTCAAGGCCGAGTGCCCTTGCTAGGCCTGCAGAGAGCGGTAGAAACTTTGTCAAGATCTAGGACCGCAAACAATGACTTTGGTGCTCACGTCTCGTGCAGATTTGCGCGAATGCGCGGTTGTGCATTGTGAACCTGTCGCTTGTCTCTTTGAACACCTATGCTGGGCGTCAATACCTGTGTGGAAGGAACAAATGCCCTGCTCGTCGTAAGGTGTCCCAGCCCACCCCTGCCTGACCTGGAAGCTCTCGAGTGCACACCCGAGTTGCCGGTTCGGGCCGGAGTGAGGGGATGTTATCAGCTGTGCTCCGTAATGCCGTCGCTGGCCGGTGCTCGCCCGTTCCCTTCGGACGATAACGCGCGTAACACCCGGCCCAAAAGTCGTCCTCCTGCTGTTCTTTGGAGAAGGTCTGCCATCTCATACACGAGGCGTAGAAGAGCTGCCTGACAGTTGATGCATAACATTGAGCAAGAATGGTCTTCTTCTTGGACTACGTGAGGCACCGAAGGGAGTGGTAGGTATCCCCTCATCTCCAACCGGGCTTGTAATCCCACCCGCTAACCCGACGCGACAGTCAGTTCAAGCAACAACAACGCGCCGACAGGATTGCCTCCCTGTCATCTTATCATGAGCCTTTGACCGATGCAGACCGTGAGACGGTCGGCAAGCCCATACAGAGCCTCGTCTCAGGAGTCCACACTGGTGTCATCCAGCCCTTGGACATCCTGCGGACATACGGGAAGGTGGCTCTCAAGGCTCATGAAAAGACCAACTGTCTCACCGAGATCCTGCTCCCTGATGCCGAGATCTGGCTCCAGGAGGGCTCATCGATCAACCTGAAGGGACCGCTCGCAGGCATCCCCGTGTCTCTCAAGGACACGATTGTCGTCGGCGGTTACGATGCTACCGTCGGGTACTCGTCGTTTGTTGGAAACGCGAAGCCGAAGGATGGCGCCCTCGTAAGGCTTTTGAAGGATGCAGGCGCGGTGCCTTATGTCAAAACCAACGTCCCCATCTCCTTGCTGAGCTTTGAATCAACCAACGACGTCTGGGGCCGGACCACGAATCCTCACAACCCCAAGTACTCGCCCGGCGGGTCCACTGGCGGCGAGTCGGCATTGCTGGCCCTTGGCGGCAGGATAGGCATTGGGTCGGATGTTGCAGGTAGTCAGTGACATCCTTCTCTTTCATGGATCCCAATATTTTACTGTTTTGCAACCGTCCAAGAAGAAAGAAAAAAACACGTCACAATATAATCCCTGGCAAGTGGCTAACGCACACTAGGCGTGCGAGCGCCTGCACACTTTGCAGGCTGTTATTCGCTGCGCTGTTCCACTGGGAGGTGGCCCAAGCAGGGCGTATTCACAAGCATGCCTGGCCAAGAAGGTGTGCCAAGTGTGTTCAGCCCCATGGCGAGGACTTTAGATGATTTGACCTACTTCACGCGCACGATCATTGGGATGAAGCCATGGGTTTACGACTACTCTGTACATCCGCTGGAATGGCGTTCTCACATCGAGAAGCAGTTCTCGGGCAAGAATAGGCTGAGAGTTGGTATGCTTCGGACGGATGGCGTCGTTGACCCCAGTCCCGCCTGTTCTAGGGCGCTGAAAATTGCCGAACAGGCTCTCGCGAGGGAAGGGCACGAGATTGTGGAGATCAGCCCTCCGGACATGTATCGGGCCCTCAAGCTGGGGTCGGTGCTCTTGAACGCAGATGGATGTAGGACTTTCAAGTCTTTCATGAGGAGTGGTGAGTGGGAAGACCGGGGCGCATACCAGATGAGTTGGTACATGCGTCTGCCGCGACCGTTCAAATGGGTGTATCACCTGTGGGTCAAGTATATCCGTGGCGACCACATCTGGGCAGGGCTGTTGAGGGACTGGCACGCCAAATCGGCCGAGCAGAACTGGAAGTTGGTCGCCGAGAGAGAGTCGTACAGAGCTGAGTGGTTTGAGTGGTGGAACCAGACTGATATCGACTTCATCCTATGCCCACCAAACGCTACACCTGCTGTTCCCCACGATGGAATGAAGGATGCTGTTAGCAGTTGCGGCTATACGTTCCTATGGAATATTGTGAGTCCCGGGATCTTACGAGAGGCTCGCTCCAGTGCCGAATGAATCACTGTTGGCTACGGTTGATCACATGTGCAGCTACTGACGATGTGTGAGCGCAGCTTGATTACACCGCTGGTATCGTTCCTATCACTCATGTCGACCAGGCCTTGGATGGTCTGACAGCTAGCTTCAAAACCAACAAGTTGAACGCTGTTGCACAAGGTGCGTACAAAATGTACGATGCGAAGGCCATGCATGGGCTCCCCGTTGGCGTGCAGGTAGTCGGCCGCAGATTGGAGGAGGAAAAGGTCTTGGCAGTCATGAAAAGATTGGAGGATGCACTGGGCGACGACAGGTACGCCCTAATGGCTATTGATTAGGAGTTAGAGGCGCCCGACCTTGCGGCCCGTGATATCAACAGCACAAACTGGCCATTTGATAATCGGGCTTCGATCAACGGACAAGCAGCATACATTAGTCTGCTACAAATACATAGTGTCTGTGACTGGTAATTCTCACAGGAGCCCACTTTGTACGATAAGGCCACATAATGACTTGTGCACCAAAAACATTTGATTCTTGTCCAATCTCACGATATCGCCCTGCCTGTAGAGAATCTACTTCCTTTTCCTCTCCCCAGCGGCCCTTTCCCTGCTTTTACTCAAGCTCCTCACTGCCTGCTCCCTCAGGCTGCCCGGAATGTAAATACCTGCGATGGCACGGGAAGTCACCTCACTGGATGCGAGGATCGCATCTTGAGTGGCAAGTGTTTGGAATTTCGATAAGTTTTGGGAGAATTCTTTTGCATTGCCGCTAGCTGTAGGCTTCGCATCCGCTATCGGGCGGGGATCCGGGCCAATGCCCGAAGTGTCTCGACGATGAGGCGACGAGTCGTCGCGGTATGCGGTGACACCTGCAGAGGCGACAGAGACTGATCGGGAATATGAGTCTGTAGCGATTGATAGTGAGTCTATGGGGCATAGTTCTTGAGTAATGGCAACCGGCTCTTGTTTTGGTGATGTCTGACGTGAGTCCGGGGTGCCTCTGATTAGCTGGTGAGGCACACTGCCAGAGCTTGTTGGGCAAGAGTCGCCAGGTTCAGCCTGTCTACCCCTTTGCTGCAGTGTCTGATCTTGTGACTTTTTGGTTTGTGCTAATCCAGAAGTCCTCGACTCCAAAATATCTGAAGTCCGAATCATCGACCGGCCTCTCGACTCGTGCTCATCGACACCGTCATTGGTAAGCTTTTTGGCGTCCTCCTGCTGCCGAGCCAGTAGTAAAGTTATTGCTTCAAAAGGTGGATTGCGTCGTAGTGGGGACAATTCCCTCTCTACTTCTGAGAAACGAGTTAATGAATTATGGGAAAGACTTTTAGGTGTGGCTGCGCTCTGAAGCTCGACCCCATTTTTAAAGACATCGACGAAGGTATTTTGACGCAGCGATGAACTTGTTCTGTATGTCGATTCTGTGCCCCGTGCTTCAATTTCAGGCGGTCGCCTATCTTGGACTGGCTCCGATCTTCTGATTTCTCGATAATGAGAATCCTTGCGCTTGATGGTAATGTCGCTCTGCTCGGTAAGGCCCTGCGTTTTCACAAATACTGGAGGCGAGGGCGCAGACTTGAGCGTCAAATCTTCGTCTTTGCGCGCCGACCTTCCCTCAGAGCCCTCATCAAGGGAGGCTTCGTTTGCGTCTTTCCAGACAGTCTTGTGTTGGTCAATTGGGTCTTTACAAGAACCATGATCCACCAGGGTTTCCCTTGATGCCTGTTCTGGTTTCCCAAATGGCGGCTCAACAGAGTCCTTGAATGATTTGTCAAAGATACTTTCCTGTGGAACCAAATGCATCTCATGGAAAGCCCCGACAATTTCAAATTCTCGGCCAGCGTTTCCTGCGAGTCGGTGCATCGGCCTCGAGGTAAAAACCGGCTGTTTCGCTGGATCCGGATATGCTTCGGCAATGATAGTGTCTTCAGCAAAGGTGCTAACGACTGACTTCTTGGGGGGAGACGTAAATTCGATTCTGGAATCTTCATATTCGACGTGGTCTAAGGCCAATTGCGTAGTGCAAGAAACCGCCGCAGATGCACTGATGCCGTGTGGTACAATCTGAGGCCCAAACAAATCGGCTGTGTGGTCCAGTTGGGGCCACTCATTCAATCTTGGTGTAGAAGGCTTTTGCGTGTTTACTTTGGTGTTCAAGAAAGGCGCATCACTATGAAGAGAGGTTGGCGGACTGAACTTGAAAAACACCGAGTCATCTGCTCTTGAAAGCGGCCTCTTTAGATCTGTGTCAGGCTCTTTGATGTTGGCCGTGCTTGTCTCTTTGTTTTTGACTTCTTTTCTGACTCTGATTAAAACAAAGCCGACTGAGAAGCTCAAGAAGAGGGAGGCGATCATGGTGCCAAGCACTATACCTGCCAGTTGCATTGGTGCAAGGGAGATGGCTACTGTTCCTTGAGTGTCCTTTAATGACTGTTGACTCATGACAGCGGAGGCGACCGCAGTAGAGGCTGAGGCCTATTTACCTTGGTTAGCCGTGGAATCTTTTCAAGCATTCGTCATTGTTACCTTGACGGAGACCAGTGTGGCCTCCAAGGAGCTCAGACTCGAGCTTAACCTCACTATATCGCTGGTTGAGGCTGACAATGCGCTTGTCAGGATCAAGTTTACGCTGAAGATCTGCGACTGGGCGCTGGCCAGGGCAATATTTGCATTTGCAAGTACCGAGTTCACACTGGTGACAGCTAGGTTGGCCAGATTCAGGCTGAATGATGCAGACGAGGTTGCGCTGCTGGCGTTTTGAGAAACAATGGATATTGAGGATGATGCTGAGTTTTCCGCCGACTTGATACCATTGGACGCCGATATTGACGCTTGTTGCAATTGCTGACTGAATGTCGCGTTGAGAGCAATAATGGTCCTCGAGATCTCAACAGTAGCTCTCTAAAACATTCAGAGTCAGCCGTCAAAGAGCCAATGGAGTAGCTTTATGCTAATATAGTAATGAATAGCCTATGGGGTGGATATAGCCTGTCTTCGAAAGGAAAGCCTGTAGCCGCTAATGCCTTCGTTTTATAGGTCGCGAATAAGGTATGTTTTTTTTTGAAGGGGTAAAGATTGAATCCAGAAACTGCTTACGTCCACAGAGGCCGCGATTAGATTGGAGCAGTCTTGTGGGTCATTCTGCCGCAGCTCAAGCGGAGGAGCGGAGGAAGCGGTGATGTGAGCATTATGGGCCGAATTAGGCTCGGTCGAGTGAAGTTGTGGTTGTGACTGTGACATTGGTGAAGACTGCATTGGAATGGGTCCAGATGACAATGAATATAAGTATAATTTTGAGAGCTTCAGGGAATCGCCGTCTTATTCAACATGCCGGAAGATGGACCATGGGTAATAAGTCAAGGCAGAAAACCACCCATTGGCTTCGTTCCTGGCACTGAAGGCAGACATGACCCATGAAATCTCCAACAATGAGAGAAGCACCTGGGCAGAGCATTTGATAAGTACTCTGAGTTGTCTCCGGCCACGCGAACACGAAGGCAGCCTCCGGAAAGTGGGACTGAGAAACAGTCCGTGCTATCCGGTGATCTGCATCTCGAATAATTGGGACGAATGCTTCGACTATCGAAGTGCAGACCATGCGGCTCGTCGTGTTGATCGACGGGTGCATGGGAGCCCTTGACTGCGGCGAGGCTGTTAGAAGGGAACGCATGAAATATGGTCACAGGATGTTTGAAAACAGACCTAGCGTCTAGTATGACTAGGGTACTGCAACCTCCAATAACCTCGCGCTCTGAAACAAGAGGATGAGAATGCTGCTGTTTATCTCTCTAGCTGCACAGGCTATAGGTCTTTTCTGTTGGCTTCAGATCTATAATCATGGCCTCGGAACCGTCGATACCGGGCGTCCTTGCTCCGTCAGAACACTGAAGAACCTATAGGTACTCTGGGCACTACGACACGTTGGCGGGGCAACTTAATTTTAGTGATCAAGTGGTTCTGCAGCGTCGGGTTAAAACAAATTCTGTCCGTCTACATCTCAAGGGGCAAAGTCTCTCAGTTCTTTAAAATGGGGACGAATGTATTTAAGAAAGAAAAGCAAAGAAAGGGCCGGGGGTAGAAACAGTAATTAGAGGTCAGATGTGGCGGTAGTTCTAGTCTTTACTCACTTAAAATGTTTGTGATCTCTACATACCTAGGTGGGGGTGATGGGCGGGGGGCTACGGGGTTACGTAGGTACCTAAGTACCTAGGTTAGTGCGGGAGAAGTGACGCAAGGCGGCGCGATAAGATAACAAACAACACATTGGTCGGGTCGGATCCAAAAACACCATCCCATGGCACTCATCCCAACCGTTCCGTCCCACTCCATCACATTGCGCTTCGACTTGAGTCTAACAGCATCTGCTCTTCTTTGAGAAATTCCTTGCGGACAAAGCAGCTGCCGCGCGATCTTTGCTAGAAGTTTATACATCTAAATACCCCCTCATCATGTCAGCCGACGACCAGCAATTCCTCGACTTGTCAGTACACTTCATTCCATCCTGCGGATCCCCACCTTTCATGTTGTGAACTATGTCAGAATACATCATTCTAGGATTCATTACAGGTGGCTGACACATAACAGGGTAAGCATTCCATAGAAGCCGAGCCCTTACACCCACCATTGTACAATTATTGTGTGTTCGCAAAGCAGGACTCAAGTGCTGTCACCAGCGAGAGCTGACCCGGGATACCTGCAAAGCTTTCGTCGATACCCAATCACGTCAAACAGTACTCATCTGAAGTCGCCGATGTAATTGATCGCCATGTCGACAAACTTGCAGAGCAGGTTCGGGACACCTTATCGACCCAAGATTGGATCCCAGACGTCGTTCGCCCCCGCGGCAGACCGCAGCCATCCCAAACAGCCCTCTCAATACCGTCCTCGGCATACGAAAGAGTTCAAGAATGGGTCCACAGACATAAGCTCCTGACGGGCTTCGTGGCCATCGCGGTAGGCGTGCTTGTCTACCGAGGCTACAAGAAGGGAAAGTACAGTCGGAAGACGCGAAGGGCACGGCGTGCACGGAATGGGGCTCGACTCGAAGTTGTGGTCGTCGCCGGTGATCCAAAACTTCCCCTGACGAGGTCGTTATCGCTGGATCTTGAGAGGCGTGGATTCATCGTCTACATTGCTTGCAATACGCTAGACGACGAGGCCATGGTTCAAAATCTGTCCCGGCCTGATGTTCGGCCACTGGGAATAGACATCACCGATGTAGGGCTCGATCCACCAAGCCACGACCAATATTCTAAGGCTGGATACTGACACTCCTTCAGCCCCCAAGCGCCGGCGCCTCCATCGACCGCTTTGCGACATACCTCCAGACTCCCCACTCTGCTGTCCCGGGCGCCAAGCCAAACTACCTCAGCCTGAGATCTGTCATTCTAATCCCGTCTCTGAACTATCAAACCTCGCCTATAGCAACAATCCCGCCGTCAAATTTCGCAGATCTCTTCAACACACACCTCCTCTACCCTATCCTCACCATTCAAGCATTCCTTCCACTCCTGACTGCCAAGCTCACCTCTTCCGGTGCCGAAAAGCCGCCTCCCAAAGTCATCGTCTTCACTCCTGCAATCATGTCGTCCATAAACCCACCCTTTCACGCCCCCGAGGCAACAGTTTGCTCTGCGCTGTCTGCTTTCACTGAGGTACTAGCCGGTGAGCTGCGGCCATTGTCTGTACCAGTGACGCACGTGCAGTTAGGCACCTTCGATTTCTCCGGCTTCACTGCCTCAGCCCTGCGCTCTCACCAGCCGAGCGGCCTGCTGACTGCCCCGCCGGCGGAGACGCTCACCTGGCCTGACGCCGCAAGGAAGACGTACGGGCGCAACTTCGTCAATACGTCCGCCTCTGCAATCTCGGCAGGACGGGTCCGGGGTATGAGGGGCTCCTCTCTCAGAGACCTACACAACGTCGTATTCGATGTCATTGATGGATCGAATACCAGCAACGTAGTAAGAGTGGGCCTGGGCGCAGATCTATACGGCTTTGTTGGGAGGTGGGTGCCACGGAATCTCGTGCAATGGATGATGGGCCACAGAAAGGTAAATGAATTGTCGAGCTGGCAGGGCAGTCACCAACCGAGCCCAAAATTGGGTAGCGAGAGCGGAGACGGGTCGAGCCGATCTGGATCGGATTTCCAGTATATAAATGTGAGCCAGGGTGGCTCTGATGCAAATATTTGGAAGGAGGGTTGATCGTGTGGGACTGAGGCTAGGCTTCGGATGATCTCTGCTCGTTTTGAAAATGCTGAATGGGCCGATAATCATGACCAGGGCCTGCTGTCTTTCTTTCTGACTTTTTACATCAGCATCGGGCCCGATGAGGTTTGCCAAAGACATAGGGACGCTGATGTTGTTGAGTTCTTCTGCGAAGTGCTTCCACGCCATCGTCACGTCGAAATCCCGGCTACGACCCCAGTTCGACCACAACGGGGACTAGCAGGTGCTTGCAGTCAGTTGACTTCGAGTCTCGCCATAACTTCAATAGCCTCATGCAGCCCCGGGTCCAAACTAAATCATGACAGCCTCACAGCACCCACTACCGCGATCCTATAGGCTGGCTGGTGGGTTGATTACTCAGTACCGCCGCATCTTGGCACCCTGAATGTCATCTGCAGCACCGTGCTGATAGGCTTCTACGCCGATGTGACCACCACCGGACTGCTCGGGGGCATAAGACACCTTCGCATGCTGAGGTGTGATGCAGTGCAGGCGCTTGTATGGTTCCTGCCCAAGGCCGAAAGCCTGTGTTGATAGAGCTTGGCGTGAACATCGCGGATCAGTAGGTCTTGGTGGTCCGCGGCGGAGGCAGAGGGGCTAGACGGAGCTTACTGGACGTGTAGCTGGATCCCAGAGGGGTGGCTATTGCTGCGGTCGCAGTTCGAGGGTCTCCCGAGGAACTCAAAATTCTGTTTAGTCTTGGACTGTGAGGCCTCACAGAGGCGAAGGTACAGGTAGCAGGTGACGAGGCCGCTCTCTTTTGCTTGGATAAGGGGCTATTCATTCTGGGCGAAACGGGCTTCGACATGGCGGCGAGTGTGTTTTGCACGAGCTGATCGTCTCGTGTTGGAGACCCAGTTCACGGTTTGGCTGCATCCGAAGACGAGGGAAGGCCGCCGTCCGGGTTTGTATTGCACAGGTCTTGAACGACGATGTGGTATTCTTTTCCCTTAACTTTACTTTTCTGCCGGGGTGTGGCACCGAGCCGTCACTCTCACTATGGTTGCATAACGTCAGTGGTCGACCTGTCAGGCACGTGTCTTGTGTGATGTGTCCAAATCAGGAGCCAGTACGTCTGGTCAGCGCCGTTCCTCTGGCATTAGGTATGCACGGAGTGCATGTACCACCCATGTTTCCACTGAAGTAAGGCGGTTGCGTTTCTGATCCCCCATACATATAAAATGTACGTGGTGCCTTCATATAGTGGTGAGCGCTCAAGACCCAGCACTCAGAAAGAACACAATGCTAATTACAATAAAAGGACAATACGCCTACGGGCACGTGGCCTCAGCCTTGTGCCGCACAGACGAGGCTAAGAAGCATCGCTCCTGCCACTGAAGTAAATTATGTGAGGCGGGCCGGAAAGTGGAATTCAAAGATTGCCGTTGATATATATACCTGGTGAGCAGATTCTGGACTTCCAAGGCGAGACACAGCGCCTGCAGAGCCACGGCCGGAAGAAAATGCGCACTGCCCATATAGCATACCTAGGTATCTTGAGTTCTCAAACATGTTGCCATCCATAAAGAAACATTCCACTTTCCTGCAAAGACTACCTCAACTAACAGAAGGCCAAATCCAGGCTTTAGGTTGTCACACGACTAACATATTGTTTCCGGTAGTATGAGGCATTTTACTAAGTTCTTGACCGTTTTCGTGCTGCTCCGGTAAAAATTTTGGCATATATAGCACCCGGCTGCAGACTATCTGCTATATATAGCAGAGGGCTGCCTGACGGGCCGCGGGGGTGAGTGTGTATGTAGCAGATACCTCACGGCCGGGTGCTATATATACCAAAAGTTTTACCGGAGCAGTACAAAAACGGTCATGAAGCAGAGGCAACTTGGATAAGAGTAGAAAAGGTCCCCGCCCACGGCCTAACGAGGGGAATTTATACAGCGCTTGCTTCGTTTCATAATTTGAACAAACTCAGATACACCCATGGACCTCAGTCACTGCTTAATTCTGCGAATTTATCTAGCAGTATCAATGTCTACTACGCATTCAGGGGCCTTTTAACACGTCGCTCGTATAAAATTGACAAGGGAATACTATTGGCCCTTATTGGCCCTCAATGACAACCTTGGATCAGGCCATGTAAAATTTAACACCGTGGCGTGTCAGTTCAAGAGACCCACGCCGAACGGACCTCTGCGTGTTGTAGGATCAAGAGGCAAAGACCGGCGGGCGGCCCCCAGATATCACATGGGCACAGATACTAGGTCTGAAGACAATTCTACCCAGCCGTAAAAACTTCCTCAGACTCAAATATGCATCTAAGGTATCACACTGAGTATCTGACGGCTTTGCATGTTTATGTCTGATACTTGAACACTCCAAGTTGGTGGTAGGTATGACGTTGGCGATGGTGATTGTCAAATGTCGATCTCGGTGTTGAGATAAGCCCGCGATGGGGGTTACGAAGGTGGAGAAGGGTGCTAGTAGACTTTACATGGACAATGTCTGTTTTGGTCGTACCTTGTATACGTATTCTCAAACTAATTTGCACATGTGGCTTCGCTGTGCCTCTGCCTGATCTAGGTTCTCACCTAGGTACCTAGGTAGGTAGGCATGACTGAGTGGACTACCGTCGGACTTTGCATAGCAAGTATCAATTTGTTGCACTGCAGGAAACCGGATATACTCGCATACTACATGCAGACGTGGCCCTTGACATACTGCTTCTGGATTCTAATACAGTTTCACCGCAAATGCGCAACCAGTAAGCCTCGTGGGGTTACCAAGCACCGGCCCGGGAGCCGAAAAGGCATTCTGCTGCATTGGTGACAGAGTCGAGAGCGGCTCCAACAATGCCACACCCAAGTACACACCGACAGATAAGACCTTCCCCTGAGGGTCTTTCGTTGCACCGGCCTGAGACTGTATGGCAACATTCGAATCAGTCCAGGCAATTCACAAGGGACAGACTCATGCTGGGCATGGTGTATTGATGTTCTCTATGGACAAGTGTGTGCCGGAGTTTACCATCGCCTCCTCACGACACCCCTCATGGCACTAGTTCTCCAAGCACTCAGTTCTTATCGTTGCGGGGTCTTCGTCTGGCACGACCATATCTCCGTATCGGACGTCGCTCGATTGCGTATGACCTTGATGTTGAGCCAGTCAATGCCGTCCTTGACAATCTCGGAGGGAGCTCGGGGCTTGGGACCACCTAGGTGGCGCTGGGCCTTTTTAAAGCGTTCCAAGGTTATACACAGTATAACACATTTGCAAAACACATTGGCTCCTATCAGCAGCCTTAAACTCACGCGTACCTAAGCAACATTATCCCTAGCTATCAGTGCCGTGTACATCTCAATCACCTTCATCTCCTGCCTTAAACAAGTGCTTCGTTCGTCATATCATGGATGGAATACTTTCCACAGGTACAGGCTTTATTTCGCACGTTGTTTGCGTAGTCATTCTTGCATTTCTTGGCCTGTTGTTTCACCTTTCTCGAAGGAAAGCCGCCATCAGCGTCACTGAAGCAACTGCCACGGTCGACAGGCGCCCTTGGGTCTTGCAATTCCCCCCTTCTAGGCGTCACACACTAGCTGGCCTGAAGCTGAAGGGTTCAGCCGGCCCTTATCATGATATCCCTCTGGAAGTGCTGCGAGAGTGTGCCTTGCCGTCAAATCGTCCGGTAGAGTGGAATCAAGATGATCTGTACACCCCGACTGGATTCTCCACGCAGGACATACGAGCCCTCGGGAGATTCCCTGATTACTCGATCCTCACAGGCGTGCCATATCCCAAACCGTATGGACCACAATTTGACATCAAAAAGGCAACTTTTCGACCATTCCGACCCTTCAGGTGGTCTTATCATCAGACCATGGCCCATTACAGATTCGACCCCGATTGGTGGGTCGAGCTAGACCAAAGCTACCTCTCAGCCATGGCGCAAAGGAAGCACCTCAAAGAGAAGCATGGGGAGCTGATCTACTATTCTGACCCGGGCTCAGAACTGGCATGCCGAGAACTCATGGAGATGTTACTCCAGTTTATTTGCAAGCGCTATCCCTATCAGTTCAGCCTCCATGAAGGTGACACCGTCCTCGAAAACCGCATTCTCAACACAAGAACGGATCTTCTCAGTACCCCGCCGTTGGAAGTAATCTAGTAAGTAACACTCTTCTCCTGTCACGGATCCTCGTATTTTCTTTCATGTTCTAGAATGCATCAATCCAGGATGCGTAGCATAACTGAATCATCAAGTTTAGCCAGAATATCCCGGAAGACTACGCACTGGTATTTCGAAACGAGCATGACGGCTTTTATTACTTGAGGGCGGCGATGGTGTGCTCGTCAGTTGGCTGTAAGCTTCCGGATAGTGATCATCTTAGCCCCTTCAACAAGAAACCTCTCCAGTCTGTGGACTGTATTCAAAATGAATTGTTACGTTGCCGGCTTCCAGACAAGTCAGGGCGAAATTGAGACGATGGGACCCTTTTATCCCCCGATTAGTACGAAATCTCTACTCTGGTTCCTTGATATCTGACTACAACGCTGCAGGGGATATTGGAATGCACCGTGGCAAACCACTCAGGAAGATCCACGAAGGCGTACCCGACTATGCCGAGAAAATGGCTTTCAGCTTGGATCGATTCTTCGCCAAGATGGCTGTCGAACAGCCCATTCAGCGATGTAGCTGGAGTCTTGAGGATCATGCACCGTTGTTCAGCAGCCCACGCATGACGCAAAACAAGTCATGGGAGCGTAGCCTGTTTTCTGAGCACAAGGAAGATCTGACAATCGACGATGTCAAATTAAGGTGTGACTACCAGACATTGCGGAGATTGCCCCTCAGCGGCGCAATCGTGTTCAATTTCAAGGCGGTGTTCACTCCGATCACCGAGATTAGACACGAGCCTTATGTGCCCTCCATATTGCTCAAAGTCTTGCAGGAGGGCAAGGAGAGCCTGATTGACTACAAGACTGTGGGCCACGTCAAAGCTATCACAGTCGAGGCATGCACGGAATGGGCCCAGGAGCAGATTGAAAGGGGAGTTGTACCGCGCGACTGGGATGTCAGAACTCTGGAAGAGAGTCCCTTTTTCCCCGGGTGGGAAGAGAAATGGCACGCCCAACAAGGTTTCTGATTTTGGTTGAGCAATCGAGTGCTGGTCTGTATTCTGCAACACAGTCTTAGTCAGGCACTTTGGCTCTTAAGTGCAAATGGCCTTCAGAAGACAGAAGTCATGTAATTTTCCAGAAGATCGAGAAGGCGACTTTCGAGACCGTGTATGGCGAAAACTACGGCGTTGTTCTTGTATAAGATGACCCGTCCTTACCCTATGGGACACTGCTTGTCGTTCCGGTTTCGGAGAGAGGATCAAAGAACACAAAATGGTTCAAAACTTGTTGATCCACCGCGGCTAAGTCCGGGCGTGCCTCATACATTCGATGCGAGCATTGGCCTTGTCCATCGTTGAAGAAACTATCAGAAAGTTTTGAATGGCCAGTATGACACCTAGATGCTTAGCTCGGATTGCAACTTTGCGAATAATAGTGACTGTTTTGAATGCGTTCTACCCTAGGGTATATAGGCGCGAATTAATGTATGTAGTTGCGAATAGTAATACTTGCATTCTTTTCCTTGCATATATGTACAAGGATCACTGTGGAAAACCCTGCATAGCAAAACTTACTGTGTTTATCTTCATATTGTGTCGTGTTCTTCTAGGATACTTCTTGTCGTTCCGGCTTAGTAGAGGAACTCAAAGAATACAAATACTCAATATGTACAAGGTTGCAGTGACAGTCCGAGTGCCTGTGGCTTATTCTAAAATCTCAGTTCGTAAAAGTGTCCTCTTGCTGATGACCGATTCTGCGACCTCGGCTAGCTCCGCCGCACCGAATATGTCAACATGCTGCATAAAAGGATGTCCTCTGAAGAAGGGGGCCACGGATCACTAGGAGCACCTGTGTGAAAATCATATGCAGCACGAAGTGAGTACATGACAGTATAGGGCCTAATTCTAGAGCCCATACCTGGGTAGTCCCTCTTGGAACTGAATGCAGGTGGTGAGATCAACATTCAGCCAGACAGTGCTATGAACTAGACTCCAAAGTCTCGACATGGGAAAGTAAGCTGCAACCCTCTCTCAACCATAAAGTGAGCGCGTATACTGGAACTAAAAACTCAAGCAGACTAAGACCGGCTGGACGGACTACTTAACCTAGCCACTTCCTAATCGAGTCACGCAGGTCCTCTTGAGGCAGTTCGAGCAGCCCGTTGGCTAGCTCACCCTCTGGAACAGAATGTCCGTCTCCGTCACGGTGAATATGAACACGTAGCAACTCTCTAAATGCAGTGAAATCTCCATTGGACAGTTTTTCCTCTCCCGTCTTCTGCAACTCTTCTGTTTCTACATGCTCGACGGTCCACTTAGCACCGGTCTCGTCCTCCACAATCTGGAGGATCTCGTTCAACGACGGCTGGAAAGAGGCGATGGACAGGTATTTGTTGGCAGTATTTTGAGGGTGCTTCAAGATCGATGCCACAGCCTTGGAAATCAGCTCGAGGCTACTCGTCTGGAAAGGCTCGTTCCCAGAGTCGTAAATCGTGGCTTTCTTCGCCTTCGCATCGAAACCGATCTGGACAGGGCTGTCAGGGACGCTGAAACAAGTTGTCTGGCGATGAGCGATTGGGCAAAACACACATAATGGAAGAAGAGCCCATTGGATACTCCAGTCCAAGTGAAGCCCTTGTTTTCCTGAGCTTTCTTCTGAAGGTCATCCACCAGCTTGATCTTCCCGCCCAAGATCTGTGCAATTTTCAAGCCTTGAAGCTTGCGGGTGTTGATACCAAATTCGGATGGGATAAAACGTTTCACTCCGGACGCGTAAGCAGCGTCAAGGACCGTCTGCTGTGTTGTGCCCACAGCAGGTGATGCTATTGTTGACACGACTGCGTCTTGGCCTGCTAGAGCGGCCTTGAGGGAATCGAAGCTGTTGTAATCCACCGCTTTCACTTCAATATTGGGCAATACGTATTGCTTCTCGCTTCGGGACAAGACAGTCACGCGGAAGCCCTGGGCGACAAGCTCTTGGACAATTGGTTTGCCCAAAGTTCCGGTGCCCTGCGGTCAGGTTCGTGGTCGTTAGTGCGACGTGTCGGTTCAAATTCTGTGCTCCGAGCTGGAGCACTCGCAAGGTAGGTGGGCAGTGTTGATGGCCTGTGCTCACTTACACCGACAACTGCGACACTGTTGATCTCCGCAGAAGACATGTCGAAGGTGGGTCCAGGGATAAGATTACCGCAAGTGACGAGGGACGCTTGGCTGTGACGGACGATGATATGGCATACAAATATTTCGATGATTGCTTTCGAACAATTGCGAAAACGCTCGACGAGACAGAGGTGACAACCCTTGTTTATGTAGTTCCGAGGTGGGGGAGCACCTGCGGCGGCATTACAAATATCAGGCGAGACGGGCAGGTTTGAGGAGGGGCAGTACCTAGTTCCCTCATATAGCGGCGCGATGGCACCATATGGGCGCGCGCTGCTATTAAACGGGAAGTGATCGTGGCTTCACCGGAATAAGAGAGGCAGTCAAGCCTACGTCAGCCCATTGTGGGCTATTCCTTTGCATGACCCAGCAGCGGGACGACGCGTGGCAGATTTCCGCGCGGAATTACAATTCAAGATCCCCGCCCGCCCGCTGATACCACGTAGGGCATCTTCGGCCGCAAGAATTCTTCCCCAAAAAGTGAGTCGAAGCACTTCTTCGGCTGCTGCCACTTTCTCAGTCGATCATCCCCAGAGCAGCTGCTGAATTGGTGCAGCTATATGAGTTGGCCTTGGCCGTGTGCGTCAACCCATGTTGAACTGCAGTACAGGAGCAGGTACTTAAGGTTGTTCGTGGGAGGAAGACCTGAGCAGTTTAGGGTGAAGCAAGATGGACTGAAAGAACTTTGCTGGGGCCTGTCAAGTGCCAATTCCTCAGGCCACGGCACATCATCGCTTCCAGCCCAGTACAGCAGCGCCGTCTCAACTTTCGCAGAGTCAAGAGAGACGGCGGCCGCCCCTGTCTCTCAAAATGCCAGGTTGAGGGCAGGAGATGCCGGTCTTGCGATCAATGTGCCCTCAAACCTGACTTGAAGAGATTGGCGATCATACGCTCCTCCAGACCTACTTCTCCAAACTTGGGTTTCGGTTCTCAATAGCAGTTGCGTTTCCAATCCCCCATACATATAAAACATACGTGGTACCTCCATACAGTGGTGAGCACTCAAGACATTTCTTAATAGAGGTTAAAAAACAGCACCTCAATCTAGCATAGGAATATTCTAAGTTTATGTCCATACGATTCTAAGAACGATGGCTTCAGCCACCTTATATTTTTTTATTCAACTATCTATCTATTCATCATCTTCTCAGCCTATAGACTGCCCACTAACTTATACCTCATCCATAAATTTAGTAATCACTCAATATACATCCTTATAATTCTTTATATAAGGAACCTTTAGCTTTCCCCATAGAGCCCCCTCTTCCATAACCCTCCTCACTTATTTTATAAAGTTAGAAAAATCCTTAATAATAAAGTAGTATACCTAAAGGAGAAAGTATTAATTCTAAGGTATCCTTACTTCTACTTTATATATATTATATTTATTATATATCTTATAAATAAATTCTATTTATTTTTCTAAGAGGGCTTTTTTCTTTTTCTTAAAACTATAAGGAGGCTTCTTTAAATAAATTAGCTATAATAGTATATCTATTTAGTTAGTTATATACTTAAAATAGGGATTATAGTATTCCTAGATAGGCTTATTTAATAAGTAGTTTTAAGAGGCTATTCTTAAGGTTATATCTTCTTTAGAAGCTCCTTAAAAATAAGTATTATTAATAGGGAAGAATTAAGTTTCTTAACTAGGTCTCCCTTTATAAAATTTACCTTCTTATAGATACTATCTTAAGACTATTATAATCTTACTATATAACTACTTTACTATATAACTACTTTATTAGTTATTAGTTCTTAGACTACTAGTATTAATAATTCTAGTTAATAATACTATTAGGAGTAATACTTTTTAATCTTATTTATATAGTATAAGGCTAAGGCTATATACTTATATATTATATTATCCTTTTATTATAATTAGTATTATTTTTTTCTCTGAGTGCTAGGTCTTGAGTGCTTACTACTATATAAAGGTACTATATATATTTTATATGTATAGGGGATTGGAAACGCAACTGCCACACCGCGCTCTAAGAACAATCTATTTCATAGCATAAGCTCACCCTGGGGCAGGCATGTGATATAAAGCTAGCTAAAGGGTGATCATAGTAGTATAGTAGCTTCTCTCTCAAGGTACTTAGGGCCTTACCTACTAATATCCTAATCTAATATTAACTTATATTTATACGATAGGACTATTTACACACATATATAAAAGTTAGAAATGAAACTATTAAAATCACTATATTAATCTCTTCATGACCTATGTACTACTCTAACCCAGCCTCATAGTAGCAGACACGGCACCTGGAAGATTCCAGGAGAAGAGCTTCTTAAGTCCTACTCCAGAATTCCACGCAAAAGATTCTGCGGATTAACGAAGTAGCACTAATTCCCGAATCTATCGGGCAGGTATTAGAGCTTTAAATCCATCCAGTCCCTAACATATATCTTCTTTGATAACCTGAGCCTTCACAGCTAACCCAGATAATTCATAAGGACGAAGATCCTAGAATCAACGCCAAAGGCTATATGATACAGACTTTGAAATATGGGACCGCTCCACTTCAAAACTTGGGTCTGGAGACGAGATGATTGATGACGAATCACTACAACTGTGCGAATACCTTGAAACGTATGTATGACGAGGAGCATAACATACGACCAGACCGACGTAAAGATGACTTGGGGGCAGCTGGGGTTGCTTTGGTCGGTAAACGCTCTGATGGCTGACTAACTCAAAAGTCCTTGATGTTTGCCAAACTGACTGAATGTGTATAATCAGGATAATTTGAGTTTTTTCTCGTAAGGTGATAATGGGTCTCAAACAGAGCTTCTCTCGATAACCAGGCTCACGGCCCCCGTTATCAAGTCATTCTGGGCAAAATACAGAAGCAGAAAGTGGGGCAAGCACACTAAATAGGTCAAAGTCAGAAGTCAGGGAGCCTGCGGACCAATTGGTGTCTTGGAAGCCATGAGAGTCCCATTGACTTGCAGTCATGTCTCGGTCAGGAAGTGCGAGAGCGGCAAGTAGCAACAAGTAGCAACAAGTTTCTTCCCGATAGCTGATCTGCACCACCGTGTCTCTACTCCCATGCAACAACGCTTCACTAGCATCTGTGCAAACACTATCCATGCATCAACCGAGCGGTGAGCCAGGAGTTGCAGGACAGACTCAGGGTGGTCGTGTTGCGCGTCAAGCCTTCTTCACTTGTGGCCTCCGTAGCCCGAAGAGCGCTGGTAGCCACTAGGAGAGGTGTAAGTGGAACCCCCTTGGCCGTTGTTGTAGTAGGTCTATATTCATGTTCGTATTAGTAAAGGCACAACGACAGAGATCCGGTACCACAACGTGGCTAGCTACCCCCACTAACACGAACTCATCGCGGATCCTGCCGGGGGCTGAGGGGGCGGGGAAGAGTTCGATGATCACTCACGGAGCCATTGGGATTAGAGTAGTAGTATGAACCGTCGCTGCGTTTGTCAGTTAGCGCCATGTGTGACCAAAGCCGGGGCCGGGAGCTCTCCGAGGGCTGGACATACCGGTTCGAGTAGTGATACGTGTTGGAATTAGCAACATCACTGCTGTAGCCATAATCTCGAGCGCAGTAGTGGTTGCCCTGGAGGATGCGTCAGCTGTTGCCTGATTTCATGGACTGTCTTGTTATCGAATTGGCCCTTGCGGCTTTGGTCCCTTTGTCTTGAGACGCACCTCCTTGTTGGTGCCACAGCTTTTGATCGAGTAGCTCTTGTCAGACATGGCGTCCAGGCTCCGAGGAAGTTTATAAGCTGTGAGTCGAAAGCTGGCTATATGAGTGTGGGGCTTGCTGTGAAGTACAAGTTGTGTTGTGGCCGATGTGTGAGATGAGGAGGATGGGCACCTTGGAGTGGTGAGAGAAGGAGGGGGAGTTTGGCGCAGTGGCATCTGAAGAAGCTTGGCACTTTTTGAACTCCCACATGAGTACCTAGGTCCCTAGACGTGGTGTGATCCGTGCGGTCACACAACAGTCCCTCGTCTCGGCATTTCCAGACTGAGATGCCTGAATGGTCCACCGTCCCAAACACACAAATTCAGTGATGATCAGCTGCCCAGCAACTGAATCGCCCCGTCTTCGTGACAACATGGTCCTGCGGTCACGGCCTGCGGCAACCTGACAGTACCAGATTGCCTGAGCCTCCGGAAATAGATTCACAACACCATCGACACGGGGTTGTCTTATCTCTTGTGCAGTGATTGGGCACTAAAGACGATATGACTCGGATGGAAGTCTTGACTTGCTTGATATTTGGTCTATGTCTCTAGTTGTTACTTTCTATGCAGCCCAGCCCCAGTGTCACCAAAGCCACCAACAAAAATGGAGCGACCGGGCATCTAATTACCGTTGGCCTGCACAGGGGCTTCACCCTTGTCCGATTCGAGATCTGCGAGGAACTTCTCTGCCTCAAGAGCGGCCATGCAACCAGAGCCTGAAGAGTGGTCAGTCGAGCATCCGCAGCAAGGAGTCTAAACCTGTGGATCACATACCTGCGCTGGTGATGGCCTGTCTGTACCTCTTGTCCTGCACATCGCCGGCGGCGTAGACACCTGGGATGTTGGTCAATGGGGAGCCTGACTTTGTAATGATGTAGCCGTCGGCGTCGGTGTCAATCTGGCCCTTGACCAGAGCAGAGGCTGGGTCGTGGCCAATGGCATAGAAGAGGCCACTGGCCTCCAGGGTCTCCTCCTGGCCGGTCTTGACATTCCTGACAACCAGGTGGCTCATGAGGCCCTTGTCGTCACCCTTGATCTCCACGCCTGTCGTGTTCCACTTGATGGTGACGTCCTTGTGGTTCTGGAGCCTCTTGGCCATGATGTTGCTGGCCCGGAGCACGTCCCTGCGAACCAGCACAGTCACGTGGCTGGCATACCTGGCCAGGAACATGGCCTCTTCGGCGGCAGAGTCACCACCGCCGATGACGACCAGGTGCTTTTTCCTGAAGATGGGGGCGGCGCCGTCGCACACAGCACAGGCGGAGACGCCATTGTTCCAGTACTTGTCCTCGCCAGGAAGGTTCAGGCGGCGGGCAACGGCGCCGGTGGCAAGGATGACGGCGTCGGCGGTGTGCTCGGTGTCGGGGTCCCACTCTGTGGAGAACTTGAAGGGGCGGTTGGAGAGGTCGAGCTTGGCTACAGTCTCGCTGATGATCTTTGTGCCGAAGCGCTCGGACTGCTTCCTCATGGCATCCATGAGCTCGCCACCCATTATGCCATCGGGGAAGCCGGGGAAGTTCTCGATGTCGGTGGTGGTGGTCAGCTGGCCGCCGGCGGCGATGCCGTTGGCCATGAAGCCCTCGTAGAGGGTGGGCTCGACATTGGCTCGGGCCAGGTAGATGGCGGCGGTGTGGGCGGCGGGGCCGGAGCCGATGACTAGGAGACTGTTTAGCCGGGGGGGCCGGGGGGGGGCCGGAGAGGGTGGTGGAGGACAGCCCGGAGGCGGGCGGACAGGACATACTGAGGACGGGGCTGTGGGTGCTCATCTTGTTGACGCCGAGGTTGTGCAGGTCCGAGGAAAAGCGCGTCTGAGACTTGAAGCTCGCGGTGGCAAGGGCCGCTGCGGACAGGCTGGCTGCGCTGGAGCGGAGGGGACGCGTGAAATACCGGAAAGACAGCTTGGCGGTGGTGGCGGCGGCGGTGGTGATGGTGGTGTTGATGATGGTGGTGGAGACAGGCCGTCTTGCCGGGGAGGAGCAGGACAGAGAAAGATATATGTGTGTATTTGCTGCAGTTTGAGATTTGTCAACAGGGCGGGCCAAGGGTGGATCGCGAATTGCGAATTGCGGCGGGCGGCCGGCCGTGATGCGGCTCCCGGCCTCTCAGCCTCTCCAGACCTTTGCCCTGCCAGCCTGCCAGGTGCGTGCCCAGGTAGCTCCCTGCACTGCCTCTTAAGATACAGCACCAGCCTGACCAGGCTCGATGCGTCGATAGGATGCGGTGCTTCCTGCCCGCGGGGCCTTGGAAACCCCCCCCCCACCTTGACGCGGTGCACAGGCCCGATAACATCCCACCAAGAATTATTATTCAGCAATCTTTGGCCCCAGTTGATAAGATAAGTAGACTTCGGCTGATGCCGATTTGACAGGGGTGTGTTGTTGGCTTCGACGTCAAAGGCGCGACCACAAGACACACGGGCCGTCGACCTTGTACTGTGCACGACGCTGGACTGCGACCCAAGCCAGCCCGATTCCGCCACTGCTTTCCCTCCAGCACACCCGCGAACGAGGTGCCCAGCTACCATACACCCACACGATTCCTGCTGCCGCGAACCCAACACCACCACCCTCCGACCATGGCGCCGTCAGCCACCACAACAGCGACAGCGACAGCCACAGCCACAGGCGAGCTATCGCGAAAGCTCCTCTCCAAGGCACCGCCCTTTGACACGCCGACCTTCTCCTTCACGCCTTTCCTCCAGCGGACCTACCTCCACAGCCTTCCTGCCGATCGCCAACTATGTAAGGCCTACATCAACGGCCACTGCCCCCTCGGAACACGCTGCCCCGAGCGCCACGTCTCCGTCCCAAACAGCGGCGGCAAGCAAGATGGTGGCCACCCTTTCAACTCGCTCGTCTGCAAGCACTGGCTGCGTGGCCTGTGCAAAAAGGGCGAGAGCTGCGAGTTCCTGCACGAGTTCAACCTGCGCAAGATGCCCGAGTGCAACTTTTTCCTGCGCAACGGCTTCTGCTCCAACGGCGACGAGTGCCTGTATCTGCATATCGACCCCCAGAGCAAGCTGCCGCCCTGCCCACATTACGAGCAAGGCTTCTGCCCGCTCGGGCCCAGGTGCGCCAAGAAACATGTCCGCAAGAAGATGTGCCCCTACTACCTCGCTGGCTTCTGCCCCGATGGGCCAGACTGCACCGAGGGTGCACACCCAAGATGGAAGACGGGCTTGGAAAAGCCAAGTGTCAAGGTTGAGAAGAAGGGTGACGAGGAGCCCTCCCCAGCAAAGAGGGAACATGCCGACGACGACGACGAGGGTTCCGTCAGGGAATTTGGCGATAGACATCGCGACCGCGACCGCGAACGAGACAGAGACAATAGAGACAGAGACCGCGCATTCGAGCGTGGAGGTCACCAGGGCAGATTTGGTGGTCGCGGTGGAAAGTGGAGGGGCCGGGGGAGGGGCCGGGGAAGGCATTAGGATCCGATTCTGCTTGCCGCCGGACCTATGAAGCTTCACCCCTCGGTCCAGCTGCAACACCGCGCAGACAATGTCTGACAACCTACTGTGGACAAATCATAGGCGTCGTGCCGATGCTCTGCAGGACTTAAAATGAACCAGCATTCCTAGGATGTGAACTGCACACGTACCATAAGGAAGAGGAACTCGTAGCAACTGATTCGCAGCATCTCGGAATGGATCCATCCAGATTTTCAGCCTTTCTATGGAATAAAATTGGCCGCATAAAACGAAACTGTGCTGAAGGAAGAGTTACGGGCGCCTAAATGAAGGCGCAGGAGGAACTACCTGGGCAAGTAAAGACACCTGAGAATTGTTTTCCCTTCGTCTCCCTCCTTTTGACACAAACTTTGCTTTTGGAACTCGGACGCTCTATTGAATTCAACGCCCGCCCTCCCTGCCTTTCTATTTGAGGTCTGTTGAGGAAGTCCACTAGGGGCACGGGAGCTGCTCAGCTTCGAGTCTGAACCTTTGAAGCACCTGGCTGCAGCCCTCGCACCCTGCGCCATCTAGGTTTTGCACAACTCTCAAGCTAGATTTCGAAAGGCTTTCTTAAGCAGCTCCGACGGAGGAACGACTTTCCTCATTTGATTTCTGCAGGTGCAGCCACGGTCTTTCGTCAAAGCTACCTAGGTATTAGTCAAAGTTGATGGGTACCAGCCAAAATTGAAGCGTACTGTAGGAGGAGCGCTAACGTCCGGACCATATGCGCCAACCGTGTTGCTGAACCCAGGAAGTACTTGCCTATATGAAGGTAACCTACCTTGCGGAGGCGTCGAACTACCTGTCTTATCTGTATATATAGCGTGTACGGCTTTACTGCGAGTGCAATCATGATATTTACAGACCTTGCACTGTTGCTCTTAGAATTAACCTGCTCCTGTGCGAAACGAGGCTGGGGCCACGTGCCCAGTGTTCTACACTGTTATTGGCATTGTGGGGGGTTTTCCCCCCCAACGCTGGGTCTTTCAGCGTTTACCACTGTGTGAAGAGACCGTACGCCCTCGGGATGTATCTATGGATTAAGAACGAAACCGGCTAGACTTCAAGTTAAGCTGCACGTAAGCCAAGAGATGCATTCGGGTTGGCAAGGCGGACATTGTCATCTACAAACTTGAGATCTGCCGCAACAATCCATCGGCTCATCACTAGCCTCGCGGGCCGACCCAACAAGCCAGCGGTTGCCAAACTGTCACCAAGTAGTTACACAATGCAGAATTTCTACTTATTTGGACATAAATGTTCCTCAAGGCGACATGTTGCGAACCCCAAGCCCCCGACGTGCGATTCCTCGAGAGGATTTGCCCTTTCGGTAGCGTTGAATCTGGGTTCCCCATCAGACTCGTATGTTTGTCACCACCGGCGGGAATCAATTGTGCGAGTAGTGGTTTCATTTCCAATCTCCCATACATACAAAATGTATGTGGTGCCTTCACACAGTGGTAAACATTCAAGATCGAGCGTTTAAAGAAAAACACAATACCAGTAACAGTGCAGAGAGAATACAGCACGTCTGTCTACGGCACGTGGCATAAGCCTAGTGATAGACAAGGCTAGGAATCATCGCTCCCGACGGCGCCGCTGACACTTGCGAGTAGAATCCTCCTAATTAAGAGGTTCGCTCTATCATATAGGCATATCCTCAAACTCGTCTGGCATAGGCAGGCGCTCTATCCAACATTGGATAGCTTTAGCGAAAAGAGGTGGAAACTGTAGATTCCAAGAGAGAATGGCCTCACGAACGTGGTAGGCACGGGTAGTGGAACCCTCACCACCGTTGCTTTGAGACTTGAGCAGCTTTGCAGCTTCGCGTACGCCCTCTGCATCGTCGGACCTCCCGCCAGCAATCATGCATACTCTCTTATCGGATATTCCAGCCTCGACGAACTGCATATCTTGCCATTCCTCTGCATATGCACACCCGGCAGCGGCGAGTCGTGAACTTCCGTTCTGCTTGATCGAGTCCAACAACTCGTCTTTGTGGTACTCGGCGCTATATCCAGACATTTTGAAAAAAAGCGAGCCGGCTGCCGTGCGTCAGTACCGCAACAAGCAGGCATCGATTCGAGCATAGCCTAAAGACAACGAACCAAGGCTAATCAGAGATAGAGTAGCACTTACGGGAGTGCAGGACCGACCAAAGCCCGGCGTAGAGAAGCCGAGGATGCCTAGTCACGGTGAGTCGTAGTCCTTTCTGAGGCCACGCCCCTGATCTGCAGCATTCGGAGTCAGCTGTCAGAGAAGCAAAGAAATATCTTTTCTGCTAATTTGCCCAGGTGGTGAGAGGTGAGCCACATCCTTGGCAGGTAGCCCCAGCCGCAGCCTCCCTCAAAACATGCGGCCCGCATAGTCTTGAATATAGGCTTAAGATGGAGTGTGATTATTTTAAAGGGGATGAAGAATCGTAATCATATTCAGCTTACAAGAAACCGCTCGTTACAACATCTGGATGCCTTCTTATGATGTCCAAGACAATAAACCCGCTCGTACCTACGCCTATTACGTGCGCGCGGCCATCATGGGCACTCCTGCGTATCATCTCTGCGACTAGATCGGCGCATAGGCGAACTGAGTAATCTTCCTTTTTGCAAATGTGGCGAGACTTGGAATGGCAAGGCAGATCCGGAACCATCAGATGGTACTCCGCCAGTTTAGGCCATATGGGCTTCCATTCAAGGTGAGAGCTGACTATACTCTTCGGGATTAGTGATTGTGGGCACGTTCGGTATGTAATTCTGCTACAACGATGACCTGGGCGGTAGCTAAGATCTGGCGATGCATGTATAGCCATGTCACAGCCGTCACTCGTTAAGAGAAGCACTGGGCCAAAAGTAGCTGACCAGCTCCGAATAGTAGTCGGCAACGGAGACGCCACATGTGCAGGACTCTGCCGGGGGCAGAGCCGGGCTGTGTTTCGAAAGACAGACTCGACTGGGAAACTTACACAGCATATGAAGTAGGACGACTGAGATGGGAGCGAATGGATTCATCTCTAGGAAGAACATAGATTTGTTTGCGGAATTTATTGTCTCATTGCTCCCTGTTATGATTGTGTGTAGGCTGGCAGAATCAAAGTCCTGTATGGAGGGCTCCGGTGTCGACATCGTGCTCATCCGCCAGTGTTGGGGCCGGGGTGAACAACTTGGAGATGGATGTATTCGTCTTGGCTTTTTGGCCAAAGCAACAGACAATTGTGGTGTTCTCTAAGTGAAGGAGGTACCCGGGGTTTCAATGGGACAGCGTCAGGGCCTCAGCGTTTGACAGGAACGATGGAGGAGGTACTGAACCGCCCAAAAGCCGCCAAAAAGCAAGTTGGCGCGAGGTGACTATTCCCAAACGATGCAGACATAGTATCCAGACTCTACGGAACGACCGTCATACGAAAGGTTTTGTTTGCCCCCAGCGTCTTCTCCGGAGGCCCACTGGTCTGGGACAACTCCTGGCTTGGTCACTGGCAGGGCAATCCCTGCTTGTCACTGTCGTCCTAGGACTCGTCGAGCAACCTGTGCTCGAAGTTACATCTTTGAGAGGCAAGGGCCCTCTGATCTCATGAAGTGTAACAGTTCTCCCAGTTCTTCCGGTTTTCGAGGCCTGGGACGCAGATCTGCCCTGGTAACATGACTTGACTGCTGCGCACAATGGCCTGTTAATCTCTCTAAACGAGGGGCCCTGAGGTCAAGGGTCCCTTCCTCGAGATCCTCTTTCTAGGCCTGAGTGGGTCAACCCCTTGATCTCTGGAATTTCAGAATTACTATGGGGTCAGAATAATAACACGGAAGCACAGAGGCCCAGATCTTACGTTCGAGAATTTGAAAAGTAACTCGCGCTTCACTTCAGCGTGCCTGGGAGATAGACTTCCACAACCTCGCGACTCGCACTTTGCCTTCCTTCCGTCTTCTTTCTTCATGTTTCAAAGGCTGCCAGTACGTATATTGGCTACGGTCAGCCCATTGAAATCTCGAATTTACCTTAGACCTCCCAAAAATCGGGCGCTTGAACCACGCCAATCACGTTACAGCTGAATCATGACTACCAAGGTTCCCACGGCACGGTCTTACCGTCGACTGCAACTCTCGCAATGGGAGAGTCGTACCGTGTCGAAAACAGTGTTCAGTCTTTGGATCCTATAGTAAGTGTGGCAGCCAATTCCTCCTGATTTGGCTAGGTTATGGAGCCTACAGAGCTCGGCAATGATGCTTCGTCATATAAAAGCTTCAAAATGTAGCCTATGCAGGTGATCGATCTACTGACCCGGTACGGTGCAGTCGACCTGTGTCTAAGTACCGTGCATAGACTGTGAACCTGAGCACGACAGGCAAAGTACACTGCATGAACATAAAGTCACCGTAACACTGAGCAGACGTTTTTGGCGCATGCCCGTGTAGTTGAACTACTTAGGTACAGGAAAAAGGATGCACCCGTACACTGTGCAGGTATGGGCCTCCTATGTACAGGTGGGTACAGGCCATCATGCACGGACATTTGGCTGGGGCTAGTCATGACATGTTCCATTTATTGATCGAGTGCAGACCAAGTGCCTAGATGTTTTTGTGATATCATGGCTTATGCGCTCCTGGTCGCATGTTCGTGTATACAGTGGTACTAATTACGGGCCAGCTGTTGGCGATTGTTTCGCTCACATATTCTCAGGGCAGCATGAACGCCCGTAAATTTTAATTTTTATCTGAGAGCATTCGTCCGCCGCCAATCTCAGACAGGACTTCAGACCTCGCCTCGTATTTCTTGGGGTCGAATGACGTGGTTGTGGTGAGACATGTGAAGCAGATAATTACAACAGACCCGAAGAGAACATCGAATTCTCCATCCGAGGCACGGTGAGTGCGTGTTGAGCCCCCCCCCCGGCCTGTTCCTGCACAAATTTCAGGTCAAGGTAGGCACGACCCAGTTCTTTGTCCACTGCGACATGTCGACATTGCTGGGACTCTTCTCGACTTCGCCCGGGGCTGATCCGGTCTTCAGCAAGAAGTAGTTGATATACGAGGTCAGGTCAGCCTGTTGGGAACTGGGGAACTGGCAGTGATTGTGGCCGCCGACGAGGGAGAAGCCCATGTTCGTGGGCACGCCATACGCCTTGTAGATGACCCTCCCGGCCTTCATAGCTCCAGTTGTTGAGACGGGGCCCAGCCAGTCAATATCGTTTTCAATGACAAACAAGCCTCGCGGAACGGTCATGGCTGCCAGGAAGTGATGGTCCTCGGGGATTGTTGACGTCGCTTTTGCATACTGGTTCAACCGCGTAGAGAACCATACATTTTCACCGATGATCTGGCCTGCCGTTTGGATGTTTGCGCCAGCATTCTTCTGCTGATCACTGATGCGCCAGCTCTATGAAAATCAGTTATCAAGAACAAAGAGCGCGGCTATTCTTTCCTGGGAAGACTGTCGTAACTTACCGCAGCGCCACCGGATCCGGATTCTTGGGGAAGGGTCAAGGCGATCCTCTTGACAAATGCGCCTACGATGAAGGCACCCTTACCATTCCGGGAACAACCAGTGACTCCAAGACGCGTGGGGTCAATGCCAGAAGTCGCGTTCACCTGCTCGAGTGCATCGATGAGACGATCCACCCCCCAGGCCCAGGCAGTCAGAGCTCCAGCACTGTGCGATGCGCCAAAGAGAGTGTAGAATTTGCCCTGGCCACGAGACGAGCTCGATGCCTGAGAGGCAAAATCATCATTGTTGAAGTTGATGGTCGCCACTCCAGCAGGCACTGGGATCGAAGACCCGCCTATTGCGATGATGGCAGGGAATGGTCCGCTCCCAGAAGGCTTGTTGATGGAGGCTGAGTAGCTGACAGACTTCCCACCAACAGTTACAGCAACCGTGAGACTGTTGCCCGAGAGAGTGCCCTTGACCGAATCCGGCGCCGGTGGGTAGTCGCCCAGTTCATATTGCTGCATGATCTTGCTGATCTCCTGGGCCCGGCAGTCAAATTCAGCCTTGGTTGTAACCTTCCTGCCGTCCGCAAAAATGAAAGGGTCTGGAAGCTGCCCGTTGTTCACGGTCGGGACGCTTGAGGGAACAGAGCAAGTTGACTGTCGTTCAACAATCTCAGCAGCTGGCATCGCAAGTGCTGCACCAGCCAGCAAGGCCGAGCTCAAAAAGTTCGTGAGACCCATGATGCTTGAAGGTTCTTGACAAATAAAATCTTTGGTGGTTTGATTCAAGGCTACATCTGGTCCTGGCCTAGATGGTAGCCGGGGACCTATTTAACGACTTCTTTCTCATTTATCGGAAGCCATTTCTGCAACTCGACGAGCGCGAGATCTAGATGTTACCCGTGATATCCCATCCGTCACTCTGTATCGGCACTGCACCGTCCGGTAAAAAGGAGACACAAGAGACACCCAGGTCCCGGCTGTGTGTCATGTGTTGCATTGTACTTTTACCTGACATCTCCACCCGACTTCAAGTCGCCCAAAAAGGAGGTAGGCACTATACCGACTCACCCAAGCAGCGGTGTTTGTCTGCCAGGATTCATGAAAACAATTATCTTTCTCCCACTGCTCATAAAGGTGACGGCTTTAGTTGAACGGGGTAAGTATTCAGGCTATTTGCGCGCCACCCCCCTGGAGCTGTTTTACCGGCCACCTATCATTTTGCCGTCCTTAATGAGGGCTCATTTCTCCGCATTCGAGCCTTTCGGCAGGAGACACGTCGAGAATTAGCCATTGATCTCGTCAACCTTCCTAAATTTCAAGACGTTGAGAATTCCCAGAAACAGGCACGGGGGTTGAAACGCCGACTTGGCTGCTCTTCACTGGCCATCGCCAAACCTTCATAATTTCTTAAGGAGAGAACCGGCGAGAAGGCTCTTCCATCTGCCTTGAGCAAAGTCATCAGGTAGGTAACTTGTAGACAACCCAAAGCCCCGAGAAACGCTTCCCACTTGAATCGTGATATTTAAAAATTGTCTGCTGATATCCCTCATCAACGACCCCGGCACCTGGTATGGCAACGTAGTGTGCCAGCTGCCGTACTAGTCCGTCTCTGATCGTAAGTAGTGCCGCCCCTAAGGCCACAGGATGACAGAGCTGCGGCAGAGTCTGCGAGCAGTCTTCCAAATGTCCATGAATATGAGATTGTGAAACATACCCTATCCAGGCCTACCACACTATATCTTGTTAAACTTCTCGATCATTGCTTCCAGCTCAACTTGCATCTCGTAGAATATGTTGATGGCCTGGATGATCTTGCCTTCACTCGTGCCCCTCCCACTGCGCGTAAAAGCTAGCCGCCAAGCACTCTCGTCGACTAGGATTGGGGAAAAGTCCTCTTGAGAATGATCCTCTGTGGCTCCCATCACTGAGCCTATTTCTCCTTCATAGTCCTCACACCCAGTATTGGATAGCTGGGCTAGAAGGGGTGGAGAGACAGTAATCTACAGAATTAGGAGTCGTCAGCCAACTCAGAACCAACAAAGTAGCTTCACAGCTAGGAGCAGGCCACAAGGTGTCCATAGCATGTCTCAAAACCAGCAGCCCGTAAAGTCTTTGTTACATAGACTGGAAATGGGGCGTTTGTTTCTTTAAACGGGTAAAATGTTTATCCGGAAGCTGCTTACGTGGTCGACACCTGCGAGGGCCAGAACCTCTTCGATGGTTGTCAGCGACGCTGGGAGGACTTTGGTCCTTGCCCCGATGTTTCGGTAATATCTCTGTGCTGCACCACAGAAGGCGAAGGCTTTGTTTTGATCAACGTAGCTGAAATTCTTTGTTAGTGCGGGATGGATACATATTGTTTCTGCCAGGCGTAGTTGCCGGTAGCTGTTTCCGCGTCTGGTACGAGAAATTATGTGCCTCTGGATTTAGACTCACCCTTTCTCAAAATGGACCTTCAATTCGTTAACATAAGGCGCGATGTAGGTACAGTTGACTGCGGCAGCCAGCGCGGCCTGCGCCATAGAAAACATGGTGGTCGCCAGCGTAGCGATACCTCGCTTTTCAAGCTCACGGCATGCTTGTAGGCCTTCCCAGGTCGCCGGTATTTTGATACAGACACGTTTCGTATCGTAGGAAGGCGCTAGGTGCTTGAACATGGAGATAATTCCTACAAAGCTTGAGTCAGTACATCTCAGCGATCGCAGCCATCAGCTGTGCTAGTACGGAGCTGGACGCACTCTCCGCATTCCTTATGGTTTTGTGTATGTCGTATGACCACCTTGGCGTGTGTTAGTCACCTGCTACAGATCCTAGGGTGGTGTGTGCTGAAAGGTCCTGAGAGCTGGAAGAAGGGGACCCGTGGGAGAAGAAGGAACTGACCGAGGATTGGTTTGAATGTGCGAAAACCCAGTCAGTTCAGGAGCAATTCCAAGCGCGAGTCGCACCATGCAAAACTCAACCGCAAGCTCTTCCAGCGTTGCGTCAGACTGCTGCGCCAACATCCAGTGCGCATCTCGCAGCGAATCCTTGATGAGCTGCTCATGGACCAGCTCGCCGCCCGCACTCGTCTTCGTAAGCTCGGCAAAGGCAATGGCCTATTATCATGGAAAGAATAGATGTCAGAACATTTTCCTGGATTCCGGCGCAATTCCCAGCGTCTGTGGTGTAGAAATTTGCCCGACCTGATTTGAGGTGCAATCGCAGAACGGACCCAGCCGCCTGGCGACTACGGAGAAGTTAGCCAGAGTATCGAGCCGTGCAAGGATGCAAGCACGGCACTATTGTGTGTCTTTCATCTCGGAGCTCTGCAAGCTACCCAGGTGGTCTGAGGGTCTCCTGCCGCAGCTGGTGGCACCGAGCCCGGTGATGTCGACCACGCTGGGTAGTGGTCCTCGTGCCCAATAAGCACTCACCTTCACTATCCAGTGTATCGCAGTCGACCGCGCTAAGCTCACGGAGCCTCTGTAACAGTGTGGTCGAAGACATGCTGCTGACAAGCAAGAAGATGTTGCATCCGGGTACCTAGGTGGTCTGCAGATACAGTCCAACGACGACTGACCGTGGAGCGTCAGTCCGGCGTGTTCAGTCACTGTCATGCGTCCAAGATGAATATATGCATTGCAACTACTTGACTGAAAGAACAAAGTGGAGAGGGGTGAGAGTCGCCCGTTTGGTTAGGTCAAGACCTTACCGGCAGTGAGAGTCGCTAGCCCCGCAAGCCCCAGACTCGGATGTTGGAGATGGATATCTGGAGGCTTCCAGACATTTCCTCCTTGAGACAAGCCAATAACTGCCTAATTTCATCCTGCCAATTTGATGAGAAGGGTCCTCTATTGTTGAGAGAAGCCGCATTGGAATGATTGATCGTTGATAGCTTTGCTCCGTTTGTGGATTCAAGGAGAAAATCGATGTATGGTTTGCAGCCTTTATTTTCACGTCGCCGCTCCGATCTGCTTGCCCTGCCAGGAGAGAGCTAACGAACTAGGTACCTAGGCATCTACCTACCTACTAGGTACCTAGGTAGGTAGTACCTAGGTAGGTAAGAACGCGGGCTGGGCGGTCGCTGTCGCCCCCTTTGGAGAAGCCGGTCCCGGTCCGGGACTCCACTCTCCACACATTCTTGCTGAGTACCGAGCCGTCATTTTGGCCCGAGCAACGGAGCATCGGCAGAGAGGTATCTCGGCGAACCTGACCACCTAATCTCTCTTTGAATATGCCTAGTCACCTTAGACCTAAGTCCATACCACGTGTGGCATAATAATGGATCTCGTTTTCCTTGGTTCGCGAGGCCAGGCCAGCCGGTTACCATCGGTTTGTGAAACGGGGTCTGATTCTGATCATGCGTGGCTTCTGTACACACGTACACAATGTTTTGTAGCTGAGACGACAGTCGGCGTATAATGAAGAATAAGTTGCTGGCTCTATTCTGGTATGTCATGTTCGTCCGCGGGGACCCCTACCTTCCAATGATACTTTGACGCCACGTGTTCGTCCAGAGGCAGCTTCGTCCCTGGGGAGCTGTAAAAGTTCTCCCTATAAGTACCACCTTCGATGTATCCATCCCAGAACAGCCCTCGCGTTTTAAGTTCTGGTATTAATAGCTCTATGATGTCTCTGAACGAGCCAGGGAACAAAGCGTATGCCTAATTCTTGGTCAGTCTCTGTTGAACAGACAACGACTCGACGTCAAAGCTTCAATGTTGGGACAACGATATTGACTTACGAAGTTGAAACCGTCGACATCAGCTTCCTCTACCCACGCCTCCAAGCCATCAGCAACTTGAGCAGGGGTTCCGACCAAAACGGGCCCGTTGCCCCCGATACTGACGTGCTCGGCGACTGTGTGCTTGGTCCACGTAGAGTTCTTCGGCGCAAATCTTGCATATCCATCGACCGTTGATCTGTCAAAGTCAGCGACTAGGCATGCCTTACAAGACCGCCTCCTGATGCTTACCTCACAGCATTGCTTTCTACTTGGCGAAGTTCCTCTTCGTCTCCGTACTGGCTCAAGTCAATGCCGGTCTGTAGAATCCGGAGTCAGTCATCAAAGCGGTTAGGATATAAATCATTCGCGAGTGGGAAGGAGATCGGCCTGTGGCCATAACCTGTCTCATACCCAGAAGGGCACCAAGTACTTTGAGACACACTTGGGCCGCAGATGGGAGAAGTCCATCCGGGGGAGTAATATTCTGTAGGAGAGTTGCTTACCCAACCCGCAAAGAGGGCGAGAGCTCCTTCGTGAGATGCGTATTGTCGATAATCCTTCAATTTATCCACCGCCTCTTCTTCGGTCCTCCCGAGAATAGGTGTCACGAGGGCCAAAACCTTGAGGTTGGACGGGTTCCTCCCAAAGCGCTCGCGGGCCAGCTGGCGGACCTCTGCAATATTTTTTGCACACACCTGCGGCGAATGTGCTGAAACAAAGATTGCCTCTAATCGCGATCAAACTGTCAGACAACCACATATCTCACTTAAGCTTCAGTGTCCGGTAAGCTCACCTGCATGTTGAGCCGCAAAGACTTTACCAGCACGCGATGTACCTGCCTGCAACAGAAGCGGTGTTCGTTGTGGACTCGGCTGCACGATATGCGGGCCAGGCACGGCGAAGAATTTCCCCTTGTGATTGATCTGCCTCACCAAACCGGGAGCCGTGTATATCCCTCTCTCGCGATCCAGTTGCACTGCATCATCTCTCCAAGATGATTGGAAGAGCTTGTACATGACCTTCATATACTCTTCAGCTTGTGCATAACGTTCATCGTGCTGCGGCTGCTGTGCCTGACCCATATTGCGTGCTGCAGAGTCTAGGTAACTTGTGACAATATTCCATCCAAGGCGGCCCTTTGTTAAGTGATCCAGTGTTGACAGACGACGGGCCAAATGGTAAGGTTGTTCGTAGGTCGTAGAGACAGTCACGCCAAAACCGATACTGCGAGTTGCAGCAGCCATCGCAGAAATCACAGACAAGGGCTCGTTAACGGGCCACTGCGCACCGGAGGCGACAGCAGGATCCAGCGAGTGCTTATAAATGTCGTATCCACCCAGCACATCCGCTATGAAGATTCCGTGGAATTTGGCATCCTCTAGCAACTTCGCGAGCCCTATCCAGTGGTCCAAGTCTGTAAATCTCCACGATTGGTCCTCAGGGTGCCTCCACAGCCCGGGAGACTGGTGGCCACTGCCTAAGCTTACAGTGTCAGCCTTGGCAGAAGGATTCGACTGGTGACCGCCGCAACCCGGACAGACTTACACATTTCGACGAAGGCATTTATTATAAGATGCTTCTTTCCCTCTGTTTCTCTCCTATTTGATGAAGCCATTGTTCATGGGTGCTCAGAATTGTTGAGTGGTTCTGCTGTTTGAGTGTTTGCTTGCCCGGGACAAGGCTGCGTGACAATGACGGCCAAGCGGGTGAGTCGTGATTGTATACATCAAGAACCGAATTTCATACGACATGACCATAACAGGCGCTTCTACTTACCCTATCCATTTCAACGAAATGGTCTCCAATGTTCGGGCCGGCGATAAGACGTGCTAGGTTGACAGCAGGCCTACCACGTCTGACGGACAATTGCGCCATCGCTGTACAAATGATGCACTCGGCCCCGGCCAACCCCTCGATGATGCAACCACATTTGACCAACAAGAGGCAAGCAGATACGGACAGATTTCCCCACAAAAGCCACTTGCTGGGTGGGATGTTGCGGCTGTTCCTCATCTCCAGGGGGATATCTCCGTTCCTGCGGAGGGCGTGGGGGAGAAAAAAGCTAGAGGATGATGAAAGATGTCGCAGCTTTGCGCCATACCTTGAGAACGGGTCTCGGCTGTCGCATCAGCTCCCTTCGGCGATGCCCACGGCCGTCTTCGGACAGTTTTGTAATCACGCATGGATCATTTCCTCTGTCACCCTAGGTCCTCAATCCAGCAAAGCCGCGGTGATTCTGGAACACCGATCAGCACCGCGATACATTTGAACCCATGCGGCGAGTTTGTAGATACACCGGTTTTCTTCTTATCCCTGTCACGCACTCAATCCTGTCAAGTTTCCTCGAAGAATGAGTGGCTGGTCAATCTTCCGCAAACTTTCTAGGAAGAAAAGAAAGGCATCAGCCATCGGAATCTCAGAACCGAGTGACATTATCCCCTCCCTCAGAATGGCACCAATCGCGGTCCCTGAATCACAAACTGTCCTCCTCCTGAGAGAACCAAGACAGCCATATGAGCTGGTGAAGCATTATCCCATACCGGAGCTTCACATTGGCTCGGAAGTGCTGGTCAAGACTCGAGCTATCGGACTCAACCCCATAGACTGGAAAGCACCGTGAGTGCGGCCGTACGGCCCCTTGACCAGACTCGTATGCGAGAATGTGCGCTGACAAGGAACGAGGCTTTAGTGATTTTAATTTTGCGATCCCAGAGCTCCCCTATATTTCCGGGAGAGAGCTTGCCGGGGATATTTGTCGAGTGTCGGGTTCGTCATCCCGTCTGAAACTTGGTGACCGTGTATGACCCCAAGCCCTGGCCAAAACTAGTGACTATCATGAGATAGACGACTGATGTACTCACAGGTGATCGCTATATCCACCGACTATCGTGATCTACGAAAGGCAGCCTACCAGGAATTCGCCGTCAGTCTTGACTACAACGTGGTCAGGCTACCCCAGGCTCTGTCCTACGAGGAAGGGTCGACGCTGGGTGTTGCCTTTGTCGCTGCGTCTTTGGCCTTAGGGATTTGCATGGGAGTTGACTTCAGCGATGTCGCCAATGGCCCCGACCTTCTGAAACTCGCAAAGGAAGCTGACCCAGAGTCCATTCCTGAAGACGTGCGGGCAGAGACTCTGAGAGGCATCTCGGAAGATGAACGTGCAAGATCTGGTGATTGGATTGCTGTGTGGGGAGGTACGTGTGAGCTGTATCTTTTGCACGATCCACGAAAGGGCTGACTGAAGCGCTCCACAGGCTCAGCAACATCAGCCAATCTTACCGTCCAACTTGCCAGACTCGCAGGTTTGAAGGTCGCAACTATCGTGGATAGTGCAAGGCATGGCCTTCGGTTGTCAAATCATAGATCCATCCGTCCAGATCTTTTGATTGACAGCCATGACCCGCAAAGAGCTATCGATATCCTCAAGGCCAACGTAGGTGAGGAGCTGAGATTTGGAATCGACACTCGTGGCAAGGATACAGCTGCGAAATTGCTAGAAGCTCTGACAGACAAGAGTATCTCTGGCGGCGCGAGGCCACCGTCGCCTCCCGCCACCCCACGCACGTCTCCGGCCCTTTCTGCCCATCTCATCGGGCTGACTGGGCTGCCTAGGCAGCCGTCAGAAGGGGGAGCCGTGATGCACTCTGTACCCATCAAACTCTTCCACGAGGTACCTGCAGTCGGGAGTGCTTTGGTCACTTGGCTCGAGAGGTTACTCGCCCAGGGTCTGATTTCACCTCCAGAGATCATAGACATTGAAGAGGGTCTGGAGAATGTGAACACAGGTCTTGACCGGATGAGAAATGGCGATATACGTGGTGGAAAGTTGATTGTAAGATTGGAGGACGCAGAATAGATTTGGAGCGACTACGAAAAGATCCGTTTACCGCGAGACAGAACAAGATTTCTCAATCAAATATGTCGTATGCACAACAAGATTAGCGTGGTGAAAGGAGAGCCAAACCAAAACATTCTAATGCCTGGTCCAAGGCCCATGCCCACGCCCATCATGTTGATGCGTTCATAATGCACACTGCGCTTAAAATGGGTATAGGAGGCTAGCAGCCTCTAACATACCAAATTAAAGCTCCTCCCCAATACAAGCATGTGGTGGTGGTTTCGTTTTCAATCCTCATATATAAAAGTGAGGCCACGTGCCCGTACACGTACTGTATTCTCTCTGCACTATTATTAGCATTACGTTCATAAGGTTTTTTCTGAATTTTTGTTTCCTTGAATATTTTAAAAAATCTTAAAGCTGGGTCTTAAGCGTTTTTACCACTTTCTAAACGCACGGCATATCTTTTATACTAGGGGGATGAAAATTGAAACTAATACCAGCATACAAAGCTTATGTGGCGCCTTCATACAATGCTAAACGCTCAAAACCTAACAATTAGAAAACTAGAATGCTAAAAACAGTGTACAGAGAATATAGTACGTCAATATAAGCCTATGTCTGAATTTCGTATACATGTTTATAGCAATACAGCTGCATTAAAAGATATACGACAAAGGTAAGACAAAGCCTCCCGTGATTTATTTCTCACCCTTCTGTTTTACCTATCTCACCCAGACCTGCTCCAAGAAAGGACTTTTTGCAAGGTGTGTTTCGAATGACTCGTTCTAATGTTATGGGGTGCCTATATGTTGTTGTCTCCTATGCGTTTATCATATTGGAGATGGTTATTAGAAGATAATTCTAAGTAGTATCTAGTATACCTAGAGCGAGAAATTCCTAAGCCATTTGCATGTGGCTGCCAGCAGATGCCTCAGGAAAGCTCTCAATATTGCTTCTAGTCCGATCCAGTCATGCTGCCCTGTGTTCTGGGTAGGCCCTCGCTGGTCACGACGCCCTTGACGTCAGACCGATCAGTTTTCGTAGCAAATACTACAGCGTCAGGCGAGTTTTCAACGTCGACGCCAAATTGTCTCACAATCAACCATGCAGGAATTACAGCTACTGCCCACAAACCGAAGTTCATGTAGACCCCACCATGCTCCGCGAAGACGGTGAGGGACTCGAGACTGGGTACTACATTAGCCCTGCTACGGATTCCAAAGTGTCGTATTCTAGAATTTCACAAAACCCGAAGTATGGAGAGACGTGACAGAAGAGAAGTAATGCTTACCCATAGCTCAATGCCTGCCACGCTGATTCCGTTCCGCGAAGAAGCGCAGCATATCGAATAACCTGAGGCTCGTCTCCGCCAGCAAGGTTTTGAATGACAAAGTATCTGCCATTAAATAAGGTTACTTTGAGAAGTCCTAGAGGGAGTCCATTGCCGGGTTGTTGACAATCCAATTGCTTGTAGCCACTCACAAATACAAATAATTCAGTTGAAAGCCAACTGTCAAGAAGATAAAGACCCCAAATCCTTGGCCAAAGGCTGGGTGGGACCAGTCATATGTTGGGTGAGTAAGACTGAATTTGGCTACCATCACAGTTGCCCAAATCCACCACGCCCCTTGAAAAGAGACGATCACGACAAAAGCGAGTCGAGTACGGCGCTTGAGAGGGACTTTGGTTCGATCAATCCAGTACTATTGGAAAACGCATTAGTAATGACAGGCTGTCTCTAAAGTCTTTGGGGAGAGCATTAATGATGGAAACCTACGCCGAGCAAATTCCCTGAAATGATCGCCGCGAGACCTCCTAAGAAGGAGCCCAGGGCTCTAGCGCGAACGCTGAACCATACTAGCAACGATGTCAGGTTCCAAGCCCCAGGCATTGATCAGTTTAATCAACTCACAAGACAAGTAGGTGAAGAATACTGCTTCAGCAAAGACTGCCTGTCCGATGAAGGGCACTATCAATAGGAATTTCTTGGTAAGGAAAAGCCTTGCAGTCTTTTTCATCTCGACCCAGGGATTCTGAAGGATTTCCAACTTGACTGTCTGCCCGTCTTTCCGCTGCACTCTGTCAGGTTTGTTGAGTAGAAGAGCGACAAGGGGCCGGTTGCTTGAATCGCAATAAAGAGGATATAAACTGTGTATGAAACTTGTCCTGCGGTGTTGCGGTCTGCATTGAGGCCAAGGTTCACGGCGCCTCCAATGATCTGCCCCGATAGTCGATATGTGAGCCAATAGCCTAGAGCTTTCCCTTTGTTCCATGGCTCAGGATATGCGATAGCAATAGCTGCTTCCGCCATCTACATTATTCAGAGTCAGCCATCAGAGAAGGAAGAGAGTGACTTCATGTCCCCACAGCCAAGAGTAGGCCATAAATTGGCTACAGTATATTTTCAAAGCAGTGGCCCGTTTAGTCTGTCACATGGGCTAACAATAACATTGAAGGTATGTTTATGCTGAAAGCAGGAGCTGCTTACCCAAAATACACCAGCTGAAACACCGCAGAGTGCTGCTCCGAAGAGTAGCAGCCAGTCAATATCATATCGGCTTTTGGTATAGAGACCAGCAGCATAAGGAGCGTAACCGATACTAGTATTGTAGAGGAGAAAAGATTAACATCAGGGTTTTGAATGCTGAGGCCCCTACCCCCTCAGTGTATGTCGAATGGAAGGGCCGTCATGATACTCACGTCCCGAAAATGAGGGCGCCCTTGATCCCGATGTAATGGACTATTGCACTTGAAAAAAAGCACGAAATGACCATCAAGCAGAATGTCAGAGCGTTCGCCGCGTTGGAAAGAGCGGGACTGGCGGTTCCACCGGCGCCCAGGGAATTCATCGCGCTCCAAATACCCGGTGCCGCGAAATTGCAAAGACCGAGTATCGTGATGTTGAAGAAAGTTGATCGATGCCATTTTACGTTGGACTCGACTTTTGTTTAGTTAGCATGACTTTGACTCAAAATTTGCGGTCGTCTCAACGCGGGGCTGGGCGGTCTTACATCCGAGCCCATCAGAGGGCTGTGTATTCAATGCTGAACTCATTGTAAATGGGCAGCAAATGACCTCAATTGCAAGTGATAGAAACCAATGGTTTTACCTGCTTTTTGTTTCTCTCTACCAGCGGCTTCAATCCTACCGTAGCAATGCTGAAACTCCTGGTCGACGACATCAATCGGCTGGGGCCTGGCTAAGTTGATATTTGCCGCTCCTGGCAGTCCTTGTTGGTGAGACCTTGCACCGCCTTGCACCGCCTTGCTTCGTTCCTTCTCCCCTATATCGGCACATGCTTGCAACCGGTCTCGTTCTTTTCCGACAAGAAACTCTCAGGTGTACTGCCGAGTACAAGCACGCCATTGCCCAGGATGCTGAACTACCTGCTTTAGACTAGAAACTAACCACGCGTGCAAACTCTAGTCTCCACTCAAATGGTGACGAAATGGCCAGGGTCGGAAACGTGACATCTCAGTCGTGATAAGCTATTGGATTGAAGCAGCGGCCGTTCGATCGAAGGCTCCCAGTGGAAGTGAGATGCTCTGGGTTGACATCATGTTATGGTTAAAGGAAACGACATGTAGGTTTCATCAAGGTTCAGCGCTGCGCACTGTCTCCTACGCCTCGCACCATCAACTTGAAATTCCTACAGGGATTTTGACAGCATCGAGTTGACATTGCAGTTGGCCGTGGATGTCCCCAGTCACACAGATTAAAACCGCTGTCTCACCTGCAATCGACTTTTTACAAGTAAGCTTTGTCACATTGGATGAAACTTTTTATTCATTTCAAGTGTTTTGTGCGCTCACGTCTTGAGCATCCGCGCCACCAACCTGGCACTTCCAAGGTTGTGCATTGTATTCCGGCTCTAGGGGAGTTGCCACCAGGACTCATGATGGTCCCTCAGATCAATTTCCCGCGGTGCCTTCAGATAGCTTGTCATGTCCGACTGTGGATCTTGCTCCGCCCTTGTTCCACCATTGCCAAAGTACCATAGCAGACTGTTTCCTTGACTTTCGGCCAAGTACTCATATTCGAAATCTTCCCACCTAGGCTCCCGTCTGATGGCAGTAATATGGTTGGAGCTACCTGGCCAGATCCCGTGAATCCTTGCCCCGGGTTTTCCACCATTGTACCAACTCGAGCACCCTTCTATCAACACAGTCTTCGCGAAGAACGCATCACAGTATTCGATGAAGTCATCTGCGGCCTTCTTCCTCGGTGCGATAGATTTGATCCCCTCACGTGACGCTTTGCGGAGAATCTTGGCGTAAAACGTGAGCTGTGTTTCAACACTCTGTGGAACGGTGCCGCTTGGGCCAGTCGCGCTGCGAATTCATTAGAGGTCTGTATTAGGGAACACTGGCGATTTCCATGCTCCCAGGGAGGCGGATTCAAACGTACTGTGGACCGTGAACGAAGAACAAGTTAGGAAAGCCCGGAGTGGCTGCGCCGAGGTAGGTGTATGGGAATCCGTATTCCCCGTCGGGTCGCCACAAAGACGAAAGATCGCGACCGAAAGCCCGGATGGTGAATGGAGGAACCATGTCCCCATTCGCACCAGTTGCACAGAAAATTGCGTCAACACCCCTCTGCTGTCCATCAGCAGTCTCGATGCCCGTCTTGGTGAATCTCCTGATGGACTGTCGTATGAAGTCGACGTTGTCCTGCTGTATGGCCTCGAGGTAGCCAGGGCCGGGCGTGAGACGACGGCAGTTAGGACTGAAATCAGGCACGAGTTCCTCAAGGAGCTCTGGCTTCTTGGAAAGCCGGGATTTCATTGTTTCCGTGAAAAATTGGCGCAAGTTGTCATTTGCATCGCCCTTCAGAAACGTAGAGAATTTTCTCCAATACTTGTCCTCAAGCTCCTTCCTAAATGCAAGATACATCTCAGGATCCTCGAAGGACTTTTGCTTTTCGTCTGAGATAGGCTGTGGCTCAAGTGTGCGCTCGTCGCCTGCCCAGGATGCTGCGATCCAAGTCTTGCTTCTGGCATAGTGGTCTAATCTTGCGACCTTTCGTTGGAGACTTGCAACCAGCTGGATACTTTTGCCTGTGTTAATCGCTTCCACGAGTCCAAGCTCTAAGATCGGAAACATTGAAAAGTGAAAACTAGAGAACTGCAAAAGGAGATGGGGAGTGCTTACCCACTTGCACCATTACCAATCACAGCGACGGCCTTCCCTGTTGGATCAAATGAATTATCCCAGTGAGAACTGTGTCGCACGACACCAGTGAAGTCCGACAATCCAGGGTAGTCTGGGAGTTTCCATGCGTTGAATCTCCCAATGCACGTCAGGATGAAATCCGCCTTATCCTGAAATATGGTACCGGATGCAAGGTTGGCTATTTTCAAGGTCCATGAGCCGGCCTTTGCGTCCCAGCTGGCATCTTCGACTCGATGTTGAAATCTAGCGTACTGGTACACATTGTACTTCTTAGCAACAGATTGCCAGTAGTCTCTGATCTCTGCGCCGGGAGCGAATTCGTCAGACCAGTTAATATTCGGAGCGAATGTAGACTGATAGACGTGTGATGGGATGTCACAACGAACACCTGGATACGTATTTTCAAACCAAGTTCCCCCCTGAGTCTGTCAGAATGCTCCACAAGCGTAACGAGAAAAGTTCGCAGGAAAGAGGAGAACTGAAGGTCCAATTAGACTTACAAACTCGGGATTCTTCTCGTAGATGACAAGCTCAATACCGGGGACCTTCTGCGGCAACAAGCACCCTCCTAGAATACCAGCTAAACCTCCCCCAATAATGACTACTTTTATCTTACGCGGCTCATCCACAAAGCGATCCACTAGGCTCACTTTGGATCGGGGGTAATGGAGATGCTTGGTTCCTCCCGGCGAAGTTGTGGTTGTGCTGCTACCCTGACCATGCTCGGGCGCAGCGGGTTTGAGTGCCGTATTCACCTCGTCAGCGCGAATTGCAGGCACCGGCTCGGTGGTAAGGGCCGTTATGCCGTCCGCTGTCGCAATAGGAGCCATTTAGGGTAGTCTCGTTTGTTGGGTGTATTCATATAGAGTGACGGAGGCAGTTGTGGACACGAAGACGAAAATCTATATCAACTCGAGGTCTCGCTCAATTCCGGCCTTAGCTTACAAACTTGGTATGCGAAATTTAAGCACTTCCGGTGATGGGTGCATATAGGTGTAGCCCCTGCAGACGGCGGACCGCACAGGTATGTTTTTACAGTTCTGCCGAAATAGCCGAGACGCCTTTGCCCATAGGTGATCACGTCAGAGCACGTCGAAACATAGAATGCTGACACCATCCCCACCCGCCGCGTTTCGGAGAGACGTTAAACTTTACCATCAATTTATACGATAAGGACTCTTTCGCATCTGTCTAAAATTATCGAGACATCGCATTCTAGGTTCCCCAGTACATCTACATGATGCCTTTACATCTGCGTAAGCTATGAACCTACCAGAATATAGAACCACTCGGCACAACTAGCTATGAGGTTCGGGACATCACATATATCAGTGGGAAGTGTTCTATATTTATAGAAAACTTTTAGTTATAGAAGATAGGTGTTGAATTCCCTTCTAAAATTCGCTAGAAGTTAAATAACTTATACTATAAATGTATACCTAATACTTAGTTTAAAAGAGACTCTTTATAGTTATATATTGTTAAACTATAAACTTTACGCTATTCTATAGAGAAATAAAGCTTTACAGACTCACTGCAGAAGATGCTCGGTAAGGAAAGGGCAATTGCGATGAAGCATCTATGATCGCGAAATGCTTGCATCAGCATTTTCCACCAGCATTTGCACATATTCCTCAAACCACTGACCGGCCCTAGGAGCCCCGTCCATGCCGCACTGGCCGTCACTCTCACCGCCAGGCTTTATCCAAACGATACTGTCGATGAGGTGGTTGTCGACAACAGTACCGGGCTTTATGCCATACCCGGCCGGAGCTACATTGCACCATTCACCCTTGAAATAGTAAGTAAGTTAGCCACTCACGAAGTAGGTAAGATGTTGTAAGATGATAGAAGACATTAAAACATACCCACTCAGCTCTCGCACCTGGCAGGGCAACACGGCCCTGGTCGATAATAAATCGGGTCGGAAGGCCCTCGGCCTCGAGGTACGGGGAAAGTGAGATTGTATAGTTAGACTCATCAGCCGAGTTGCTGTATTCGGTGTAAGGCTCTGGGATGCCGGCTTTGAATGGGTTATAGTTCGAAACGTTGGTTGCGTAGCCTCGAATACGCGAACTGTTTCCAGCTTGGCGAACCACGTCACCGAAGACCTGGGCAGCTGTGATAGGATACGGTCAGCACGGATATTGATGGATTTCATAAGGGTACTTCTAGTCCTCGCCGTTACGTACTGGGCTGTAGGTTGTCATCCCAACCGAGCCACCCTCCATGTGCCGCGTCGATGTATAGATGCACGTTCTCGAACTGTAAGCTGGATATCGCATAAGCGATTCCCTCCTTATAGGCATCAGCCGCATTCGCACACTTCTCAATGTTCATGTTGGTAACGAGATTCCCCAGGGAGTCTGGTTCTAGAACAATAGCGAAGGTGAGATCTCCTGCCGCGGAGACTTTCTCGGCGTACGGCAAGATGTATTCTGTCTTATATCGCTTCAGGCCGTCCTCGGAGAGGGTAAGCTCCCCGGCGCTCCTACAGCGTGTTAATTTTATATGAACCACTCCCTGAATCGATGCGTGTTTGAACACTTCGACACACAAAGGAGCGAACTCGGGCAAGGGAATGAATGGTGCTTACTCTCCTGCGCTGCAGTCTCGATCAGGCAAATTATAGAGGACGAGGCCGACGATCTGTGTCTCTCCAGTCTCAGCCTGAGCAGCGCGAGCGTCCTCTATAGCGGTGTCAATGTTGGAAAGGCTGGCGATATCGGAAATCCAGACAAACGTCCCAATATCCTGGATAGCCCGGGTCTTCGCTGCGTTGACAGTATCACCAGCTGCTTCAAAGGATTCGAGCGTCTGCTCCAATTTCTCCGCGTAGCTCGGATTGACAAAGAGTTTCTTGCCATCGAAAGGGTTGATGTCGTCCTGTCTCCGAAGAATTCTGTGTCCAGCCCGGGAAAATACGGGTCCAGCGGCAGACAAGACCGCAAAAGCTACGGTACCTAAGGTGGAAGTCCTCATCGTGATCGTCTCTTATTGCTGTCGCCACTGAAGAGGTCGGTAGTCTGCGGGAAAATAGCATCTGCACTCCAACGGAGTTCGAAGAGTTCTTTATACATTGTTCGCCTCTGTGTTGTAGCGTTGATCAGCGACTATTCACAGGTCCCCGGGCCGTAGGATAAGCAAGTGTTAATTGTGGTAGCCTTGGTTTGTCTCAAGGGATGAATCTAACCGCCTTGGCGCCTTGCAGATCCTAGTAGTCAACGATTCTCGTTATTAGGGTGCTCAGGATGCGATAGGGCAGCAGGGTAGATGACCTTCACAAGCACAGAAATTACCTGGCTTTTCGAAGCGACCCGCAAGTATCCCCACAAATTGTTGTATGGATTTCCCAGCCCTCGGAGGGTACCACGCCGTCGGGACGAGCCGGTTCGTCAAGTGTAAGATGAGTGCAGAGCGCCGAGCCTAGCTAAACCCAGTCTATGTTCTGACCTAAACAAGGCTGCCGGTCATCTCGGACCAAGGGCCGAAGCCAAGCCGGATCACGGAGAGGAAAGCCGCCAGTCCCCATTCTCGAGGAATTCCACTCAAGCTCTGGCACGCGACATGGAACTCCTACAAACCACCCTCCGAGTAAGTTGGGCTGGATAGCAAGGTGTTCTCGCCTATGGCTGCGCGTGTTGGTAGCTGGACGAACAATTCGTCGGCGGAGAACACCTTTTGGTAAAACAGCTTAGTAGCAATCATTAAGCGAGACCAATTGAAACTTTCCGGACTTTTCCTGTCGATTTATTACTATACGTCGCATCCTTGATTTCCTAGGTGATTGATTGTGTTGGATGCACATATGGGCCATAATTACATAGTGTAAGTACGGGCGCATCCGTCTTCATCCTCTGTGCCTAGTTAGTTTAACTGCCTGGGTATGACCTACCTATATTGCTTCCTTGGCTCTACTAGTAATCTCAATACATATCTGTTCTAACAAAAGTTGCAAAGCCTTTGATGAGGACCGGCTCACCTTCACCTCCTGCAGAAATGTTGGGAAAGCGGTTTAGATACTTGTTTACGTCTTCAACCCTAGCTTTATTATTGTGCCTGACACTGTCAAGCGCGCTAACCTCACAAACTCGTCATCGCGAGCCTAATAAGCAAGATTTTCACCCGCAATTACATTATGACTACTCGCATGTACTTCATATCCGAAAGCGTCTGACCAAGTTGGCTCTATGAGCCTAAGTAGAATGAAAGCAAGCGACTTCTTTTGCCCAGGAAAGCCCGCAATTCCTATGTTTCTTGCCTCTAAAGCTTCGCATTGCAGGCGCTATCTCCTGGCATATGTTCTCCGAGGTGGTCTAATAGTCTCGACTGTGCTTGTTTCAACTACCCGCGGCCTTGTCCGACGGTATGAATGAGAACGTCTCCTTCCGCGACTGTGATAGGACGCGTGCCGACTTCGGTGAGACCTACGGTTGCCTACAGCAAGAGTGCAGCACCAGACAATCCATAGAGCTAGAAGTAAAAATGCAATTGCCGCAATTACAACTCCCGCAATCGCTCCGGCAGAAATGGGCGCTGGGCCGTAGTAGTAAGGTTCATAATAGACAACGTCGTCTCGTTGATATTGAGGTGCCTTTTATGCTTGTTAGTCAACATTGAAGTTAAGCAAGTGAAGGAGCCGAATGTGGCTCTTCGCTACTTTGCTGCTTCATTACACGAATGCCGCACAGAAACACCGTGACTTACCATTTTCAAATCATGCGGTGCGGAGTCTGCGTGCAGACAAAGAGGTAGGATGTGTCCATGGTAGACTATGCAGAGCGCAGGTCGTGTGGTGAGGGATTTCATATCGCGCTGGAGTGCCTATGCAGTCAGCTGCAGCCATCCCAACCTGAGGCCTTGAGGCGCTGCGTTCTAGGTTACATAGTTTGACGGCGCCACCTCGCCAAGTTCAGAAGTGTCCAATGGACGTTGCGGAAGCATGGGGACTAGGACTGATGTCCGGCACATCTGCAAGTCGCAACGTCATAATACACCTGAGTCGCCCAAAAATACAACTAGTCAGCCCCAACAGCATTAAGTTAAGATGGACACTACAGCCTAAGGAACGTGTGTCCATTTCCAGAAATGGCATAAGTTAGAACACGAGTAGCGGCTTTCATAATACGGGTTGTATTGCAAGGGTGGTTTCCTAGCTGGCTCCTCTGCTTCTCAGCCTCAACGTGTTTCAGCCACAGGGATTTACTGAGTTGAATTCCGATGTATGGAAGCTGGACAGAGAGGTCTGCTGCGCTTTTTCACTTTACCTAGGTAGACTCCTGTCGACGCGCTCCAACTGCCGGCGACAGCGCACGGGACTGGATTGACTGAATTCTACACGCAAAGCCGATTCTACCTAAGCAATCGGGGCAACAATGATTGCAGGCTAAACATTTCTCAGGTGACTCAGGTATCCAGGATCGTTCGCTGACAAAATGATAAGAAGAATTTTTTTTAAAATCTTTCTTTTTAAGAGGTCCGAGATACGAGAGGTGCTGTGGATGTTAGCACTTGAGGAAGACTGGATTCTGTTCCTGGATATGGGGAGCTCAGAGCAGCTGCAAGGCGCCACCTGGGCAGGGCCGCGCCTTGCACCCGGAGACTTGGCAGTCTCGCCGGTGTGGGTGTTGCGCTCTTAATCCGTATACGTCCCGAAGGCGTACGGTCCCTTCACACAGTGGTAAACGCTCAAAGACCCGGACGCTGTCAATGCAAGACTTGATTTCTAGGTTCATCCGACGAGAAAGGCAGTACTTAAGTACCTAGGTAAATGGACTAAGTTTAGACCGCCAGGCGTTATCTGTACCGGTATTTACAGTCACATAGAAGGTTGCCAAGATGCCTAAGCAGGCTTGGTATCCACCTTCCCGAAGTCCCGAAACTGTGTAGGAGCGGAAAACTCTTTTTTTTTTCCCACAATAAGTGGATTCTGCGGAAGGACGTCAGGATGAATTGAGCCGTGGAGACACCGAAGTGCCTACCTTCCGCAAGGCTGGCCCCAAGCCTTCCGCTGCCAAGAGCGAGGAATGTCCGCAAGCCTACCTAGATGGATAGCTATCGAGAAACTCCGGTGACTCAGTGTAGAAGTCAAAACACATGTGTTGTATCACAAAATTTTAGAAGTCGCATTAACTTGCTTGATCACAAGCCAAATGATCACACTGCGCAATTCGTTATGTCGACGCCAAGACCTTCTGATGGTGCCCGACCAGCAGAGGTATCAGCTCGCTTAGGGCCGGGCCCCATTCGGCGGCCCTTCCGGCCCTGTGGATCTGGCGATACGCAATGGCACGACATCCAGTCACCCTCTGGGGCGATTACGTGTTACGGCCAGGCCTTAAACCCAAGCGAACGCCATCGATCAACAGCACAAGTTGAAAAGATGGCCACGCAGCTTTAATTTACCCCCCTGGTCTTTAACCTCAACCATTTCTGTGCCTTGGGATCCTCAGCCTGAAGATGGAAGAAAGGAAAACTGTTGCTATGAGCGGGTCGGGTGTCCTTTCCTCAGATTCCTCGGCGACGGTAGGGCTAGAGCGAAAAGCCCCCCCATACCGAGTTATACAATCCCTCCAAGTCCTGGGCTCGTTCTTTTTGTATTTCAATACATGGGGCGTCGTGTCCAGTTTTGGAAGCTACCAGAGCTACTACGAAGAAAGTTTCCTGAGGGAAGCCAGCTCTTTTCAAGTCTCTACTATTGGCTCCGTCCAAAGCTTTTTAATGGTTTTCCTCGGCTTTGTTGCTGGTCCTATTTTCGACAAAGGCTACTTACACCTCCTTCTTAGGACGGGCTCTATTCTGATTCTTGTCGGGACGATGTGAGTACTCCCTTATCCTGTTTCAGTTTCTGGGCCACTTTGTATCCTGGATAGTCCCATAACCCTCCATTCGCAGGCGATTGACAATGTTCTAGCATGCAGGCGCTGTCCTTCGAGTACTGGCACTTGCTTCTTTCCCAAGGGATCTGCATCGGAACTGGAATGGGTCTCCTAGCTGTCCCGAGCGTCACCATACCGTCGGTATGGTTTACAAGCAAGCTGCCTCTAGCAAACGGTATCGTCGTGAGCGCCAGTGGCTTCGGGGGGTAAGTTCGTCAAGTATCCACAACGACAAGGGCCATCAGAGCAGCCGAAATGTATGATTGTTGCTGATTATGACCGCGTTGCGCAGAGTTGTCTATCCAATTATGATTCGCTCTCTCATACCAAGTATTGGCTTCAAATATACAAGTTTGAGCGTGGCGTTAGTCATCCTCCTTACCCTGGGCGTATCGAACATTGTACTGCATCAGCCTACGGCCCCGAAAGCTAAACGTGCCTTCTTCGAGAAGTCTGCTTTAAAGGACGCGCCTTATATTTTATTCGTTCTTGGTTGTATGCTCTCGTTCCTGGGTCTATACACAACTTTCTTTTACCTGGCTAGCTACGCCATCCAAGAAGGAATTACTACGGAGAGCACAGCATCATACTTTGTACCCAGTGAGTGCCATCCTTTTTGCTTCGTAAATTTTAGTTTCTATTACTCCATAGTATTAAGGAACGTATTACTTCAGAAGCCGAGACAGGTCACTAACACTTACTTAGTACTAAATGGAGCCTCAGTAAGCAACCTTCGGATACAATATGAACCCCTTCTCAAATAAACGTCTCTCTCCTTTTTTCGTCTTCTACCTCGGGAACTCCTCCGGCTACACCTTCTGAGCCAGGCTCAAGCCGGAATGTGGTCCTCGCGTTCTTATAATACACGTATTTTATGGCTTTGTACATTAAAAGCTGACAGAAACGCCTTAGATTCTTGGTCGAATGCTTCCCAACATACCCTCCCTTACTCGTCTGGGGCCTTTGAATATGATGGTTACATCAGTTGTATCAATGGCGATTATTGTGCTCACCTTCAACACCCACCCGGATATTTCCAGTCTTTTACCGATGATCGTACTGTACGGCTTCTTCACTGGGGCCTTCTTTACGCTGCAGCCGACGATTTTTGCACGGCTCACTGATGATCCTGGTCGTATTGGTACAAGGACTGGGATGGCGTCAACTTTTTGCAGCATTGGGCTTTTGCTTGGCGCACCGTCTGCAGGGGCTCTTTGGAGGACATTTGGTTTCCATGCCAGTTGGGCCTGGAGTGGCGTTTCACTACTCTCAGGTGCGTTTGTGATGGCTGCCAGCAGGTGTATTGTAAGCAGGTGGAAACTGCTAGCAAGTGTATAATTCCTGTTGAAATACTACACGATGTAATGATAAGCATGCATCTATCTCAGCCAGGCTGCGCCATAGAGAGTGGCTACAATTTCGGTGATCAACATTAGGGCAGACATATGCGCAGGGCGGGGGAGGGGATGTGAGACGGCTTTCATTCAAAACAAACACTACCTAGGTAATTACTTTTCGGCCTCATGTCTGGCCCTCCACTCGTCCTCTAGTATGCTAAATAAATATAAATCATAGAATTGCCTATCGTGCCAGTGGCATTGTCTTTGCTTGCCGTCCAGCTGAAATCCTGCCTTCTGGTAGCATTTGTGAGCCCTCTTGTTATATTCTACGGATCCCAGATGAACACTCTACTGCGTGTTAGCCACCTGCTATGAAGCCTAAAGTGTTGCATGCTAGGACGTTTCAAAGCATGAAGGACGGGGACTACAGAAGGGGGAGGATTGGACTCACATGCATGTTTGCTCTGCGAAATGCCCAGTCGATGGTCCAGCAGACAGCCTCGGTGCCATAGCCGCTGTCTTGGTACGGCGCCGCAATAGCAACTAATAGTGACGTTAGTCCTACTACGGATCCTAAAGTGTTGCATTTTAGAATGTTCCAAAGCATAAACGACGGGGACCCGTGACAGCTGAAAAGGTGATGCTTACTGCCTAAGGAACAGGCACGGTTAATCGGATTCCGACCATAAACGCTTGTCGACACATTAATCATACCAATGGGTTTCGGCACGCTGTCCTCAGCACCGACACAGTTGCCAACATTTTTGCCGGAGGCACTGCCCTTGAAATGTCTCTGGTTAGATTTCACATCGGGGCGGAGACATCTGCAGCATTAGGAGTCAGCCATCAAAGATCCAGAGAATTGGCTTCATAGTAGAAGTGTAAGCAATTCCGCTTAATCCGTAAACATCCCAAAGGCGTACGGTTTCTTCACATAGTGATCAACGCTCAAAGACCCAGCGTTAAAAAAAAGAAAAAGACAAAATGCCAATAACAGTGTAGAAGACTGGGTCAGAAGGTGGCTATAGCATGTCCTGAAACCTGCAGCCCCTATTTCTGACCTAGGCTAAGGGTAGGGTGCGTTTGTTCTCAAAAGGTACAATACTGTATCCAGAAGCTGCTTACATTATGACATCCATGAGGAAGTCGTTCTTTTCCCATTTCTCAAACCATTCTTCGGGCTTTTGCTTTCTCGGCGGCTTCAGGAGCATAGGGCCGGATAGGGCTACGTTCACGGGATCGGTGTCGATGTGGTGAAATAAGAAGTCGTAATCTTCCTGTTGGGTTGCGCGGAATACAAGGCGTTCTGAGCGCCAGACGCTCTCGAGGTCGCGGAGATATGATTCGGCCATAATGAAGTGAAAGCTCGAATTCCTGTCTGGCCACCACTAAGCTGGACGGACGATCAGGGGTCACGCGGCCCCTTTAAGTAAGCCAAGGCTGCATCTGATGCGGAGCTTACCCCGACACATTGATGCTTGTGAAATACTGCGCTTACGGACCAACAGAGTTGTGATTCACACCCAAAGGTCCGTCCGGGTGGCCATACCAGAGGAGGAAAGTGTCCATTGTCAGCCAATCATGGATTTGTACCTGTGACCCCTTACTGGCCCGGTCTCAGTGAGTCATCGCTGAACTTGGGCCCAACAGCCACTGCGGGCTCATCCGAGCTTGGTGTATCTTTGGTAGATTATGTGTTGGAAAAGGATAGCAGCAGATGGGCAAAAGCAGTGTGCCTGGGTAGTTGTGTACCTGAGGTTCTGAGAGCTTGCTGGAGCTACGGTGACTCACAAAGCTTTTCGATTCACGTGCAATCGCTATTTCGCTTGGGCGCCAGGGTATTGTCGCCTGGGATGATAGTACGAACGATTATTAATGAAGCATGCCCACGCTGAGTATCCCTGGGGGTCACATCATGGGCATTTTTTCACCGCAGGCACTGGCCCGAGCATCGCTTTTGCGAATTCTCTGCCAATATGATCCCAAGCGTCATCGTTTCTCCCTCACGCCGTCGACAAAGACATCAAATTTCTCATTATAGAAGCATAGCCGTCCCTGGATAGCAGAACTCTCAGGTGTCGGGTACGCGTAGTACCACACAGCATCGTTGACTTCAGTCTCTGCGACCTTCACGTTGTAGTACGAAGCCTGTCCTTTGTAGGGACAGAAAGTAGTAGAGTCACTCTCGCTCAGCAGGCCCCAAGATTTGACAGAAGTCGGCAGCAAATAGTAGCGCGTGGGTAGCATGGTCTCGTGTAAAAACAAATTGTTGGTGCTCTGGGCAAGGACTGTGCCGTTGAGCTCGATCCGAACTTGGCGGGAAGAGGGAAGGATCTCGATACGCTTGTACGGGTCCTTGGGGTGGCCTCCAAGAAGCTTCTCGTCTTCCGCGAACCAGTCTAAGCGGTAGGGATTCAAACCTTAGTGGTGGGAACGTGTGCAAAACCAAGATGACTGACCTATGTCGGACACTTTGACCTTGACGAAGCCTTGAAGCGGCCCTTTATCGTAGCCCTGCGCCTCAGCAGTGCCGGCTCCGGTGCGTATTGTCCCGAGCCAGAAGCCGTTGTTGTCTTTGGTCTCCTTGACGATCCTCGCCGGCCCTGCTGTTATGTCGGTTTCCGGGATGTAATAGTACGGAACTGCAGCAGTTTTAGAAGGTACGGGCAGACACTGGCCAGGTGGGCCTGGTCGTACAATATGGATGCTCCCAGACATATCTCGCGCCCAGGCTATCGAAGATCCAGTCATGGCCCAGCAGCCCTCGGATGCGCCGGTTGGCAGGCTCTTGTTTGTGAGGGCCCTCATTCACGAGCCTGAGGCCCAGCTCGGCGGGACTTGAGAGGCGGGTTAGCAGGGCGGCGCTGAGAAAGGGTGGGTGTGTTCGGACTCGCCTTGGTCTCGGGAGGGATGCCATGGTGGTTTGGTTTTGGTGGGCTCGGAGGCGACGAGGTTTGTGAGGTGGGATGGTGAAGCAAAGTAGCCGGTCATGGTCTGGAGGATATCGAGGCGGGAGATGGGGGAGTCGGCGAGAAGCGGGGTCATTTGACTCTGGCTTTGGTCACGTTCAGACGCGTTGTGGTTGACTAGTAACGCTACCCCCTGCACTAGGCGCTGCGCATATTCACCGTTAATCGTTGACGAGGCAGTTGAGGGAGGTTGCACGCTGCAAGGTCTGACGGTCTGGTTGCGTCACCATCTCTCCACTCGGCCGGCCAATTCGCTCCGTCGCGGGGGCCATCAGCAAAACGGCGTGCCGGGTCCCCGCCTGCCCGCTAAGCAAGGGTCCGTACCTGGGTTGGGCTGGCCTGCCTGGTCATGACATTTGCTAGACTGCTTTGTTAGTAGGCCTTCGCTCGCCTCGTCCGGTGGGTGATTGTTGTTTTTTTGTTGAACATTACCCTGCTTCCTCTCGTCGTCACGGTCATACTGCCTTTCTCGTTAGCAATGTCATTCGGTACCCTCTGCGTCCCAGGAAAATGAACTGCTCCGGATCGTCATAAGAGTGCACATAGCCGCTAGCCCCTCCCCCTCCCCCCGTCCTCCTCCCACGCCCTGCGAACCGGGCCTCGACACGGCACGGACGACGGACGACGGACGACGGACGACGGACGACGGACGACGGACGACGCCTTGTCTCCCCTCCGATCCACCTACCCAGCCATGCCTCAGGCTTCCTCCATCGCTCCGGCGGCCATGGCGACCTCTACCGCACACCCAGGCGGCGGCGGCGGCGGCCCCTCTTCGTCAACCTCGTCGCGCCCAGCCCTTGCTCGCCCCGTCCGGCTGACTTCTGCCGGCTCGTTCCACGCCGGCGCCCCGATGCCCTCCTTCCCCGGGCCCTACGACGCCGGCCGCGATGCCAAGCCCCCCGGGCGCAGACGAACCTTCCTGGGCCATCTCAGCCAGATGCGACGGCATTCCACCTACAAGTACCACACTTTCCCCACCCAGCCGCCAAAGACCCCCAGCGATGCCCCCGACTCCAGCAACGCCAACTCGCCCTCCGAGGACGAAGCCGCCCGCAGGAGGAGAGGCCACAGGCATACCAACAGCCGCGACAGCAACAGGGACGCCACACCCCTCCCCGTCAGGCAACTCCTCCTCCTGGCCCTGCTGAGCCTGGCCGAGCAGACCGCCCTCAACTCCATCGGCCCATACCTACCCACCATGGTCGCTGCCTTCCCCGAGATACCACAGGGCCAGGCCGGCTTGTATGTCGGCCTGCTTGCCTCCTCCTTCGCGCTGGCCCAGCTCGTGACAAACTTCCTCTGGGGCTACTTTTCTGATCGCGTCGGGAGGAAGCCCATCATGCTCATCGGCACCGCCCTCCTGTGCATCTGCTTCGCCTTCTTCGGCTTCTGTGACACCTACTGGCACGTCCTGGTCGTCCACATCGCCATGGGCCTCCTTAACGGGAATGCCGCCGTCGTGCCCACCGTCCTGGGTGAGGTCACCGACCGGAGCAACCAGAGCAGGGCTTTCACCTGGTTGCCGGTCATGTATTCCCTCGGAGGAATCACCGGCCCGGCCCTGGGGGGCCTGCTCGTCGGAGACCCAGGCTCTGCGAGATGGCCCTTCCTGGGTCCCAACCTGATGTCTGCCGCTTTGCTGCTCGTCGCCGTGGTGGTCCTGGCTGTGTGGTTCCAAGAGACCCTTGACGAGGCTGACAGGAGACACGAGATCAAAGCCCTCGCCTGGCTCGAGGATCTCTGCATCTGCTCTTGCCTGCGTTCAAGAAACCGACGGGGACGGTTCACGAGCACCACTTGGCCGACCTCCCCGACCGACGTTGTGCTTCGGGAGGAGGACGAGGACGCCCACCGCGAGGAAGGTGGCACAGGCGAGGAAGGCGCGCTCCTTCACTCGGCGCCGGACCTCGAGTCACAGGGAGAGCCTCGGGGTCACAAAGACAGCTCAGCCTCCAGCCGGTCCGCCTTGCGGAAGTTGCTCAACTGGACCACCATCAGCATCTTGCTCACCTACCTCATCTTCCAGGTCGCAAACATCTCTTTCAACAGTCTCTACCCCATCTTCACCTCCGCACCAGCGCCCACGGGTCGCGAGCTTGGCCCTGGCGTCATCGGCGTTAGTATGAGCCTGGCGGGGCTGGTCACCATCCTGTTCCAGGTCTCTCTGTTTGAGCCCCTCAAGGCCCGGCTGGGCAACCTGGGCACGTTCAGACTGAGCCTCCTTGGCTTGGCTCTCTCCATGGCCTTCATGCCGTTCGTGGGATACCGAGATGGCAGTCCCCCATTTGGCTGGGGCTCGGGCAGGTCGTGGCTGCTGGTTGAGCTGGGTATCATACTCGTGCTCAAGAATCTGAGTGCCGTGGGCGGGCTGAGCTGTGTCCTGCTGCTTGTAAGTTTCAAGAGTCCACACCATGCCTCGATGGCTTTCTGCTCACTACTACAGATAACAAACTCTGCCCCTACACATGAAACTCTCGGCTCGCTCAACGGTATCGCCCAGACCCTGTCAGCAGCAGGCCGGTCATTTGGGCCTTTTGCATCTGGTGGCCTATTCACGCTGTCGATGCGCTTACAGCACAAAGGCGAGTTGCTCGCCTGGGGTGTGTTCGGCGGCATCGCCCTTGTGGGATGGGGCTGGACGCTCTTCATCAGGGGCGGAAGGCTCGAGAGCGATGATTTCCTGGGCGACGACAACACCGACTGTAGTGATAGCGACCACCACAGTGAGAACTTGGATGGGGAAGAAGGATATGCCGGCGTTGATAATGAACGGATTCGAGAGGACGATCTTAACACGACAAGGAGAGATTTAGAACGGGAATGGTAATGAATCGATACCCAACAATCAGGAATAGACCGGCAGGGGAAGGTACTTGTGTTCATATATCAACGAATATATGCGATATGCGATAGAGCTGCCTGGTCTTTGACTATTTAAAGACCGGCCTGCCGGATTTGGAAATAGTGAGGTGCGGGGTGCCATGTAGCTTGCGGTGGAAGCATTGTCAATATAGAGGTGTTTCAAGCCGGCACGAGAAGGTTTTTAGCAAACTCCAACCTTGCAGTGCTGTAAGTAGAGAGGAATGGAAATATGCTCAATGTCGTAACCGGTCTGTATTGTAGTTCCTGCACCTCTAATCTTAGTTAATTTTGTGGAAGCTTGTGCCTGGGCTGATCACTGGACCCTAGAGCTCAATTACTGTAAACCAATGCTCACAAGCACAAGAGCCATCTGGGCACGGGTATCTAGTCAACATCAACGGCAGAGAACAAAGAAATGTGATTTGAAGAACTACTAGCTAACATGGCCCAACTTGGTTGATTAAGTGCCTGAAAGTTGGGCCCAGTCAGGTATCACACAAGGGCATGCCATGTTGCAGTGGCATGGGTGCATCTATTTTCCTCTTAGACAAAGTATCTGTAACAGAGGTTCATTCTAACCTCTCCCAGTAAAACACTCCTGCTCTGCCTCTCGTGCAGTGATCTAAATTTCACATCCCGTACAGAATAGACGCCATTGAGTGCTTGAAGTCTCGATCTAGGGCCTTGGGATTGACGTAGCATCTTCCAATCTCTAGTTCTTGATGGCAGACTCAAGATGCAGATTTTAAAGTTAAAAATTTGTTCACGAGACCACTTATCCGTGACCGCGAGACACAAGGGGATTGCAGGACGCGCGTAGCGTATCATTCGGGGGCCTTCGTAATGCTGTTGCCTTTGTCATGCGGTCGTCAGCTTCTCACTTACGCCGAGCCCGGATAAAACCAATCAGGGCAACCTCATGAAGGCGGTGAGAAGGAGGCAGCAGTTCAAGATGTGCATTAATCAGGCCGAGGACCTAGGTAGGTAGGTACCAAGGTATACAACTGGGCCCCAGCCGGGGAGGTTGTGGGCGGGGGGCGCCGCTACAGGTGTCCCCCGACAAAAAAGGGGGGGGGGTTTATTTACTGTCCAGCGTATGTGTGTGGACGTTGCATACTACTAACTACCTACGTATGTAAATAATGGGCACTGTCCGGAGCCCACTGATAGATCTCGGCAGGGGTGGCAGTGTATCTCTCGTGTGTCTCAGCCCTACCCGCTGCTCAGCCTCCTGGAATTTTGAGGCTGTCCTAGCGTAGAAGCGTGGAACCTTTGTCCGTAACAGGAGGGAGGGAGCAAGAGTTAATGCGTGCCCACTTATATCGGAGGACTTCACTGCCTACATGTGGCTACCGCCTGATGTAAACATGCAGCATGGTTCGGATCGGATGCATCCTTCGGAGCCCGGAATTGCACCGGTCTAGAACGTCAGCCCTACAAAGGACGAGTTGGTGTGTGCGGATCCACAGCGTCGGGTGACAGTGGCTGTGAGGCTCAACTTGCACTCTATGCGTCTATTCTCATATCTGTTCAGTATTTTTCGGTCTGTGGGGTTTCGTGTGCACGGGGCTCATTGCATTTATGTTATTGAAAAAAGGCCCAAGACGCCGCTATCGATACCCTAGGGTAATCACTGGAGTGACGACTGCATGAGGATGCGTCTACGGGGAAGCCATTGAGATAAATGTAGCCAAGCTGGTTCTCGAGCAGTCACTGCAAGATGGCTGACTGCGGGTTCTCACTTTCCAAGGTTCCCAAGAATCCGGGAATCTTGCATTCGGAGGCAGCCTACCCACGCGGATATGTTGACGCAATCACTCATGCGCTGAATGTTACCGTGGGATTGCTATCATTCCGGCAAGGAGATCTGGAATGAATGGCGAGTTACGTACTCGGAAACCAGAGGCCATGACGCAAACTAAAATCTCATCACCCAGATCTCGGGGCCGTCCAGGCGGCCACTCCGGGATGTCAGGAGCCGTGTTAAGCATCCTAGACCAATGAGCGCCGTCTCACAGAGTATCCGCAAAACCTTGGCTCTGCCCCTCGACTGTCTGCTGGGTGTAATCCGAGAGCTCGGAACACTTGGCTGGCGACGCTAGCTGAAAGTATGCATCCTTATGCAAGTTTGATGCGGGCTCCTGCAGCCCTATAGGGCTGGCTGTTGTACTGGGATGACAAGGACTATACCGCCATTTCATTAGTAAACACAGTCCCAAAATATATTTGTCTCATAATCATGTTTTCACCCAATAGTGACACTGTCTCGGCTCATATAGGATAGTGGGATGCGATGTCCAAGGCCAACCTGTTATTTGCCCCACTTCCAGGACGGAGCGACTCTGGGGAGGGCAAGATTTGTCGATGCTAAGTTAGATCTGGCAAACGCTTTGCATTGCTCAGAGGTTTGGTGCCTCGGTACTACTCCACCCTGCTGACAGCTTGAGGTCCTGCTTTTTCGTGCGTTCAATCAAACGAGGCATGTCACCGTCAGCTCCACCCGTTACAACTTCACTGAGTTATGTATCTACCTAGGTTGGTAGCGGAGGATATTTGACGCACAAAGCTTGCCCCGTGTGCTCTAATGTGTGCAGATTTATGTTTCCTCCGCATATCTTATGTTGCTTCGTGTTTCATGAGGCCCGTTCAAAGTCTTTGAACAGATACTTCCGCGGAGACAGTCACCCCCCTCCGCCCCTCTCCCCCAAATTCCCTTCCGTCCCAATAAGATGCTCAAGTGGGCACTTGAAAGCTGCCAAATCCTCACCCATGGCGTGCTTGTGCATACCCTAGGGTACACAGCCATTCACCAGTTGTAACAGCGCTCCTTTTTGGGCACAAGGGATGGCCCACATTTCAGCTGTTTTAGAATTCCAAGTCGCTAAGCAACCAACCAGTGGGCTTGTCAAGCTGGCAGCTCCGGTGGTAAACACACCGGCTGAGCCTCAATTCAGGAGTGGGCCGCCACACTAAGTCCGGAGTTCAGCCGCACAGATTCCATCGCTTTACACTGGTCTCTAAGGCATCGGCTCGGGTTTCAGCTTTCTTTGCAGTTGGTTCTTGAGGGCAAGAGCTTCGCGTGGCCGTCTTCTAGGTTGATGAATCCTGCGACCCGCAGGTCCTTGAGAGTCTTGAAAAGTCGGAGTCTGGCCTGTGTAGCCATGCTATACTATTGCATATGGGCACATGTGAACCTCGATCCCCATCCCTCGAGAAGAATATAAGCCCGAAATACCCCCCCGCCCTTTGCTTAGGAACTTGTTCTCATGTTAAGCACGAATTTCGCGGGTCTACTTAACCTTTTTGGGATGTTGACTTGCAGATGGCAGCATTAAACACAGGTACAAAGCATGACACTATATTCTCAACCCATTGGCTGTGTATTTTCGGCTCTCACCGGTGTCCATTGCATATACCGGCCCCCAGCCACGTACCTGCGTCGGGGAAGCCTCATCACGCTCACGTTGTCATCATAGGTCACACGGGATGATCTCGAGGTGCACAGGCAGGCAGACACCGGCGGAGCCGCGAACTTGAACTCTAGCGGTGACTCGGAGACAACGGACGCGAACAGCACAGCGAACTGTGCTAGATATAAATTTGGCTTCCGGACGACAACTGTTACTTGCCGACAGGTGTCTGAATAAGCAGATCGCTTGTGTTCACCTCAGATTCCCAATACCCAAACCCATTTGTAGACCCTTCCAGTCCCAGCCTTTGGTCGCGAGAGCTAAATATCGAGGGGCGAGAACTCTGTCAGAGACATGTCTTCTTCACGCTCAGGTCGATCGTCCCACGGGCACAAGAAGGAGAGGGGTGCTCAGGTACGACGCGCTGATCCCATCCACCCTTTCTCCATGGCAGAACACAGGTGCTAAAGCATGTTGTCGGAGTCGCAGCGGCCCATACGGCGAATAATCGAGTCCCTCCAGTCGCACGCCGTCAATACTCTCACGGAACTCGTGAGAGTCGAGCGGATAGCAGCAACATGTGACGAGAGTGATGCTGTGGCGTTCCAGGGTCCAATGACAGAGGCATGGAGCTACTATGTCAGCAGCAACCAGTTTCTTACTGAACTGAGAGGACTCACAAGAAACTACCCGTTCTGCGGGGACATGTCAGTGCCGCCCTTTTCTTGCGAAAACCAGTCTTTTATATCTTGGTGACTAATGCGTACTAGCGTGACCGACGCGCAGATGAGGGTACGCAGTGATCCGGAAAGCAATCGCAGCTGGAACATGGCCTGGCTGTGCCTTCAAAAGATTGTCAATGAGTGAGTTGATTTTACCTGCAGCCCTTGGGATTCCAAACTCTCCCAAGACCCCCTCGTGATTGCGGATTGGCTGACAGGGGCCCTCAGCAACCTTGTAGCTACGTATGCTGCCATAGAAGCCATGAGGCCGGAGATGTGGGGTGGGCGTGAGCCTTCTCCAGAAGAGGCAGACCAGCTGGCTCAGTGCTTTGAATTTGAGTGGAACAACGCCGTTACCACCATGTTGCGCCATTGGTCTGTGACCCCGACGTGGTATTAGCACTGAGTTGGCACGGCTGGTTGTGGGCTGCTCGAGAGGCAATGCTCCGCTACCATATGCCTAGATGGGGCCTGGAATCGCACGGAAGGATAGGACCTCGGGAGCTATTTGTAAATATTGAACCTCGGTGCTGCAGAGGTCACCACTTCTGATTTGCCTGATGCCACATGCCCAGACCGCACCCAACCGCGGCTAATGTATGAATTCATTGGAAAAAATCCGATCAGGATGTGATGGAATGAGTTCGTGTGTCTGTTCTCTTTGATGGTGTCCCGATTCCTGCTCAGAAGCCCCTGTTCCTAGAGCACGCGGTCCAGGGTTAGGGGTGCACACAAGCCGTTGCACCAGGCTGTGGTTGAGGCACGCAGGAGCGGGCCAAGCCGAGACGTCACCGCCTGTGAAAAGCACTTGGAACAAACCTCAGTCCCAACCTTGCTTGCTTGAAGCGAAACAACGTGACCGACAGGCAACCAGAGGCGGCAACCAGAGGCAGCATCCACGACCTACAGCCTGCTGGACCTGGAATCCCGACCATACCACCCCATTTATGGTGATCCGGCCTCCCTGGGCCGACTGCACCTGGCGATACCGGAGATGAACTCTCAGCATGTCTTGGGTTACGACACACACCCCTCATCTCTCTTGACCTCAAGCAATGAGACGGTCGGCAGTGATGTGAGCAGACTCTGTCCTCCCCCTTCTTATATGGTTAACCACGATGGCTGGATCTCAACCCACGCCTGCGACGGTCTTCTGAGATCACCTCACTGATGCATGTACAGTCGAATCAGTCAGCATCTCTGCCTGCTATCTTGGCCGCCTTTGTCCCGTCATTGATCAGTGCACTCTTTCTTCTCACCGTGTTTGTCCTTATCAGGCGGCCGCTTCGGAGGATATACTCACCAAGAACCTACATTGACGTCATTCCTGAGAAGTACCCAGAGCCCTCTCTCTCTCGCCTTGATTCCCCCCCACCTTCTGCCTGCGCCGCTGACTGGGCCCAGAGATCGCACACCCATATCAAGTCTTAAACGCTTCGAATGGCTCCGCACAATCAGGCAGCTTGACGACAAATTCGTCCTTGAGCATTCCTCCCTTGATGCATATTTGTACCTCCGCTTTCTCAAGACATCCGTCTACGTCTGTTTTGTGGGGGCAGTCATCACCTGGACCATCCTCTTTCCCGTCAATGCGACGGGCGGAGGGGACGCAAATCAACTTGATCGGCTTGGCTTCGGCAACGTGCGTCACAAGGACAGACTCTATGCTCATGCAGTGGTGGCTTGGGTCTTCTACGGGTTTGTTCTGCTGGTCATTGCTAGAGAGCGGATCTGGCTCGTTGGACTCCGCCAAGCCTGGGTAAGCACAGCTGTTCTCTCATCACAGATCCCCCTCCTTCGTGTTTCGGAATCTTCCACAACGTATCCATCCATGCAGTCGCCATAGTAGGTGGTAACGGCGGAATAGTATCTCGCTCGAACGAACGCGTCGCGACTCTCATCAAGGACCGTCCTCTATCTCGACCCGCCCAGGGAGGCTATCAATGCATCTGTCCCTCAGGAGAGCTTTGGCAGCGATGCACGGCATCAGTGGATCGTCAAAAACACCAAGTCACTTGACGACGAGGTCGAGTCGAGGGATGATAAGACGTTGAGGCTGGAATTCGCTGAGGTCTCGTACCTGAGGCAGGCCAGCAAAAAGATCGCCGAGACCCGCCGAAGAGAAGGCTTGGAGGTCACAGCAAATGCAGATAATGCTGCAATCGAGAGTGCGCGTCCACGTGAGCGACAGTTCTATCTCTCAGTAAATGCGTCGGATCTTATTCAACACCTGCGCAAGGAAGCCAAAGAAGCAGTACAAAAGGTTGCAGAGAAACGCGAGTCCTACTCGGCTGAAACCACAAGCGGTCACGATCGATGTGCAATATTCGTTGAATACGCCACCCAGTCTGCTGCGCAACGCGCTTATCGGGCCGGCGTCAAGTCTCGGCTTCCCGTGCCTGCCAGCCTGGCCACCCAATCAAGGCTCATTGGCGTTCTTCCGAACGAGATAATATGGCGCAATCTCGCGATGCCACAGGCCGAACGACTATCCAAGAAGTCCGTGGCAAACCTCCTCATCGCGCTTCTCATCGTGTTCTGGTCCATTCCAACGGCCGTGATAGGCACCATCTCAAATGTGAATTATCTCGCCGACAACGTTTCGTGGCTTTCATGGATCAACAACCTTCCAGACCCTCTCCTAGGGCTTCTCACGGGATTCCTGCCTCCTTTTCTCACGAGCCAGTTTGCGTCTTACTTGCCGAACCTCATGCGACGTAGGTCAAACACAAGATGACTTCTTTCCCTCCTACAAGTTCGCGCCCAGATCATGTGGGCCGCTTCATTGACACCCCGCTTCTTGACCAGATATTGCCAAAGCCGCGGGACAGCCTACCGTGGTGACGGCCGAGCTACAGGTTCAGGCCTGGTATTTTACATTCCAGGTCGTTCAGGTGTTCCTAGTCACCGCGCTCTCTTCTTCGGCCACGGCCTTCATTCCGACCGTCATAAGTAATCCACACCATATTCCGCAGCTACTCGCCGACAACCTTCCGAAATCGTCCAATTTCTACCTGACATATTTCATACTCCAGGGCCTCGCCTGTTAGTATTCCCCTTGTTTTACCGCTGTTCCAAGAGACAAAGACCCAGCCGAGGAGCACTCCGATCACCTTGGGATCTTATATCTCAAGAGTTAGCAACTGCCGTGAAGCAACATCGCCTAGAGGCCGTATGATATTGATTTTACGCACCGGCATAGCAATCTACAGTGCTCCTCTGATGGGTCCTGGGCTGCTCGATTTGCAGGATTGTGTATACTGATGAAGCGACAGCATCCGTGAAGAACATTATGAATTGGTCGGACCTGCTACAGTACCTTTTTTTCGAAATCTTCGTCTACAAAACGCCACGGGATAAGTACAACCAGTACGTCGGCCTCAAAGGAATTGCATGGGGTAAAGTCTACCCGAAGTTTACAAATTTCGTAATCATTGCCTTGGCTTACAGCTGCATATCACCGCTCGTTCTGGGTTTTGCAGCTGTCGGACTTTCCCTCTTCTATTTCAGCTACAGGTATACTTTGTTATTCATGGTGCAGCCGAAAATCGAGACGAAGGGAAAATGCTATACTCGCGCACTCCAGCAGATACTAGCGGGCATATACATCGGTGAGCTGTGCTTGATCGGACTCTTTGGCTTACGGAAGGCCAAGGGCCCTGCGATTATGCTGGTTATCTTATTCTTTTCGACCATTGGCTACACCATCCTGACGAATCGGTATCTAAACCCGCTGGAGGACCATTTTCCTGACGACATGATTGACCCGGAGAATGGGGAGCAAGATCCTCTCTTATCTGCCGCGGAGGAAGGCCAAGCTATCGCTGCTGGGGATGTACAGATCGACGAGCACGAGCGGTCCCGCGTGCAGCGTGTCGGCAGAGAAATGCATCTCCCACAGAACGTCGTCTCCCCAGTCGCACAATTTCTTGAGCCGCACGTATACGCTTCGCATCAGGCCATGCGCGCTTTCCTCGCTCGCACAGGAGCCGAAACAGAACCCGCCCCCGAGTACAGCGAAGAGGATATCAGGAAGGCATACCAGAACCCCAGCCTCTCCAGCAAAACGCCTGTCATATGGCTGCCAAAGGACAACTATGGTTTGAGCAAGAAAGAGATCGAGAGCCTGAGCGCGGACAGCCTGGAGGCTACAGATGAGGGAGCCCGGGTCAGCAGCAGAGGCAAAGTGGATTTTGACAGGAGCAACCTGAGGGACTTGCCGGTCTGGAAACAGCCAAAGGCTTATTGAATTCTTATTGAACTCCGAGTCCGAGAGGAGAGGCTCAGAGAAAGTGTAAACAAGTGAGCATTGATTTATTTGAGAACAACCATCAGTACACTTTGGGGAGACGAGTAAATCTTGTCCAATGATCTGGTGCTGAAGGTTCCTCCTTTCTCCACCAGCATTCCAAGCTGTAATCGGACACCTGCACACAGTGCAGCAAACGATCAGATGATGTCCTGTGTGCTGTTGTTACCAGGGTCTCCTGCACTTGGAGATGCTTCATTCGATCTCCTAGGATTGTTGCGAGTGCAAAGGCAGCCCCTGCATTATCTGCTTGAACACCTGCAGGGAGGCCTCTGGTTCTGGACGGTCATACTCGTCAGCTTGATACTGCGCTCTGCCTTTCAAAGCACTTACGGTAATAGGGAACCTCATGGCCCGCCGCGTAAATCCTCAAATAGTTCAGGTTGCCGACTGTTTTGAACTGCCCGTAAGATTTTGTACCATTCAACACGTATTCCTCGAGCGCGGTTGCTCGAAATCTCGCCGATTCGCTGTATTCAATCTCATCAACGGAACGCTCATTACCAAGATAGTTGCAGATCCAGTCTGATTAATTATTTGTCAGTTGGTAAGTCCAAAATCACACACGAGATCCAGACTCACCAGCGTCACCAGCCCAGATCAAGGTCGAGATGCCAGATTGAACGACCGTGCTAAGAGTGTTAAGAAACGACCGTGCATCGTCACCAGTATTTGCTATTTTGTAGTATGGTTCATCTGGACACTCCCCATAGGTGACCTGGGCGCCGATCGCTTTCATGATGTCTGGCCTCTGCAGGTAAGCAACGTATGTCTCCGGAGGGAATGGATCGGCGCTTGGTTGGCGGATGTCGTAGACATCAAAGTCAATTGCGCCATTCTCAACTACGCCCTCAACCAAGTCGTAGCACGCATTATCAGCATCCAAGCATGCTTTGTCGGTTCCCGTCACACCAGGACAGTTTTGCAGAAACGGGAGGCACTTTGTTTCGTGTGGGAAACTATACCAAAAGTCCTACTGTTTATAGCGAGGTCCCAGTATTCACCAAATAGACAGGGCAGTGATTGATACTTGAATGTTCTCATGAGCCAGGAACACAACTTTGATATAAGACTAATGTGTAAGATAACACTAGGCAGCATTGTGCCAAGGGTGCATTCATTGGCTCCGGACTGCACACAGTTGTCAGCCTTGGAATCATGCTGGGTTTTGTGGGACATAGTGCAGGAGTGAATCAGCTGTTAAACCCATTAACCATAGATGTCATTGTGAGTGACTACGTTGTCTGATATGTGTTGCGAGGCTCATATAATATCCTACCATATGATAGTAGATTCAAAGACATATGATTCTCTGAATGGCTGTATGAATTTAATACTAGTACTTCTAGAGTCTACAGCCAGCTGTTTCCGCAACGATACGGGTACTGGTGCTGCCTGACGATATCATAGTATGACACATCTATGTTCATGTCCAAGAATGAGAAGCCCGCTTTCCTTTGTTCAGATCTTCCATCGTTATTCACACAAAATTCACCTTGTCTAAGTCACGTAATGTGCCACATATCCGACTTCCATCATGGATCCATAGCCATCTAGCGTAGCTGAATTGGGATACCCAGGCTTGAGTGGTCGGTAAGTCAGTCCTGATCTGTCGGTGCTCAATACAAGGAACAGGAACAACTCACCCATGTGCCGCCGACTGCAACATTGAGAATGAAATATAGGCTTGAGTGAGCCAGGGCATTCCAGATGTCTTGAGTCAATTGGCTGCCCTTGATCTGATGGAAAACTTGTCCGTCCATATACCACGTTATAGTTTCAGTTGCCCAGTTGTTAGACCTGCGGTCCCATTCGATTCTCCAGTTGTGCCAGCCTTGGTCAGGTACGGCAATCGAGTTCCCGATCCCGGTACCCTCGTTGCATACGCCCCCTGGGTATGTACCACAGTGGGCTGTTCCGTAACCTCTGAGGATGCCGTTCACCGTCTCCATGATGTCGAGCTCCCCACAGGCAGGCCAGCTCCCCCCTTGGCGGAGCGACTGGCCGAGGATCCAAAATGCCGGCCAAATCCCTTGCTTATTGGCGATAGCGTTTGGACCGAACCTTAGCTGGGCTTCCGCACGAGTGACGGCTCCTGCTTTCGGCGTGAAGGTGTACTTGCTCTCGATCCTACCTGAAGTCCACCCGTAGGTGGTAGAAGAGTCTCTCCAGGGGACGAGCTGCAAAGTCTGGCCTCCGGAGCACTGTACATTCGCGGAAGAAGCCGTGTACTTCTCCCATTCGGCGTTTACACCCAGATACCCAGTAATGATGTTCCAGTTGTCAGATGATGGGGGCGTGCCAGCAGCACCTGCGAATTGCGATTCCCATTGCAAACTGAATCCCGAGTACCCCGGAGACGCCCAAGCCGCTGCAAGGGTGGTGAGTCCCAGACAAGTCAGCAAGGGCCCGGCATTGATAGTCCACATTGTCTTTGCAGTTCTAGGACTTGTATGTAAGATCTGTGGAGAGCATGTGGTATATATAATGATTTGTAGAGAGTATAAATGCACACAATTCTTGAAAGGAACGAAGGAAGGAAATACAAAACGATCTTAGCTGCTCACTGAGAGGCATAGACCGTTCCAAGCATCTGGGACAGGATGGGACATTCTTATATCATTTCTCGAGCAGGCAGAATGGAATATTGGAGACTTCAGGTATAATTGTCTCTATTTCTCTTTTGGCGCCCTTGAGCGGCTGTAGTCACATTACAGAATTTAGGTGTATCGATTCAGCAATGTCATTAGTCGCGTGCCAAAATGACAGGTGCATTCTGGGCCATATGTCTCCAGGATGACCTCTGACACCGAGAACCTGGACAAATGCCAGACACATTGCCTAAACAGGCCAACTACAAGCGACTAGGAGCGAGCAGGCGGACATTAGAGTAGATGTCTTGGTTCGGTGGGTAGTATCGAAGCCGGGCACGTCGGACCCTTGTGATTCCAGAAGCAATGCTTGTTGCAGTAATATTGCCGAGTAATGAGTCTTGGAGACAAGTCAGGAGGGCGGCCGAGGAACTAGGAATGGTCAATTTCAGCGGAATGAGCTGCGGCGATGCAAGGAGCACATGCTGCGATCCCAAGTGGCAGTCTTGAGGCAACGGGCCCGGAGGATGATTGGTAGAGGTCCCAATTGGAGGGGCCGTCTGGGACAAGCGCGATGGCAGGTCTGCAGCTCTCATTGGACATGTCTTGTGATGAGTATTTCCCATTGGGTGTGCGAGCGACATATTTAGCCACCTGCCGGGGCTCAGAGCAGCACATGGGAACCAGCCAGTATAGGTAAAGTCCCATCGAGCGTGCATTTGTTGGAGACTGCCGACAGTGCCCTCTCGTTCCTGCAGATGAGCCCCATGGGAGCCAATAGCAGTCAGAGTATTTGACTGATGGGACCGAGCTAGGGTTTCTAACTGTCAGAGCTGAAGCTGTCAAAATTCTTCAGCGAGACCTGTGATTATCGCTTGTGACACTGGACACAGAGGCTGGGGGAGAGGCTCAGCTGGGACTGTACTGCAAGGACGCCCGTCCTCGTAGAAGCTCGGCAGGCGCCGATGCACCCTGGAAGACCAAGGACCGTGGCGGAAGGCACACGCATGTACGGCACTGCTGAACCAGCGTGGGGATATAGCTGAGCTCTGGGCTCGAAGCCGATCTAAGCAGGGTGGTCCAAGGGGCTGGGCCATCACCAACACCAGGACCTGCAATGTGGCCGGATTTCTAGAACCAGGTTTGCAGCCACAGCTCAGGAGCCATCTGGAAATCAATCTTCGCACCACAGTCGGGCAGACATAGTCGGCCCCACAATGATATTGTGAAGTACTATAGCCGGAGGCGGAGGCAATGACCAAAAGGGATGTGGGTTAGCCTGGAAATCGAGGAAACCACACAAGAAAGACCGTCGAGTCGGCAAATATTGGTCGGACCGCCTCCTTTTGGTCGTCCTCTGCCCACATGACCACATATTATTAGGTCCGGTTACTACGTTACCTTTTCCCCACACTGCCGTCCAGTCGAATCACCAAGCACGAATTCCACGTTACGTCACTTGAGCTGGTCATGTCCTCGCCCATTACTTTTCTCAACGCAACAAGGTGTCGCGTGGCTAGCCGCATAGAAATCCAGGATTGGTGAATGCACCTAACGTGATGACCGCCTCTGTCACATATCCGCCGCAATAGTCAATGAGGCTTGCGTGAGATTGGCCTCGAGTCAGCCAGCCGCCCGTTCGTTGCTCACCTGGTTGACTTCAAGAGTATCCTTACGCTGCCTCTTGCAGGCGTTTTGTTGATTTTAATTAGCCTCGAGCTTGGTGTGTGTGGGCTTGATCCTGTGCAGCCGGCCGCAGGAAGGAAATAACACCTGACTTGTCATTCTTGGCGAGTCTGACAACGTGAGATACATAAATACTGAGCACTGCGAATCTAGTGCGCACTGCGTTGCGCCACATATGTGATTAGCGTTTCTTTGGAACTACAAGTGTCAGATACTTTTTTTTTTTTGCAATATGTGGCTGCAAAGGGTCTCCTTCGATGGCCACTTGGGCACCGGCGATTCCTGGTACAGTGTCAAGCCAGCGTTGGGCCTACTCGTTACTCGAGGCGCTGCGACAAATGTGGGAAGTTTGAGCATCCCCCATCATTATTCGATGTTGGCTTGCTCTACATGACGATAATCAATTGTATTCTGGAGCTTAGCAGTGCTGCCTCGTGAAAAGATACGGACAAATAGTTCCAAGCCTTGAATATGGCCATGGCCCTGCAAATTTACATTCGGCGTGCTCATTTCCTCGAATGTCGCCTCAACGGTGTATCATGATTCACGTGTCCACTTCTGAGACTAGATGTACACTCTCAAAAATTCGACAAGAGCCATGATTGCCATGGCCTGACCGTACGGCATACTTGTGATGGGTATGTCCTTGTAGTGCTGCAAGGTGTCGCTGTCAAGAAGATTAGCATGGTAGTTCAAAAAGCAAAGGATGTATACCTCAACTCACCCCATAGCAGTTCCGAATGATGTGTTGAGTAATTCTCCTTTCTCATCCACATTATCAATGACCGCCTTGATGGCTTTCACTGCGACCTCATCATATCCTCCCATGCTGGCGCCCTTCAACTTCCGGCAGTCATCTGCTTCAGGGGCGGAAACAGGTGTGGACGGGTCTAGATATCGCTTGCGCCTTGACTTGAGAATGCCAAATGCGAACCCAGCTGTTGCGCTTGCCTCTGCATAAGAGCCTTCTTCTTCTGGGATATCTAGTAGGGTCCTCCACAGACCTGATGGGGCTTGTAACGACGAGAGTGCCGAGCATTGCGCCTCGAGTACGTCCCTGAGGTGCGAACCAACAGGGTCCGTAGCCACGTCAAGATTCAACAGCTCAATGAACTCGGGAATCACTATGGTTAACCAGCTGTTGCCCCTAGCCCACCTGGCCTCTGCGAAGTTGTGCCCCAGCTTCCCTTGCTTGCTGCCGTCTTTGTAGAACTCCCAGCCGTGGAAAAAAAGACCTGACTTCGTGTCGAACAGATACTGACAGTGGAGTATAAATTGCTTCTTAGCCTCCTCAACGTAGTGTGGCCTATCCAGCACCAGTCCAATCTTGGCCAACGGGAGGACAGTCATCATCAGCGTGTCATCCCACAGCTGCTCGTCGTGCAGGCTGACATATGTGACATGCTGCATTCCGCCGAATTTCGTCCGGTCGAGATCCCGGTACGCCCACTCGGCCCAGCTGTCTAGCCACGGCAGATAAGTCGGGTTCTTCGTCTTCTCGTACACATATGCCAACGTCAAGAACACAGCCATGGTGTTGATGTTCTTCGTGGTCCCACCAGCAGCAAACCGGTTGGCGAACCATGCCTCAATGATTTCGAGGCATTTCTCGTCGCCCGTCAGCTCGTAATACTGCCATATACCGTACAGGCCGACACCATGGGTCCACTCCCAGTCATTCCATCCCTTTGTGTCGATGACACGGCCATCATCAAGTTTTAGAAGGAACTCGCCAGTCTTGTCCTTGATGTTGACCATGCCGTCGATCAACAGCTTGATTTTCGCATGGACATCGTGGGATTTGATGCCCTGTATTTCGATGGGCATTTTGTGCGACGCGTGCAGGTATGTGGTAAATGTCGACAGGGGAGGAAAGGGAAGGGATTGTAAAGCCGAAGCAGTTGAGTTAGGCCAGTAGTAAGCCTTTGCGGGAGGGCACGTGATGGTCCGAGTAAAGTGTTGCTATCAAAAGGTAGGAATCTCGGAAGGATAGGTAGCAAAGGCGAGGCACTGAAACTTGGAGGATCTAAATGCAACACTCAATTGAGAAAAGCACATTTGCAACCAACGCGTTGTGGTGGAGTGTCCTCGCGGCCCAATACACGTCTGTCTTAAGGGACCGAGGATGTGGTGGGTGGAGAATCTGACCCTCTCCGACAGCTCAACAGAGAGCAGCAGCCGGCTCAGCTCGGTCCGAGCTACACCGACAGGCCATGGAGACGCCGGGGTTGGAGGCGGTCGCCAAGAACCCGTGGATGGCTTGGTACCAAGACGGGTCCAAGAAAATCAAGCACGGAGGCTCTACTCAAGCGTCCCGGGTGGCTTGACATCGACCGCCCCGGTTTTCTGTATTCCTTCGGACCCCTTTCCCCGCGGGGACAATGGACTCAGGGCGGGTCACCAAGTGGAACCTGGGGATGAGTGCTGTCTCGATTTCGAAGAGCCTGTCGTCCCCACAGAGTCGACGTCGATACGAGAAGGGGAAGGGGGGGGGGGCAGCACAATAGAATGGCGGAGACAGAGGCCGATTACCACCGATGCTCACACGCAGCCGGTAGTGATTATTACCTCAGGACGAGGCGAAGACCACACACTCTCGGCCGACCTGTCACTTCCTCTTCAGCTTCCCAGGATGGAACTGTACGTGGCAACGATGGCGACTCGCTAATATCTGCCAGGGAGGATGATCCCTTCCCGGCCTTTTCGGGGGCAAGGATAGAGAGACGCTCCCGCCCGGACGGGGTCACCAAACACGGCATCTCGGGCCAATGGCCGCCTAGACCCCCAGGAGAGTCAATGTCACTTAGTCTCCATGTTCTGTGGGGTCTGGGGAAGTCAAGGTCACCACCATCCATAAACACTCAGGCACCCGGCCAAGCGGCCGTCCAGATATCTGTGTACTTGTACACTGGCCTTTACCGCTGGACCGGGTCCAATTTATTCGCCCGGGGGGTCCAGCTGTGTTGCTGAACAACCGTTCAAAAAATCCATTGATAAGACTGAAGCCGGCCCCTCTTGTTTCTCTCTCCCATGTTTGTCTGCCAGCCTTCCTGCTCATCTTCATTTGGCCTGATAGCATTCTGGTGGATGTTCCCAGGGCCATCCTTCTGGACTGCTTCTAGCTCTAGCTCTCTCCCCCAGACGCCGTCACCGACGCCAACCCATCATGATAGCATCCGATAGTCCTAAAGAAGACATCGCAAGCAGCTCGAATATGGCCACCGACCCGACCACTCAACCGCGGCAAGATGCCGAACCTGACAAGGTTGAGCGCGCCATGTCCGCCGACGAGGTTGAGTTCGCCAAGGAACATCAGAACTTCTCCAAGGTCGACAAGGAGCTCGCTCAATATGTCTCAGACGTGCGCATCGAAATCTCACCGGAGAAGAATGCCCAGCTACTGAAGATGATCGACAAGCGGGTTCTCTCGGTCATGGTTGCGACTTACTTCCTCCAGGCCATTGACAAGGGCACCCTGAGTTTTGCTTCAATCATGGGCATCCGCGAAGATACCAACCTAACCGGCCAGGACTACTCCTGGCTAACGACTTGTATTTATATCACAATTCTGATCGTCGAGTACCCTCAGAACTGGACCATCGCTCGAGTGCCCATCGCAAAGTACCTTAGCTTCAGCATCGTTGCCTGGGGTGTGGTGCTAGCCTGCACGGCGGCTTGCCACAACTTCCTTGGTCTTGTCATTGTCCGCACGCTGCTTGGCCTGTTCGAGTCCGCCTGCCAGCCTGCATTCGTCGTCTTGTCTTCCATATGGTACCGAAGGGAGGAGCAAGCTGCCCGCGTTACCTATTGGTATAGTAAGCATCACTTCTCACTTCAAATGTTGTCACGGATGCCCGCCTTTCATGATACCCGTCTTCGTGTTTCGGCATGCAAACCTTTGGGATCCATAACACTATACTAACGTGATCATTAGTGATGAATGGAGCACAGCAAATTGTTGGTGGTCTCCTCGCCTACTGCTTTTCACTCATCACTTCAGGCCCCCTCAAGTCGTGGCAGTGGCTGTTCATGATCTACGGCATCATTTCAGTCATCTTCGGTATCTTTGTTGGATGGTACATGCCTGACAGCCCGATGCGCGCGAAATGCTTTTCAGAAGAAGACAAGCACCTCCTGGTCGAGCGCGTGCGAGACAACCAGACTGGCGTTCAGAACCGCGTGTTCAAGATGGACCAGCTCGTTGAAGCCTTCCTGGACCCACAGGTATGGGGGTACGCCACCATTGCCCTGACCACCACACTGCCCACGTCCGGACTTGGTGCCTTCCAGGGCATTATCATCAAGAGCTTTGGTTTCAGCACGCTGCAGACTCAGCTCTTGGCCATGGTGCTGGGCTTCTACATTATAATCATCCTCCTTGGATCACTGTGGCTTGTCAAAAAGACGGGGCAGAACTTGCTCGTCATGCTAGGCTTCGTTCTACCGTGAGTTCAGTGTCCTATTAGTACGGCGTCTTGGGGAAGACTGACGTTTGGCGCCTCTTCACAGATGCTTCGCGGGCACTATCTGCTTGATGATTGTCCCCCTGGAAACCTTTTCCCAGCACGTTGGGCTGCTGATCTGCTACTACATCACTTTCTCCTTCTGGAGTGCCCAGACCTTATCGCTGTCCATGATATCCCGGAACGTAGCCGGGCAGACCAAGAAGTCAGTCGCAATTGCCCTCAACTTTATCATCTGGGCTGTCGGGAACGCAATCGGTAAGTCGATAACTGTCTGCGATTTGTTTTTGCCTTGACTGACCGTGTCTATCTACGCGCAGGACCTCAGGTCTTTTTGGCCTGGGACGGCCCTCGCTATTTCATTGCCTTTGCTACTCATCTCGGTTGCTACGGTCTGCTAGTCGTAGATATTGTCCTCTTGCGCTGGTACCTCGTTGCGCAGAACAAGAAGCGTGACCGCCTTGCTGCTGAGGGCGTTCAGGAGGCGCATGATGAGGGGTTTGTGCATGCCTTCGAGGATATCACGGACAAGAAGAACCCCAACTTCAGATACGTATATTAGAAAAGGGGTCTCGCTGCAGACAGCCCGGCGCACACCCAAATCCTGTGTATTTAAAGCTTAACCTCCATCCAGGCTTACACATTTGCGATGTTTTACCTACGGGTGGAAGGATGCATTCAGTATCATCTCACCTAAGAATTTGGTCCAGTTTTATCCATCCATCGTGATTTGTGCGAGTTGTCCAGTCATGTCATGGTTGCCCAGGAAAACATTTACTGCCAGACCTCGCATGCCGTGCTCAGAGACCAGAGTCCCGTGGAGTCCGATTTCCAGTCGCCATTGCCCCGGGAATCGGCTCCAAGCACAGAGGTAGGTGTGATCCTCAGTTGGGCTCACCGCACGATCATGGGCCTGGCCGTTGTTGCCCCTTGTCCAACCATGCTGCAGCATCACGTAAGTCGTAGGAGGATAACGCCGTGCAATTAGGCCCATGTCAGGTACCAGAGCGGGCATTTGCCTGGTGCCTAGGTAGGCGGGCAGGCAGTCAGTCAGGAGCCGGCCTCGGTTCAGTGATTTCCGAAGGCTCTGTCTGGGCGCCACAGTGTTCCTTTCCGGGTCTCCTCCCAAATAGAACTTGGCCTACCCAGGGACCTCCATTTTCGGACATGGGTCCCAACTAAATGTTTTGAAACAGCGTGCCGTCCACAATGGTCGCTCGAAACGGCCGCGCGGAAATCCCCCCGGCGCCCACGTTGTTCCGTGGCTGGGCAAATGCTCAGCGCTGCGGCCCGTTGAGGGGGCCCTGTTCGCAGCCCGTACTAACAGGTGTGCCGCCATCTGCGCACGCCCAAGTATTAGCCGCAGACATCTGTTGGGCCGTCCTGCTGGGCCTCATGCGGCCGCCACCATGCGGCCCACTGATCCTCGCTGGCTCGCTGGGATTTGATGTGCACCTATTCCTGTCCATGTCTGCTAAAACAAGACGTCGTCGGCCACCAACGTGATATTGCACACAGAGTGCGCCACCGGGACAAAATACTTCAAGACAAGATGCCGCTCGTGAGCCCGTCTGAGGTCGGGTCTGCCCGGAAAACGAGCCTCTTCATGCGCAAACTCCACAGCCAGGCAGAACACCGACACAATCTGTCAACATGGGCTTCCTCCTCAAAATGTGGCCCAACAAAGGCGATGGCGGGGCCATCAAGATCCGCGTCGACTCGAGCCGCTGGGAGAAGCTTCGGAGCGGCCTGTCCGACCTGGGCGCGAGCATCAGACCGTGGTTGCCTCCGCTGAACTACATCACCGTCCACTACGCATATTTTCTCCTGGTCGGCCTGGCCGCCACTCTTATCTTCTGGGGCGCTTCTCATCCCGCCCTGAGCATCGGCTTCTGGGACAGCATGTTTATGGCCTTTTCTGCGCTGACATCGGCCGGCCTGAACACGGTCAACATCAGCGGTCAGTCCCACCATACTACTAGTACAAACACAACGTATCCGGCCGCCGGCACTGACACCCTGTAGCAATGTCCACTGGCCAGCAAGTTGTTTTGGCGGTCCTCCTCATGCTGGGCAATCCGATCATGATATCCATCTTCACACTTGTCTTTAGTCCGTGCCCTCCTTTTCCTCTTGCGGATCCCCACCTCTCATGTTTGGTCGTGGTCCAGAACATGAGTCTTCAGGACCTATAGCAGGTGACTGACTCGTACCAGGGATGTACATTTTCGAGAGACGCTTCAAGGACATTGTGCAGGCTGAAAGAGATCGGAAGATGAAGGCCACAGGTGCAGTCGTCGGGATGGCCGGCGCCATGTTTGGGCTGCCAGTCATGTCTACGTTTCGCTCCAGAGACAAGACCGAATCGAGATCACACAGGTTTCGGAGTGCAATCACTCGCGATAGGGACCAGGCCAGCATGACAGGCTTGGGGACCAGGATTGCCGCATCCCCCAACACAGGCGACTCGCAAAACTCAAAGTCATCAACGCCGGGTGAGCTGGCTGAGAAAAGGGCACAGTCTGACCCGGAGGCCGCAAAGAGTCCATACCTGGCTCCTCCAAAGGCCAGCCCGTCGGAATTCCCCACGAGTCCTGGCGGGCGAAGCATCAAATTTCTGGATCCTATCACTGAGGGCGAACCCAGCCACGCAACGGGGCTTGGGGTCTCGAGTGCGTACCAGCGTGGGAGTCCTCAGGTGACCAGGCAGAAATCTTCAGTCAGTCAAGACACCTTGAATGGGCGTCCATCTCGATCAAACCAGGAGCCGTCCTTCAGCATCGACACATTCCTGAAACAGAACAAGGTAAATGTCGGCCGGAACGGGCAGTTTCACAACCTAACCGCGCGAGAACGTGAATACCTAGGAGGTGTTGAATACCGCGCCATCAAGCTCCTCATCGCCACAGTCACGGTGTACTTCTTCCTCTGGCAGCTCCTCGGTGCCATCGCCCTCGGCGCCTGGATAGCGGTCAACAATCCTTCGGCTGCCAGGGAGAATGCACAAAACCCCTGGTGGACAGGTGTGTTCATCGCAATCTCTGCGTTCAACAACGGTGGCCTGACGCTCTTGGATGCCGGTATCGCGGCATTCGAAGGCGCCTGGTTCCTATTGGTGGTTACGGTCTTCTTGATGCTTGCGGGCAGTGCAGCATTCCCGGCATGTAAGCAACCTCTCCTCTTACGCACGTCTCGCACCCACACCCTTGTCTGTCATTGTTGTCAACACCCCAGGATGCAATACTTTATGCATAGTAGTATGCGGCTAATACGTATCAGTCTTGAGGCTGATTCTCTGGATCATGTCTCAAATCCTCAAATATGGCACCTCTGAGGGAGACTATGCCATCACCAAGGAGACGCTCGATTTCACGCTCAAGTACCCACGTCGAGTATACACTATGCTCTTCCCCTCTAAGCCTACCTGGCTACTTGTTGCAATGCTTGTTGTTCTAGTGGCTGCGGACTGGGTTGCATTACTGGTCCTGAGTATCGGGAATTCAGCTCTGGACACGGATCCTTCTGGCGAGCGGGTGTTCAACATGCTTTTTCAGTCAATATGTGAGTGTCTTCGCTAAATTTGGGGCTTCTCCCTTTATTCCATTCACTTACCATTATTAAAGCGATCTGGTCTGGCGGTTTCGCCATCATACCCCCGTCCATCGCATACTTTGACATCCAGGTGCTTTGGCTTGTCATTATGTACCTCGAGACGTATCCAGGTACCATCACAATGCGAAACTCGAACGTGTATGAGGAGCGGTCTCTCGGTATTTATGCAGGGGATGATGAGCCTGGCAGCGACGAGAAGATAGATCCTGGAAAAGGAGAGAGCGTCCAGCTCGCTGCCCAGTCACTGCTAGCCGTGCCACAAGGGAACAGTGGGCCATTCTCCCCCACTTCAGCTTTTTCACAGACCTCCAACTTGTCAACTCGTTCCATCAAGAAACTTGCTCAAGTCGGCCGGCGTGGTACCGCCTTTGTTGGGCGCCAAATCCAGCGGCGAGTAACAGGCTTTCAGGGTGTCGGTGTCAGCGCACCTCGGCGGCCTGGCCGCGTTAACGGCGGTGCCTCAAAAAGCACATTCTTCCACGTCACGCCGAATCCTGGTTCCTCACCAACACCTTCAAATTCCTCTTCGGCAACAATCGCATCAGTATCTACCACGAACGAAGGAGAAGTCGACCTCGTCTCGCAGCACGTCCGGAGCCAGCTCTCCCACGATATATGGTGGATGGCGCTTGCCATGTTCCTCATTGCGGTGATCGAGACAAAGCATAGCCTCCTCGATCCGGAGACCTACAGCGTATTCAATATCATGTTTGAGGTCGTGAGCGGTTACACGAACATAGGGCTGTCGCTCGGCTTGCCAAATCAGGCGTATAGTTTTAGTGGGGGCTTATACACTGGCAGCAAGGTTGTCATGGTCTTGGTCATGAGTAAGTAATCATTCCTCTCTTTTCACAGAACTTTCATTTTTTTTTCCCGCCGGGATACTCTAGAATGCAACACCCTCGGATCAGTAGCAGATCTAACCTTATACTTAGTACGAGGGAGACACCGTGGCTTGCCTGTGGCTCTGGATCGTGCCGTCAGGCTGCCTAAGGAGCAGCTCGATGACGAGGAAGAAGAGGACGCCGAGATAAAAAGGGCTATCAGTCGTGACACAAGCGTCAGAAGTCGTGTGGTCAGTCGCAGAGTGTCTTTCGATGGGCCGTCTCCATGATACTTCGATGCCCTCAATCGCTACTCGACAAGGGACACTCCAATTTTAGAACGAGTTATACCCCATGCAGTTGAACTTGTGGCGAGATCTCTCCCATTCCACGAATGGCCTGGACCCTCCCTTCAAGTAGCTTTTCAACTTTTGCTCGCAAAGTGTATTGAGCAAACGCTGCAGATGAGTGGTCGAAACTCAGGGTGAAACCTTTGAGCATAGAGCCGCTTTGGGTAGTGACCATGGAGTTGTGCACAATGAAATGAGCTGTCTTGTTACGCAAGTATAGTAATTGTACAGAAGCGCTTCACCATTGCGTCCGCTGCCGTCTCGGAGGAGATATCTTGCCGCGTGCCGATTTCGGCCAAGTCGTATCGCAATGTCATCTCGATGTCAGAGAATAGCGATATTCAGCGGAAAGAATACAGTGGGGAGCCCGCCTACAGTACACTGGCACTACACGAGGTAATGTGGTTTAGATGGCACACACGCTCTCTGTCTAAGCTTCCGCGCCTGCAGCTCACTCGCCCCCGACCGCGGAAGTCTACAAGTCACACCGGGCAAGCTCCTTGGCAGCACCTTAATTGCTTGGCGTCCCCATCTTGTCAGTAACCAGTTACCGAATGCAGTAGGTAGATAACTGAGATGAGCAGCAACTCATGCAATCTTTGACCCGCAGATCCTCAAAAATGTCACCCTACCATGCACAGGGTCTCAGAGCGTGCGGAGACGATGCGGTAAACGGCGAGGTATATAAGAAGGCCATACTCTGCGCACAGTTCAGCAAAGCACCGTAAGTTTTGCCCGCGACGTGCTCGATCTCAGCCCTGGCCTAGATTTGAACGATGCTGTCCAAGGGCGCAAGATACCTCATCACAGCGGCTGTACTGGCCAATGTTGCCCACGCTGCTCCGGCCCGGCTCTCGCTTGATCGCAGGGCCATCGAGGAGCCATTTGCGGTGCTAGATCCTCAAATCTGGGTGAACCCAGATAATGTAAGCAGGTCCCGGACAATAAGTCAACCTCTTTGGAAAGGAATCTTTTTTTCTGTTGGCCGGAGAGCCAAAGGATCCATCAGGCTTCAGTTGGCCGAGGCTATGGCTATACTGGGGCTCCTACCTCCCCCAAGTTCTGGATGAACCTCCCGTATTGGTGCCTTATTAGCTGAGCCTAGATGCTGCAGATGACATGGGATGATTTCGTGTCCCCCCCTGACACCGACTGGTCAAACCCGGCGAGAACTGGGTCTGTGAGGAACTTCAGGATAGCGCTTGTTGCTGTGGACTATCCCGACGAGAACTTCACCATCACGAAGCCTGTTGGGTCAACACCTTTCAACAACCCTCAGTCAGATGCCTCGGAACTCGATCGTGAGGATGTCCCCGCTTTTTACAGGGATCTTCTCAACAAGCCACAAGACCTCAATCGCAACCATACCCTACACGAGTACTGGATGGAGGACTCTGCAGGCCAATATGGCGTCGACTTGACTGCTTTCGGTGCCTACAGACTCCCTTCCAAGTCGTTTCAGTATGGCGTCGATGAGGAGGGATTCAATCCAAAAGCATGTCCCGAGCAGCCGTGTACTGCGGACCTTCGGACAGATGCTTTGGGTGCATGGCGCGCAGACGTGGGTAACGCCACTGCTGACAGTTTTGAGCTTGTCTTCATCCTCAGTGCTGGTAAGCAGCTTTTAGATATCTCCTTGACCCCTTCAAGAACAAACAAATCCACAATCAGCCCACGCATGAAGACCCCGCAGGTTATAAGTTTTGAGAGAGGCTATATTGAAATTCTGGCCTACTACTTGCCGTACTAGTATGGTTTTTGCTATCAGTTCTTTGACAGCTGACTCTGAGCGATATAGGGCAGGACGAGTCAGGATCTTGGCAGGAATTTGGCGTTATGAAGTTCCTTACCAACGAAGACGTCACCGATGAATTTGGCCCGCCTGGAAACAGTTCACTGCCAAATTACGCGAAAACCCGATACGTTGAGTGGACTTCCTGGGCATCAGCATCGACAATGTAAGCATCACTTTTCACCTGTTACGGATTTTTGTCTTTTATGTTTTGGAGTGTTCTAGATTGCAATACTTCAGGATCCGCAGCAGGACTAACGTCACCACTAGCTGGCCCAATGCTGGCGGAGGATCTTCAACACAGGCAGAAAGTTCCGGCGCCGCCACATACGCTCACGAGCTTTCTCACCTCCTCGGCATTGGCGACAATTATAACAACCCGTACGGGACTCCCGCGAGAAGAGCCTACACGGGGCCCTGGTCCATGATGTCTCGAGGCAGCTTCAACGGGCCAGGCGGGCCCCACACCCGGTAAGCAGCTTTGAACTACCGTCTCTACATCTTGTGGCCTACCCCTTGCTAGGCTTACATAGAGCTACTTCTTTTGCTCTTTTTAGACTGACTCTGAATGATGCAGATGGCAGATCCCCTCCCTCCAAGGCGCGACGATGGGTTCCCTTCACGTAAGCAGCTTCTAGATACAATTTTTACCCTTTCAAGAACAAGCATACCCTATTCTTAGCCCATATAACAAAGATTTCAGGGGCTACAGGTTTCAGGAAATAATACGGCTATCTTATAGCCCAGTCTTTGCTGTCTTGATATGAAGCTAATTTTCAGCTTATTTGATGGCTAACTCCCAACGCTGCAGACCGTCCGGGATAAGCTTCAACTCGGATTGACAGACGAGTCTAATGTCTTGATCGTTCAGAAATCCGACCTGGAATCTTCCGGAATCGTGACGGCTGAAGTGACTGCTCGCGCAGTGGACAACCCTGACGGTCTGATTGGCGTGCGTATCGTGTTCGGCACCGATTTGTCGCCCTACTGCAATATTTCCACCGCGCCGCTGTGTGATGGTGGTGGTTATAATTCCTATGACCTTGAGGTTATAGACCGCATGGGTGCTGATAGCTTCACACCGGACAGCGGTGTTATGATCAGCAAGATTAAGGACTCAGACAGGAGCCAGCCATTTCAATGGACCATTGACGCGAACCCACAAGACATTGACATCGTGGACTACATCCGCCCTGACGGCAGAGAGGAGAAGGTGACAGTCGGCGATTACCGGCAGCTTGCCGATGCCTTATTTCACGCCGGCACGAGGTCAGGGAGTCAGTATGAGCACATAGATGAGGCCAATGGAGTACACTTGTATGTCCTCGAACGTCGCCGGGACGATTTGGGGGTTTTGCATTACACAGTCGGGGCCCGCGCCCTGGCGAGCAGCAACACAGGCACGAGCGGCGTCGAGCTCGGCCCCGGTGCTGTTGTTGGACCCGGCAGCCCATCTACTGCCAGCGGAGCCGCGTGCGTATTTGATCTGACCAACACTGGCAAGCAGACACTTGGGGGAAACGCAACATTGGGGCGTTATACTAGAAGCGACGTGTACCGACTCGAGGCCGTCACAAATACCAGCGGCTGGAGAGTAGAGTTGCCGAATGAGCTTGCTGTGGCAGAATTTGGTGCGACGACACAAGTTGTAGTCGCTGTTGCTGCCGCCGAAAGTGCAGATGCGGACGCCCTGATAAGATTGACGGCGACTTCCGAGTCGGATAGCAGCGTGTCAGGCTCGGCGGAGTGCACTGTTAGTAAATAGGGATCTTGCCCCATTCTAGAACAATCACTACCTAGGTAGTGGTCTCGGCTACTTTATCTTCTCAGTACCATGCCCACTTATCTGCTTTGCAGCCACGCTCACGAGAGTCACAACGGCCTTCGCCCATTAAACATTCCCTCCATCTTACGGCTATACAGGGACTACATTCAAGCCGGACCTCGAAAAACTTGTGATGTCTAGACTCCATATAAGAGATCCATTCCTGTACGATGAAAGATCAAAAGGCCATTGGCCACAGCTAGCTATGTTTTGGAACTCCGTCGCCCCTAGGACAGGATTCTTGCGTACATGGCGGCTAAAGCGATTACTAAAGAAAACGCCCAGACAGCATGAGCGAAAGAGACAGACTCGATCCAGACCTCAACTACTGGTGGCGTCATATTGAGCGGAAAGCCACGAGGGAACGCTCTCCGTCGGCACTCGACCCTCCGAAGCAGGTGCTTCTGGACATCTTGTATTTGTAGCACAATTTTGTGGAATCCGACACGATGTTTTTCCTGAATTATGTACAGCGTCTGTTTCTCAGCGTCGACTGACCATTCGCCGTCATGAACTTTGATGTGGAGTTTGTGGGTGGCGTAGTGGTAGGCTGGAAGGTAGACCTCAGTGACCCGAGATTTCTCATTCGCCTGTCTGTCTGGACCGCTTTGCCATTCGAGTTCGAACATTAGAGTCCGCGGGTCCCAACGCGAACGAGTCGGAACGCCAGCAACCTTGACCGCATAAGGGCGAATCGCGACGTCAAGAGTTCTAGCTCCACGATATAGCTCGTCATCCTCATGTTGTTTGTTCCGGTAGTCAGCCACAGTGCTATCGCTAGTCACTATTGAGAAATCCTCGTCATTCCAACCATCTCCATGCTCGTTCACGTTGACCGGATTATAATTCCAAAGCGTGAAAGCAAGAAAGTTGTCTTCCATAGCAGAGATGAGGGCGTGCATCAGCTCTCGCTGGCTGTCAAAATCCCCAGTCTTGAAAGCAGTGCGTCCATTTACGTCAAATGGGATGCCGACCTCTCCAATCACTATTGGGAGTTTTCCGAGGAATGTGTGAGCATGATGCACAAGGTTCCGAAGCTGAGCCGTGTAGTTCTTGCGCAGGCCGGCTGCGCCGAAGTAGAGAGCCCGCAAAACGAACATGCCCCTGCTCAGCCCCTGAACATTTACACTCATCGACGTGTGAGTCTTGCTGAACAGGACATTTAGATCGTAGAAATGAGGTGCATAGACAAGATTCTGAGGGCGATCTAAGTCGATGGCCGTGCTTGTGTTATGTCGTGTTTGGAGGATGCCACGATCCTCGGCTTTCCAAGGTGGCATGAACTGATTGGGCAAAGGTTCGACGAAGGAAAAGTGTTGTTTAAAGCGCCGGGACACACGCTCGGTGAACTTGAGCACGAAGGGAGCATAACAGTCTCTGTACCACTCAATCTTATGGGACTCCCGACCAGCGCGGTGGTCATGGTCGAAATAGTCGCTTTGCAGAACAACAGGTCGTTTCTTTTGCTCGTCCCAATCCCAGACGCCGTGGGTATGCCATACGCACTTGCCCATGCCTCGAGGACGGTCAACGACAGGACTTTTGACCGCTGTCAGCCACGCGGAACGACCCTTGGGATCAATCAACGTCTGATGGGACTGACGAGTCGGCCACGGCCATGATTTGACGTAGTATGGCACTTGCTGGGGGTAGCCACTACCCAGCGCTAGTGACTGGATCAGAGAAGGAAAGAATCCTATGTGTAGATCTGTATTATAGTTCCAGCCGTTGAAGTCATGAAGGTTAATCAGGCCGCGGTCCGGCTCATTCATGGGCTCGAAGCCTACGCACGCCTCCAGAGACCCCACCTCGTCTGAGAGACGGCCAAATGCCTCGATGAGGGCATCCTGAAGAAACCGCTGGATTGAGACTTCCTCGGCGTCACCCTTGCCATCCAGAGCAGAGCGAAGACACCTCATTTGAGGCGCAAGGGATTCACCAGCCCAGAACAGCGTGGCCATAGTGGACGCGGCCAGCTTTTGGTTCCCAGACGGCCACACAAAGGGGCCACTCGGCTCCCGCTCGTCGGGTGGCGCTCTGGCTCGTCTCGCCTCGTCCTGTCCGTGAATGTAGGCCGCGCCCGTGTCGGCGAAAGCCTCCATGTCAAGCCCGGCAGCCTCTAGGGTCCAGCCAGGGGCACCACTTCCTCCACAGAAACGGCTCCACACGTCTTGATGGGCGCAGATGAAGCACTTGAGGCCATATTTAGGCATCATCTCGATAAGCTGACGGAGGTAGGCGACATAGTCCAGATCCAAGTCCACGGTCGGGTTCGGGCCGGCGTGAGCGAGCGATTCCCATGTCACAAGCAGCCTAATCAGAGGCATGCCCCAGGCTTGCAGTCGTCGAAAGTGGAGGGGCGCTTCGTCGAGTGGGAAGGGCCGTCCTGTGAAGTCGACAGTGCGGTGTTGATAGAAACTGTCGCTGTCCCAGAGGTGCGTGAAGCCGTTTGGTCTCGTCGGCATCTTGCTTGCGCCCGCGACGTTGAAGCCTCGCAGGCACAGCGTCCTGCCGTATGCATCAACAAAGCGCCCATCCTCGATTCGAATCGGGCCACCAAGCGCTGCCTCCGAGAGGTCTTGGGCAGCATATGTGGTCTCCATTTCGTAATCGAGGTGAGCTCATCTCAACTGAAATGCAACGTGACTTGAGCTAGGAAACTGGGAGGAAAAGAGAGGATGGGGTCATGCAGGCATGAGAACACGTGGACGGGCGACGACAACCGCAGTAGCGAACTTCAATACTAGTAACACGCTCGGGTGCAGTTTGACATGCTTGCGCCAACAGACAGTAGCCGAATCTGCTTTTTTTTTAAAAAAAAAAAAAAAAAATTGGAAGAGAGAAAAGGAATGCGAGGACGTCGCTAGAGAAATGAACGCTTGTCTCCTCGGGCAATGGGGGACCTTTTGCAATCGTCGTTGGTATCAGGCCTGGACTCTCTTGGCGACTCGGACAAACAAAATTCCTTTAGCCTGGTTTGGATATCCCTGCCCCAGACCGACCCAGGGCGTGCATCTCGGACCGGACCGGGGCAATGTGCCAACTCCACGATCTGTGGGTCGTGCTAAATACACAGGGGGCTTGTGTGTTAAAAACGTGGTCCCACTGTTCTGGCTTTGGTCCATCATAGTTAATAAGTGCTAGCACCTGTTTGTGTTGTTATTGCCTGCAGAGACATGGCGTCCCAGTGAGAGCATATACACGCATTTCCGGGCCAAGCAGTCAGGTTGGCTGTGGCTTGCTGCAATGAATAGTCCAGAAAGTGCCGAATAGCTCGTCTCTGTCCGATGTGACCGCTTATTAGTGGACGCTGTCAGCAAAGCCAACGAAGGAAAGGGCGAGAAGACCGGCCATGAGAGGCCAACCTTGGAAGACAATTCGAGGAGCTGAGGGCGAAATTATGATTTTGGAACGTGACAGCAATGACTGGAATGCAATGAAGGTTATCGCTGAGCAGAGAGACCACGCACGGACGGCACTGGAATATGAGCCACTTTTGAACAGGTAGCGAGAACCAGAGCGGGATATTGAACAGGAAACATGTTTCAGAGCCGCAAGTATTGAAAAGCGATCCTTCAGCCAGTTGTTGAGATTCACAGTATCAGTGGAATTGCAAGGAGATGTCCGACACATCAACGGAATGCAAGCCAGGCCCCGATCAAATTTATCAGATGCCCGTCCACAGGGAAACGAGGCAGACTCAGTAGGCATTGGAAATGTTTCTGTGGAAATTTTAAATTCTTCAGACATTCCCAAGTTTGAGATAAGTAAGATTCATAAGAGTGTGTCGCCGTGTCTGGTTGCGAAGACACTCCGCCCACAGATGACTAACTTCAAATGTTTCCTTCATAATTGAGCTCAACCCACGATTGTTATCCAGTTACGTACCGAAGCTTGATAATGCGCATTCAGATGAACAGTTGATGAGTCAACAAGAACGCAGATCTTTATCCTTCAATTTGCAAATCAAAACCCTGACAATCTCCGACTCTGAAGGTTTCATGTTCGTCCCGTCACCTCCCTGCGATTTTCTTCCGATGTCTCCGTGCGCCATCGCTGAGTGTGCATTGGCCAAGGATTCCACGTTCCGTTCTGTTTCTCTGGTTCTACCTAGCCAGACCGCGCAGGGGCTTTGATCGCGAAAGGCTTCTTCCATCTCACTGGCCAAGCTCTACCCGGGCCGGACTTAGATCTGCATATGATGCTGCATTTCTGACACGTCGTCGGCTTTTAATGCTAGTTCATGCGAAGAGCAGCTCAGTCATTTCAGAGTGATTAAATTTCCACATAAACTGACCTCACCTGTAGTATTTTCTCGTGGGCCGGGCGAAGTTGATTCAAACTTTTAATTTCCTTTCACCGTGGACTCACGCCCACCGCAATGGAGTCAGCTACGATAGTGCATTTGTTGCTTTTTCTCTCACAGATTGCTGTGACTTCGGCCGCTTCACCGTTTGCAGTAGGTCCTAGGAGTCTGCCGGTGAATGCAATTGCATGGCTGACGCTGGCGATTTGACCAGGGTGTCAATATCGCTGGTTTCGATTTTGGCTCTGATATACGTAAGTAGCCTTTAGATGCAATTTTAACACCTCTAGAAATAGAGGTACCCTATCTCCAGTCCATATCACAAATACTTTATATGCTGCAGGTATTAAGACAGGCTATGGCTACCTTGGCCTGCTCCTCGCCGTACTTCTTTGAAACTAATTCTCTGGTTCTTGAATGGCTAATTCCGAACTCTGTAGAGGGGAAGCACAATCTTAGTAATGCTTTTGGTCCTGTGATCACCATCGGCAAGGGCAATAGCGATGGCGCAGCCCAGATGCAGCATTTTGTCCAGGAGGGGCTGAACACTTTCAGACTACGTGAAGGATACTTCCTGGACTCACCACCGTCTACGCACGTAAACTGACTCTAGTGCAGCGACTACTTGGCAGTTCATGATCAATAGCAACAATCTCAATGGCAGTGCCGTCAACAATGAGGCCAGCGGTTTCATGACGTCAGATGGAAAGCTGGACCAGAACAACACAGCACAGTATAATCAGCTTGTCCAAGATTGTCTTGCAACCGGATCGTATTGTATTGTTGATATCCACAACTATGCTCGCTTCGAAGGCCAGGTCATTGGCCAGGAGGGAGGGCCAACAAATGAGCAATTTGCGAGCCTCTGGTCACAAATTGCTACCATGGTTCGTGAATCCTTCAAGGACCAGTTACACCCTTAGCACCGAGCATGGCTGATGATCGTTTCCGATAGTACAAGAACGAATCTAGAGTTATCTTCGGCGTGATGAACGAGCCGCACGATATTCCAGACCTTTCTTTATGGGCCGACACAGTGCAGGCAGCCGTCACTGCTATTCGAATGGCGGGTGCTACTCAGCAGATGATTCTGCTGCCTGGAACCGACTTTACCGGAGCTCAAACATTCATTAGCAACGGGTCTGCTGGAAATCTCAGTCGAGTCCACAATTTGGACGGGACAAACACGAGCCTAATATTTGATGTTCATAAGGTTCGTGAACCCTCAGTGCTCTAGTCTTGGCGAAACCCGTAATTAACCCTATGGACAAGTATCTGGACTCAGATGGGAGTGGTACACATCTTGAATGTGTCTCAGACCACATTCAAGATACATTCATTCCTCTCGCGCAGTTTTTGGCCGCCAATGGCCGGAAAGCCATACTGAGCGAGACCGGAGGAGGCAACACTACTTCCGTAAGTCACTTTTGATGTACCTTCTGCCTTCCCAGTATGCGAGACTGACCTGGCCAAGTGCATCATGGACCTATGCAACGAACTTGCTTTTATCAACATGAATACAGGAGCTTTTATAGGGTATACCGCTTGGGCAGCCGGAGGCTTCTCGCCAATCGACTACAATTTGACACTGACACCAAAGGGTTCGGCAGGCAATTTCACTGATCAGGAAATTGCAAGCCTTTGCGTTATCGGCACACGGATTGGATCCAACGAGACTGCAGCCAATATCACCAAGAATACAAGCTCGCCACAGAATTCGCAATCCCAGTCTGCATTGCCCCGGCCTCAGGTGGTGCTCGCAGCTAGTGTACAGAATGCCATTGACTGTGGGTGGATTGGAAGTATCACAGCACTGGCGGTGCTAGCATTGGTGTAGAGGGAATCTTGTGAGAAGCAGTGGACGTGAGGATCCCTCTTTGGGATAGAAGTTGGTCTTGAGCTCCTGAAGTCTTCCATGAGGAATTTCTCTGTTTCTAAGGCTGTTGTCCCATGGTTCCCTAATGCCATTCCCAGGCCCCTTTCGGCCTGTGAATAATATGAACACGAGATGCCGCGGGCAACCCGCAATATTGCTCATCGTTTGAACTATTCAATTAGATGCAGACTTACACCCACGTGAAACCCTTGTTCCTCTTCCCAGCTGGTGTTCTGCTGTCCTGCATACAATAATAGACCTGAGCGATTTTTAGTTGCTCGTCAGTGGCATCGAGATCTACAACCCGAACCCTCACAGGGATGACCTGGATTGAAGACGATTTCGCCCCACGGTAACGCAAGAGAGGCCAAGACAAACCCGTGCCGTCTCTCGAACCGGTTTACTTTTGTGGCTGACATCGGCTGAGCGCCGAGCAAACTTCCCCTCCATCATCGAAAGCTCCAGATCAAAGGACCCACGACATCTCTCCCTCTCACACAACACGCCAGAAACAAAAGTGTATCAATATGCCAAGCAAAGGTGTTCAGGTTTATACTTATCTCGCAGCACCAAACTGCTCCATTGAGCTGTCAGTCCCGGGTCAGACTGTTGTCAAGGACCAGCTGCACCACTTCTGGAACGGGGACCTTGAGGTCGAGTCCAGCAAGATTGACAGCTTCTTCGATAAGACTGGTCGCTTTGTCTTTAAGGTCCTGCATGAGGGGAGGCTGATCACAGAGCAATGGGTCGAGGTGAATGCTCTCACGGGCAGCGTCGTAAGTAATCGTGATTAGGCCCCGATTCTCCTTTCACGATCCAGCCCCGTCCTGTTTGACAAGTTCCAAAACACCTCACCCTCCGGCGTATAAGTGACTGACACGTATCAGGGCGAGGGAACAATGACAACTATTGCAAATACCCATTCAGTTGTCCACCCGGACCCGCGGATCATCGTCTCATACGGCTTTTACGAGGCAGGCCACGGCCACGATATTCTGCCTAACCGACATCAGTGTTATATTACTGTCACGCCTAATTACTCAGACTGGCTAGGCCAGGTGGCTCCTATTGGGTCTCCTCAACGAGATCAGCCGTTTCGGAGGCTTGTTCTGCCTGCAGCCCATGACGTGGGAATGAATAGTATGCAAAACTGTGCTACAATCCTCAAGCATGCAGGGGGTGCAGTAGTCCGAACGCTCATCGCCAATGAGGAGAAATACACACAAGTTCTAGCAGATCTTGCCGACAAGCTCTCAGGGCCAGCCGTGTAAGCAAAATTTAGATATAAGCTCACTCTCTCTAATGAGCAATATCTTCCATATGTGGCCTGTACACTAAAGTCTTTGTCTCTTTGCTGGCTTTAAGACATGGCTTTGAAGCAGTCCCCTCCCGGATTTCATCGAAGTGCTCTTTGACCCTCTACATCGCTAATTGAAATGCTGCAGGTCTCTCATAGCGCCAAACATCGTTTCTAGCCTTGCTATCACGCAGAAAGACCCTTTACCAACCATACTTGCGCTAGGGGCTAGATACTTTGAGTTCCGGCCTGCTTACTGTCATCATCAAGTCAGGCAACATCTGCCCAACAGACTTTACTTTCAACATAGTGCTATACCAGGAATGGCCTATGAGGAGTTTTTGAACGAGGTCGTTCGGTTTCTGGTTGAACATCCGACGGAGATCATCGTCGTTCAGGTAAGCCTTTTGAATGGTCTTGTCATCCTAACGTCGGCCGCAGTACAGAGCGCCCCCACCCCTCCTTTCCCTCCGGGGGTACATTCTGGTTTTCCGCGATCAGCAGAAGCCGATGTTGACTTTTCAACGTAATTTAGCTTCGATGGGATGGCGTACCCGGGGACTGTGAGCGACCAAATGACGAGCAGCAGAACGAACACCTTCAGGCTGCGCTGCGCCAATTCGAAGGGCATCAGCAACACGTGATAGCCGGGAACCTGGATGATCTTCGAAACAGAACAATCGGTGATTTGCGGCGCGACCGGCGCAGGTTAATCATGTTGCGCGATGTTGACTCCCTATCCACTTACACGGACGCAGGAAACGCCACCCTAGACGGCGATAGCATCGTGGAGGGCTTCGGCTCCGTTCTGCATCCGGAGTGCTGCGGTGGACGTGGTTTCATCAACATCCAATGTCAAGCGACGGCCTCGAATATACCAAAGGCTGTAGTGTATAGTGTACTCGAAGCAGGCGCCTCAACAAGCTGCCTGTTAGCCACTAAGCCCATATGCGACAGTAAGACGCTCCCATGGGTGAAGGACAATGCGCTGCGCGCTTGTGGGAATAACGACCTGGTAGTCGTAATGAACGACTTTTTTGACGGCGCGACTGCTGACGTCGCGATGGAGCTGAGCCGACAACGCTTGGAATAAACTCCAAGAATGCCGTCAAATGTGCTTAGCGAGGTGAGAATAATGAAGCTTTGAATATCATGGTGAATTGGAGAGCATCAATTTCTATATTCCACATGCGCAGTCAATTCGGAGCTTGAACGGTAGTTCTCCATGATAATTTGCAAACCAAAATGACACGACTTGGTTTTCTGAGACGATTTCGACCTATTGACTGTTGGCGTAATAGACCGCTCGGCTACAAGACCATAATAACTAATCCTAAGAAGAGGTTCTTCCAGTAGTTGATAGGTTTAGTACAAGCTGTACCGTCATGATTCCCCCTAAGGCCCTTATAGTGAAGGGCAGGGGCTGAGGGGTGGCTGTGGGTCCCTGCAAGGGTCCCTGCAGGTTCCCTTATCGATAAGGCTGCCACACACCTACACCTTCTGCCCAAGGGCCCAGGGCCCTACCTTCCTTCCTTCTTTTCTTCCTTAGGCAGACCTACTCGTAAAACCCACATATTTTAGTGTAAACTTCAAGCCTTTGTGCTGTGAAGCCTAAGTGACGTCTTACTTATAGAGCTCTATACACCTTAGAGATAGACTACCTACCCTATAAGAGGTATAAAAGTTAAATAAGATAATAGTTATTTTTTTATAATTAGTTATAAAGATAGCTTTTAAAATTAACTACTAGTGTAATAGATTACTTAGTTAAAAAAACTATAATAACTTATTTAAAAGAAGAAAGTATTTTAATAGCTTATTCTTCTTTTTAATTATATAACTATTTACCTACTTAGTTATATATTTTCTTTTTAACTTAAAACCTATATATATTATATTTAATAATATTTTATATTTCTTAATATATATCTTATATATATAGTTTAAATTATTCCTTTCTTTTTTATATTTCTTTAATTATTTATTAGTTTTAAAAAGCTTTTATCTTTAGTTATAAAACTATTATACCTATTTTTTTTACTCTTATAAGTTTTTAATATAATACTACCTATAAATATATTACTTTTAAAGTAGTTAAAATTTAAATCTATACTTTAAAATAAATATAGATCTCTTAAAGTTACTAAAACATAGGTAGCTTTTTCTACCTCCTTTTCTCCTTTTCGTAGGCCTTATTGCAGCCACTAGCGGGCGGCATGGCCAACAAATTAGTAGAAAGCGAAAAGAGTAAGCGCAGTCACCTGGACAAATTAGGACATATGCTAAGCTATAGGCATGAATTTACTCTCCTTGTAGTCATGCCCTCAAGACATTTGTATGAGCTTCCCCGAATTCCAATTTCCTAGCAATACGCTTGAAAGATTGAATAACCCCTATCAAGGTTCCCACATGTCTAACAGGATATGCTCAAATATAAGGCATGAGCGATTATGGCATCGAGCGAAGCTTGTGTAAAGTGTTGCAGAACCCATTTAGACCGTCGTCGAGGGCAAAATTAATAAGTAGGTAAGTACAGACTGTTGGGGGAGGGTATCATTGCCATTAGAGTGTCTCAGTAAGCATTGATGACGACGCGCTGACACACAACTTGTTCTAGCATTTTCCGATAGGAATTGGCAGAATCCCCAGTGTCCCGTAAACTCTCGCCCATCTTTCACTGGCCCGTATTCCGATCCGTAGCTGTTCTTCTACTAAAGCTGCCTGCTGTTTGAACACACTATCGAATCTTGACCAAATCCTTTCACTCCACGAGAAGTCCTCAAGCCTTGGTTGGACCGTCTTTTCCCAGCTTGCGTCTTGGCGGGTTTCCGGCATCACAGATAACTCGGCCGGCGCAAATAACCCCGTTGACATCTTCAGAATCTCTCGAGCAACTGTTGTCCCGTCAAGGTGTCCGCGGGCAGAGTTGATGGTATACCAGTAAAGACGGCTCCATGACGCTGAAGAAGTTAGGAACATCCTGTTAAAAGCATTTCCCGAGTCCCTGGACCCGACTGCAGCCTGAAGGAACAGAAGGTATGACTTCAGGAGGCGGACGACATCATTTGTGCGACAGTCGGTATTTTGTCCGTTGTCGTGCGCCCAGAGAAGTGAAGCGTGGTAGCTATGATTAGCTTGCCGTGCATTCCCTAAATCCGCGAGCAGCCAATGTGACTGCTCCTCGCCTTGGGAGCTAGTATTGCCTGAGGGCTGAGCATTGTCTGTGACGAAAATGTTGTCCATCTTGATGTCGTCATGACAGAGATCCTGAGAATGCATGATGTTGAGAGCCTTCAGAAGGCGATTGAAAGATGGACGATAGCGCGCATCGACGTCTTCTGCAGTCTGCGACGAGTTTTGGTTCCCCAGCCTCTTGGCCAATTGTTCCAAAGTGCCAGTCTTCACTAACGGTGTAACAAAATACCACTCGCCGGGAGTACCGTCACCAGTTGGTAAGAGAAAGTAATCATAGACTGGGAGGAAGTCGGCGCGATATGAGATGCCACCATCTCGTTGATCAGACAGCCCTCCTAGGAGTAGAGAGACCGGGATTTCGGTCGGCCAGCGCAGCTTAGACGCAGTGTTCGGCACGCAGTTCCTCAATGGGCTGCGCCGAGGCTTGAAAACTTTGATGACCGAATGATTGAAGGAGAAGGTGTCGCCTTCACAGCCAGAACCAAGTCGCTTCCACTGGTCCCGACTGCTAAGCAGCTGCTCTCGGTCCTTCTGCCAACGGGTGGACCCAAGAATATCATCTCGGAGAGGCAATATAGTGAACGCAGTAGGGGAGTACTTGGCAGCCAGGGCGCTAGAATATTCAAAGTGTAGAAGGTAGAACTGGAGGCCACTCAACGCAAGAATAAGGCAAATAAGTCGTTGAGCCGGGCGTGAACGCAGGAGACGCATAGGGCCTCGGTGGCTCATCCGGATTGTCAGCGCGTGGTGACCTGTGGGCCAGTCATCGCTTCGGAATGCTTCCCGATCAGTCTTGGTCATTTGGGCTGGAGATTGAAAGCGTGACAATAAGCTTTGGAACACCTTGAAGGCCAAGAAAGGTTATGTGCAAGCAACGAATATCGGGCACAGCCAGATGCTTTAGAAGAGACAAGATAGTATACAATGCTGACTGGCACGCTTCATTTGAAAGAAGGCTCATTGGCCAACCCTGTTTGTAGGACGTGGGCCAGTGACCAGCAGAGAGGCTGGTCAAATCAAAATCTGGATCTTGCCGCGTGTCAGGTTCTGGTGCCTGCGTTTTTCTCATTGCCATTCCCGCAGAAGAGTCTTCCTCAGCTCGCCGAGAAGCCGGTGTCTTGCATGAGCATTAACAAAACCAGCGATTGTCCGACGAATGATGCAGTTGCAAGCAGATTGGGTGTGAGATTACCCGTCACAATGCAGCCCCTACGTCGGCCGGCCAAGGTTTCTAAGCCTCTCAGGGGGCTACATGACAGGGCCACCGCCCAGTCCAATCCTTGTTTTACAATCTCACGTGTACAAATACATGTCCGGCAAGGCATTGCTAGCTGGACCGACGATGTCAGCCAAGATGCCAACGGCTAATTAGGGTGAGGCTAGCGCCCTCAAGGCGTTAGTGTATGCAACCCAGCCGTCTCACAGCCATCTCAGCCCATGTGCCTTAATTTATCTTCCTAATGGAATTTCAAAGGGGTTCTGTGATCCGTTGGCATCCTATCTCGACGTAAGAAATGTATGACAGAGACTACAATATTGGATCTTACCAACACACGTCGCGTTCAGGCTTGCGGTGTGGCTTCCCAATATCCAGGACTACCAGCCGTCAAGCTTCGCATATAACGCAGCGAACAAGGAAAAAAAGAGTTGAGGGTCCCGTCTTCAAGAGACACGCTGATCGTTTGAAATGCAAGATGAATACACAGCACGGGACTGGACCGAGTAGCTGCTGATTTGATTTCGGCATTGCTGACCGGACTATTTACTGGAACCAATTGGTTTCGTTCTGAATGGGTATACATTTGAAGGTGTATGCGCACTCAAAGCTGTAAGTGATTACTCAGATCCAAACCTCGGTACGCATCCCCTTTCCCCCTCCCCATGAGGACCTATGTTGAACCATGTTTTCGGCTCTCTGATGAGCCAATGGAGTAATTGATAGACCTGTACAATTTCGTAGAAGGTGTTGTTGCGCCTTCCGGACTGAGGTTTCCCAACTCAAGCCGACACTTGCTGTTTTCGCTTTTCCTCGTCCACGATTCAGGCCAGGATATCCACGCGAGATAAGGTCGAGCTTTTTCGACTCCAGGAAGCCGTTGTAATTTCGGGAGAAGTTGTACACACAGAAATCTGGTTGCCGGCATGCAGGATGTTACATAGGCTGTTGTGACTTCAATCACCGACCATTGGAGGCCGGTGAAAAGATCGAGGCTTACTGTGTCGACATCAAACGATTAGTCACAAAGCTGACTCAAGTATTGAGCATACAAGTCTATCTGAAGACTCAATAATAGCGGAAAACCTACAAATCCAGTCGTCTATGTTTTCCCGGTAAACCAAAACCCGCAAAATGGTCACTTTTTGTTATGCCGTCAGAATTCTGGAAAATGTTTTGATCCAGGCACCGCTTCACCGGAGCTGCGAAGCCTGGAGAGAATCGTATCAAGTAGTTCAACATAGAGACGTACTAGTGCCTGTCCTGTGACGATCAAAGTCAAGTCAGCCAACCAGCCACATGGAAGAGCTCGAAGCACTCACACCAAACCGAGACCGAACATGAACAACACGCCCAGCTTCGACTTCCAAGACAAGTTCATGGACCATACTTGGGATACCGGCAGTATAAGTAGCCAAGCGTCCATGATAGTGTTCAGGACGGGGTACACGAGGCCTCGATCGATCGGGTCTGGACAAGTGCCACTGACTGGCGCCGCGTATGACCAGTAGTAGACCAGAGGATGGCATGCGACAAAAAGTCCAACAAGAAATATGATGAAGATTATAACGTTGAATATTTGCGTGACTATAATCATGGAGTTGACTAGCACGCCTTGTGCTCGGAAAATGCGCAAGTAGAGGAAGACAATAGATATCTTTATCGTGGCAAGTGACAGCGAGTATAATATAGAATAGCAGAAGAAGACCCTGGTAAAGTCATCGATTCTGTAAATGCGGAGGTTCCAAATGTTTGAGAGGAAGCCGTAGTGATTTTCTGTCTCGGTCAGTGGTCAAGATTAACTCCCAAGGGCTGTCGAGGAAGGTCTGGTTCCGTTTCCCACTTCTATTTATCTCCAGGCGACAGCCGCACAGAGGGGGAGGGGCTTGTTCAAAATGAAGTGCAACATGAAGTAATTGCGACACAAGTACGCACCGAGTATCAGCACCGGAAAGGTGAGAAGCAGAAGCACCTGTACTAAATGTTAGCATATCACTTGTCTATCAAAACAATCTCGGGAACCAACCGACGATACGACGAAGGTGAGGTCATCCCAAGCCCATTTTCGCTCTCGCTTTAGACGTATGGACGCGATTCTCGCGCTGAAGAACAGTAGCTGGAATGTTGTTGTTACAGCTATGAGGGTAGTCATCGAACCCTCTACTGTGTTCGGTATACCGCAATTGTGGTACGTGATACCGGCCGTTTCTGATGTTATCTGTCAGTATGGTCTCTGCCTTGCCAATACCTACACAGACCATAGTACTCCAGCGATGTACAGTTCATATAGAGACATTCTAAAAGGTCCCTCCTCCATGGAGGGGCCCCCGATCGCCTGTCTGGACAAATGCAACTTTCGTCAGTCGGCGAGAAACACAATGCTGTCACGCACGAGGCCTGTTCGCAATCCTCGGTCAGCGGGAACCGGCTATGCATAAAGGATGCTTAATCTTCAGCAAGCTACCCACACTGCATGGCGCCAGTGGTAATACCGCCATAGCCGAACAAACGCTGAGCTGCTCACCAAGCACACTGGGAGCTTTTATCTGGGCAAAAGTCAGTTGCTGACAGCAGGTCTTCCGGTAGGATTTCATGTTTCGTCCACCACATCACAGATGCCTGTGTTAAGCACAAAGATGGCCATGAAATTCCAAGATCAGCTTACCCAAAACAGCGAAAGGAGATCGAGGCCGACATTTAGCGTCGCTCTCGAGCAATCGCATCTGAGCACAATGTCTCTAACCTAGCCTGGGGTTCTTTTCGGGGTTTTGACTCCGAAGCTAAGTTTTTTTCTTTTCGGCACCTAGCCCGCCGTGGGTCAAAGATCTTGTGCAAGACGCCGCAAGTTGTATTCTTTTTGACTCCTGCATACATACCTTGGCTCGTCGGCTTCTTCTGACCGCTCTCAGCGGGAAGAGCGAGCCGGTATGCTTACGTCGTTGGTCTCGTTGGGACATCGGCTCGAATAATATAGATAGCGCCACCTGTCCACGGAGGAGCTACGAGCGGAAAGGACAAGTCTTGAGTTACAGGCACAACAGCTCTTGGAAATACCATCTAAAGGGTGGAATTGCTAGTCTAACCGATATCTTAGACGAAGTCGCGGACAGTTAGCAATTGCTTGTTTACATGTGTTACATTGGACAGTATTAAGCGAGGCCAAGACACATTAATATCTTGAAAATAGTTGACAAGACATAAATCGCGGTGCGCGAGGTGCGCAAGGTGCGCGAGTGGCCCCCAACCTCGCGGGAGAAAAGAGAGATGCAGATGGAGAAGGTTTGTATATTCTGCTCTAAGGTTTCTGAGCTGATGCAACAGATTGAGGGCCAGTTCTTATGCACGAGATTGCAGAATGTTGTCAAACGTTGTTGTGTTGCATTGCGTTGAAACCAAATAATCTTTGATACTCCGTGCTCGCCTATGAGCTTTGCACGTTGCAATCGCAGACCGATCAATATCAAGTAGTAAATGATTGAGCGGTTGTGTTTCCAATCCCCCATACATATAAAATTTACGTGGTGCCTTCATATAGTGGTGCGCTCAGTAAATGATTGAAGACCAGTCATTCACACTGTTCATTTTCGGTAGTGTCCAAACAACGCCCCAAACATCCTAGGCAACTAGACTCTCTTCCAGAGGATTTAATGTTAAATAGTGGCTTATTTCCGCCTAAGTAGGTACCCAGGTAGAATGGTGTCACATGTGAATTATGTTCGGATGTTTGGTACGGAAGCTAATAGTATTGGCAAATCATCAAAGGGACCGGCGTGTCTGACTGGCGCCTAAGGTTTGATGTCAACTGGTGTGTGAGAAGCGAGAGACCGGTGTTGCTGGTTTCCTTTGTTCAAAGATTGGGGGCCAACTCGACTAGCTGGTCTATTCAAAGATCCAAGAATCTACTAAAAGAAGGTTGCCCGTGCTTCTTCGACCCATATTCGGTCAAGACCACGTGGTAGATTGCGATGCGAAGAAGGGTGCAGAACTTCCTCACCATCTCGCGATTGACTTGTCGCGTAACGCGCGACACGTCTCAATAAGTCCTCGCTCGTAATGGAACTCTCCGTGCACAAGACACTGATAAATAATACTTCAAATCGCGGCTTTCCCGTGTGGAAAAGACAGTATGCACCGACCTGCGCTATCTTAACCCAATCACCATGTCCCAAACTCCGTCAAATCCCTTGAACTTTGCCCAACCATGAATGTGTACAGACCCGTCATCATAATACTCCAGTTCTGACTTTCGACATCCCAGTAACTGAGGTCTCTCCTCGTCAGATTGAATTCTACAGTCGTGGACTCATTTCGCTCTAGATAAACCTTTTCGAAGCCTCGTAGTACTTTGACAGGGAAGTCCGTCTTCTTGCTTCCCTGAGGATATCCCAGATAGAGCTGTGGCACGGCCTTCCCTGCCTTCGCACCCGTGTTGGTCACATTCACCTTAACCTGGACATAGGTCTCCCAGAGGTCGGGGTTGCCACCTTCCTCGCCTCCAGCGGGTGAAAGGGGTTGCTGTTGGTCGTAGCCCTCGGGGTAGGGGTATTTTTCATCGATAATTTCGTCCATTGTCTCGATGTATGGATAGATGTATTTGTCAAACCTGCGGAAGCCATCAGGCCAGAGGGCTTCTTCAGAATCGGGAATGTTATTCGGATACTCGGGTGGCGTGGCTCCTGACTGTGTCCTGTTGATTGGCAGCGCTGATTTAGTCTTGAGAGGAGACACCTGAAGGTCAGAGAAGTCAAAAGTTGTGTAGCTGAGCCCATATCCGAACTCAAATCGCGGCTCGATGCCATTCTTATCGAAGTAGCGGTAGTCGATGTATAGGCCTTCCGTGAAATCCTGCTGCGGGACAACACCATTCGGCGTGTACATTATTTGACCACCAGCGCCGTAGTCGTCCAGAGATTTCCCGACCGTGTAAGGAAGATGTCCGGAAGGACTTTCGTCACCAAAGATAATATCGGCCAATGCATTCCCGCTCTCCTGCCCGGGAAGGTTGGCCAGTAGTACCGCCTTGACGTTGGGGAGATCTATCCACTTCTCCATAATGACAGGACCAACGGCGTGAACGACAACGAGGACTTCACCAGCTCCGCCACCGCAGCCCTCCGCGACCTTGACGATAAGATCATCTGCTCCCTTTTGGAGGAACAAGTCGGGTCGATCGCCAGCCACATTTTCCCAGCGCACAAAGCCCTCACCAGCGTCCGCGTTGCCAAAGACGATGCAAACGTCATGATCAAGGATAGTGGGGTCCGACTTGAGATTTGGGCTATTCGTCAAATACTCGGACCACTGGACTTTGGTCATGTTGAAGCCATTGCGGAGAGCCTCGACGGGAGATACGAGATAGGGGAAATCGACTGCGCCACTTCCCCAGCCGGAGGCGAGGGTACCTTGGTTGCACGCTCGGTCGACGCACTTGTTCGGGCCCTTGCCAGGGCCGGCATCTTCACCAAAGACGCCGATCTTCAGCTTGCCCTCGTGTCTTGTGTGGACGCCTCGCTTCCTTGCGTCAGTGAAGCCCATCCGATCGATTGGTAGCAGGTTCTCATTCTTCAATAACACAATGCCCTCGCGCGCTACGGCACGCGCCACGTCCCTATGGTCAGCTTGCACGTCAACGTAGCTGTTGACCTCGACGACGTCTTGCTCTGTCTTGCTGCCGGGAATCTTTGTCCCTAGGCGGTCGTTCGTCCACGAGGAAAAGTTGGGACCCTTCCTGTCAAATCTTGAGAGATCATCCTGACCAAGTTGGTACCAAGCTGCGACAATACGAGTGACCATGTCGTTAAGACGATCGACAGGGACAGACCCGTTCAGAATGGACTTTGTGAGTTCCGGGCCCCAGAGTGACTCGCCGTCTGAGAAGCGCAGGCCGTCGCCTGGCATTGTCATATCGAGCCCGGCTAAAGCAGTGGCCACGCCCGATCGCTGAGCGCCCCAGTCCGAGACAACAAAGCCTTGGAATCCCAGTTCGTCCTTAAGGACACCGTTGAGAAGCTTTGAGTTGGCACAAGCATAGCCTAAGTGTGAGGTTAGCCCAGCTGCAGATCCTGAATCGATGCGTTCTGTAGTATTTCAAAATATGAAGGACGGGGATCCATGACAGTAGAAAAGTGATGCTCATACTGTTGTTCACTGATGGTGACGTTAGCCCTGAAGTGTTGCATCCTAGAATATCCCAAAACATGAAGGCAAGACGTACCCTGATTATAACTGCACATGACGCTTGCTACGCCTGCCTTTACGGCATCTCCAAAGGGCCAGGCGTATAGTTCGTGAAGGGTACGGTCGTCGATGTTGGACGAAATGGCGTGCGGAAGGCCCCACTCCCAGGATTGTCGGAAATGTTCCTGCTCGTTGCCGACGAAATGCTTGATGTTTGCCATTACCCCCTCGGATTGGATGCCCTTGATTGTCTCGGCGCCAGCAATGCCTTGCAAGTAGGGATCCGCACCGAAGCCCTCCCAGTTCCTCCCGCCCGCGGGCATCCTACCGAGTGGGCCGACACAGGGGCCGAGAAGGACGTTGATTCCCTTGGCGCGAGCCTCAGTCCCATGAGCTTTGCCACGGGCGTACATGAGCTCTTTGTTCCAGGTGGCGCCGACCGTGATGCCAGCGGGGAAGGCAGATGCATTGTCGGCAAAGCGCAGGCCCAAGGGCCCGTCCTGCAGCTGCAACTGAGGGAAGCCCACATGAGTGGCGGGGGCGTTGGTGCCAACAGCTAAGCCCATCATCCAACCTGTACCCGTTGTTACGTTGACCTTTTCCGGAAGGGTCATGTTGCCCACCATGGCTGCGGCCTTCTTGTAACTCTCGGCCCAGCCCACAGCAGTCCCTCCCTTTGGCGTGGGATACCAGGGGGGCGACTGTCCGTACTTGGGCGCTTCCTTGAACTTCTTGTACACGACCGCCCCACCCGCACCAAGGATCAGCCATATGATGAGTATGACGCTGCCAAAGATGACGCAGCATTTCGAACGGTTGCGGAAAGGTCTTCTGAGAGAGCTAAAGTTAAACCTCTTCTGGCCGGTGAGGAAGGCCGGTTTTGGGTCGGCCTTGGATTCGAGGGGGTCGGAAGTCAGGAATTCTGTGGCGTCGAGGTCCGATTCGAGATCGGAGGAGATGGAGGTGCGAGAGCGCGAGAAATGCTGTTTGTCATGGCCATCGAAGGAGCTGCGGGCATGCTCGCGCTGGGAGGGGCTCAGCAGCCCTTCCTTGCTCTCGTCCATCATCCTCGTGAGGTTTTGGGGAATTAGAGGTTCAAGAGGGGCCTCGATGCCGTGCCTGGGCAGGAGCGAGGGCAATGGTCAAGTAGAAGAGGCCGTCAAGGCGAGAGAACGGGGGAGACTGGGCAGACGTTGCAAGCCTGGACAGGCCCCTTGAAGGGTAGATAGTATGATCCTCGCACAGCGGGACAAGAGATGTGGGCTCCAGGCGGGATTAGATATTCGATTTTGGGGTGTCAACGTCGCGGGGTCCACGCTGATGTCATCGAGGAGCTGTGCTTCTGTGCCTTGCGCGCTGCGCTGCCCTTCCGCAACTCTCGCGAAGTGTCTTGGCCTAAGGCTTCGCTGGACTTTGGAGTGCTGTTTCTAAGGGCTCGAGATTGAGAAGTAGGGACGGCAGGTCTTTTAGCAATGGTTGCGTGCATGCAGCCCAGACGGTCCAGACAGGTGGCGATGGGCGTTTGAAACACGAGCAGTGCTTGGCCTTGCCCAAGCGCACTTCAGGTTGTGTAGGTTCGGCCGCATCTTCAAGGGCTAAAGCTGGAATTCCCCACCTGTGGGCACTTACCCCATGCTCCACGCAGGCGTGACTCTGTTTCGCCCCGTCCCCTCACCACCCCTAACACCACCCCCAAATTCTCCGGGCCAGGAATAGGGCATAGGTACAACCAGCACTTGCGTGTCACTTCAACTTAACTCATAGTACCGCGAGAAAGAATAATATTAGCAGCACCACCTCAGGATATTGGAATTGTACTTGTCATATTAGAGAAACAGGTCTCAAGTCCGGAAAGAACTTTGGGGTTCAAATGCGCATCGAGAGGCGTCTCGAGGAAGCACATGGTCCTGGTCTCCCTGGTGCCCCTTGTGCTAGGTACGTGGACACAAATAGGCGCTCACCTAGGCGAAACTTGTCGAGTTCTAGCAGGGTCTGAGGACTGTGCACTTTCCACGGGCTGGCCCGCGCGAAACATTTTGGTTCAGCATGAGCTCTACCAGCTCCTATGTGTCGTTTCAACGTCCCTAGGGTTGTCAGTCGAAACTTGCATGGACAGCCAACTATGGTCAGGCATCATGTCCGCCTTTGGTGGATGTGGACAGCCAATGCTGAGCGGTAAGAACCATCGTGCACGTTACCCAGTCAGATAAGAACGGGGGCCGCAAAGCTCAATTAAGTGAGACTTGACCAGCTTCTGCTTATATGTAGTGTCAAGTATGCCTCCGGCCTCAGCTGCATGGTACTTCGGTATTCATTGGTGGCTGTGGCCGAAGCGATGCTCAACTGGATGATCTTGGAAACTTCGGGCGCTTCGCCCTGCTACGTATGCACATCTCACATGCACGAGCTCGCTGCTGACGTACTATGATGCTCCATTACATATAAACAGGGTCACCCTAAGCTTACTATCCACAGCGAAATAGTATAATTTGCTCTATTCGGGGATATGCTCTTGTGGGACATGTGACAACATGTCTCCCGGAGACCATAATAGCCCCTTCCTAGCACCTTCCTAGATTCACACAAAAAAGAACATCACAATAGCATGATCCGCAGTGGATACTCACTGACGCTGGGCATAGCAATGTGTTGGAACCTCAAAAGCTGACCAGTAGCTACTCAAATCCGTGGGTACGACCGCTCACGTTTTGAAAATCAAGTTAGTGCCCAGCAGATGCAACTACAACAGATAAGGCCACGATAAAATGTTGATGACCTTGGGAAATTCGAGTAGAATAACATCTCTAGAAACGCCAAATAGAAACATATAGACATTGATGCCTTTCCAACATATTAGTCTCAAAGCAACCTCGAGCCGAGCTTCAGCGTGCTGGTACGACCGTTGGAGTGGTCGACCAGGAGAAGAAGAAAGCGCTTGCGAGGACACTGGAGAGTTTTGCATATACACCGGTGTGTTTTGTCGCAGTCTCTGCATTATCGACATTCTAGACATTATGGTTGTGAGGATCAGAGGCAGTGTCAGTGATACCTTGGGCCCTGTGGAGTTTTGCTGGTTTGGACAAACACATCGTCGAGATTATGAGCAAATTCATACCGGCCACATGACACCAAGTCGCGCCGAAATTTGGAACGAGGCATCCGTTCCTAGGTGACGGTCTTCTGCGTGCTTACAAAATACATCACCAACAGCTGCCCCATAACTTGAATATCGCGCTAGATTGGTGAACGTAAATCACAAAGCCTTCCAAATGCGAGTCTTAGACCTTGACGTGTTCATAATCTGTATGATTTACAAGTTATAGTGGTGAATGCGGTCCGGCGTGTCGCACAAGTTCTAAAGTTGACTACCAACTGATTGTTATGTAGCCTCAAATGTTGGCAGCAACGCTGTACGATCAGTCTTCCGTGCACAATCCGATTGTTTAAGACCTGGTTCGTCATTCCTCAAAAGGAACCCAAAGTACCTAGACAAACCCGATGAGAAGAATGATTGCCTGTGGTCGGCGCCGATGCCCGTTTGTCCCCTAAAGACCGTCTTGCTTCCGCTCCCGAGCGGTCTTCTCAGGTTCCTCCTCGGTTACATCTTCGATGCTGATAATCCTCCTACTAGGTGCATATGCCTGAGCGCTGTGATTTTGTCGGAAGTCATTGCCGCGGTCGCCACCATCGCCAACAAGCTCTCTCCCTTGCGCATCATAAAGTCTGGTGTGCGTGATAGGCGCCTCTCCGAGTCTCTGTTGGGTAACACGGACGCCAGAGCCCTGGGAAGTTGAGTAAGACTGCCTTTGGTAAGCCTGGCCACTGGTCCGCCCGTTGACCGAGCTGGTCGAGACAAAAGTGGCGGAGCTTGAGAAGGAGAAGCTGAAGGCCATCCTGAATTCTCGCTGGTGAGGTGCCTAAAACAGATCTATAGATGCTGGGCTATCAATGGTTTGGATGAATTGAAACTTTCCTTCAAGTAACTTGGCTTCGGTTTTGCTGTTCTTTGCAGGGCAGAGTGAAATGGGCTGGGTGTTTGTCGAGTGCTGTTGTCTTTGTCTCAAGTGGATGTCAAGTGACTCTGACGTCATCGGCCACCTGGGCACGCAAGATGTCTTGTAACATTCGATGCCTTACCTTGTAACGAAGCCCCAGTGTTTGCCGTGCCACCTGAGTGTTGTGTGACTTACCTCCACAGCCCATTGCCGCGTAGCCCCATACTACTCAGGTATAGCCTGAACTTTTCAGCCCCTCAGATATTAATTCGCAATCTTGTGAGCTGCATACGAAACTACATCAGCCAGGTGATTATCGCGACGGACATGAGGGGCCCGGATGCACCCAGGATTCCGTTTTGAAGGTTAATTGGTCAAAGCCAACAAATGAGTGAGAACCCTGGCTTCGCCGGGATGTTAAGTAGTGCTATTAGTAGCTCAGATTTCTTACGGGTCTCTCGATTCGGCATGGAAAGAGAAAACGTGTAGCTCTCGATATACTTGGGAACTCGCCAGCCCTGAAACACATTTCCTTCGGCTGCCGAACATTGCCCAAGTGCCCAGGTACGGACAAATAACAGGTAGAACACTCAAGCTGGGGAGTTTGATAGAAACCATGTGTATTGATTCAGCACACTGCATGCAATACTCAGAAGGATTGAGGCTACCTCATCCATTGGGTTTAGGGAGGGCTGTTGAAACCAGGAATTCGTTTTGTGAAGGGGGAGGCAGCGAACCACGCCGCAGAGGCGAGGGTGGTCCCATTTTCTATTTTACTCGGTCGTTCAACCATAGCCAGGCACCTCGTTAGAACCATTTGTTATTCAACTTCACTCGTATCCGCTCACAATATCGTCAACTTCCTGCCGCTTCACAAATTCAAGGAATTTATCGTCTGCCCCGAGAGTCGCAGTGTCAGCAGTTCCGTTGAGCCATAAGAGGAAGAAGAAGAGAACCTTGGTAAATGCTTACAGGTGATCTTGTCCTGCCCAGAAGTGGGATCGACCATCCCCTCCACGTCGTCAGCAGTGACAGCCAGGCCGGCTTGAGTAGCGACCTGCTCTACTTCGCCGGGAGAGAGCGACCCCTTGAGGGTAGGATCAATTTTCAGCCACGCGTCCTTAAAAACTTTATTAGTCTCTCGCTGACGTTTAAGCAGTGCTGAGACGTTGCTAACGCCCCGAAACGCTGCCACACTGCCCACAATGCTCGCTTGCGTACCATCAGTCCCGGCTGCAGCACCAGCTGGCTCTGGGCTCTTGTAGGGCTGGCCTGTCATCATGGTGATGAACTCTGCTTGCCCGGAGGTGCTGTTAGTCTAATTTGGACCAATATGGTTGAGTTGGTGCACCAACCGTCAAAGTTAATGGTCCCATCGCCGTCTAGGTCGACTTCGCTGATAATCTTGGAGACTTCCTCGTCCGACACGCTGGGGTTTGTCTTTCGCATCACTCGACCGAATTCTTCCGCGGTAATGTTACCACCCTTGTCCGTGTCCTGGCGTCAAAGTGGTCAGCTTCTGATCGCTGCGAACAGTACGCCGCCGTGGGCTCCAGTGTGTTGCTGGGGACGATGAACATACATATTCGTTGAAGCAGTCTCTGAAGATTGAGATCTCCTCAGCACTCAGTTGCTTGGCCTACAGATCGATATGTCAATTTCCGACCGCACTTGATGTATGTCCAGGTGCCTGGCTTCGGGACACTCTCACAAGACTTACCATTGTTGAAATCGGATGATGTGGTAGGTATGGACTTAGAAGATGAGGGCTACTAGTCTCTGACGGCCCAAGGGACAGGTAGAAGGGGTCAAAGAACACGTCAAGATCTTTTATGAGAAGCTCGGGGATGGATGTTACAGCACGCAGGACAAGGGGCGAAGGGGGGGGGTTGTGTCACAGGTGTGATGCGTGATACTTCGTGTATGTTTCTGCACAGATCATCAAGGGGAAGGAGTGTTCGACAGCGGCGGTTTGGACTACAACTTTATGCGGGCCCTCCCTTTGATTGCGCGTGGGTCCCCTGCCGGGCCTCGCCCCCGAAAGAGGCAAGGCATTCCGCTGCCATCTGTTGGCTGAACGTGGTCGACACTTCAGGCCAGTTTCAGGACCTGGAGGCCGGGTTAGGGTCGTCTATTAATATCCCCGGTCCGTAGCCGATCCTTAGCTAACGGATACGTGCCAGCCAGCGCAAATGTTGGTCGACATATATAGGTACACGTTGCTGTGTTAGGTGCCGACGGTTCCTTCCCCATCACATATCATGATAGCGTAGATCCCGCGTCCGGGCACTTGGGCCGGCATGTGGCCGCAACGGGCTTGGCTGAAAAGCGGCTGCAGCAGGTCATGCTAATTCTGTCAAATTGGGCCTGGTGCCCAGGCTGAGGGAGGGCTGGCTGCCGCCAACAGGAGAAAGGATTCAATGTTGGGGGTCTCGCTGCCGGTATGATTTCTGTTCTCAGTCCTGCTGTCACTTAGCCGGCCACTGCCATCGAAGATGACCTGGGCCATTGCGGGCCTGCGGCGCAACGGAGGCGGCGCTCTGACCTGCTAGGTCCTTCAACTGGCTTCTGTGGTGGTTCGCAGGATTTACACGTGGAATTTGTCTTCTGACCACGGTTCCGGCGAGCCCCCCGCTGGCCAAACCATCTCAAGGTGTCTGGATCGGCGAGAATCCGATCGAAAGTGAGGTTTGGCTCACACCAAGCACCCTGGAGAAAAGGTTGTTCATCACCGAGTGTCAGCCTCGTCTCTGCCTCCAAGAAGCCATTCGTAAGGAGTGGGAAACCTTGTTGATATAGAGAAGTGAGACATCCATCTTTGACACTTGGCACGGCCAGCCCATCCTCTATCATGTGAGGCCACCGACGGGGCAATCGCCATTTGCGACATGGCCAAAGGCCTATTGAAAGCAGCCGTTGGTGTTGTGATCCCCGCGCGAGGTGGTACAGTCATAGCACATCTTGGGCTTGAATGCTGAGGCTTCGCAGTTCGCGATTATTACATTCGAAGTTATGGACCTCTGGAATGAAATATTGCCTGGTTCCGCTCTTCGCACTAAAGGGTATATATATACGTCGTATCCATGAATAGGCAAATCGCATCTGAACTGACTGCGACACGCCGTCGGGGAATATGCGCTCAACGCTGTCGAGGTATGACAGAGAATCTGGATGGCCGCAGACTTGGCAGGCCAGGGAAAAAGACAATTAAACAAATGCGGCCGTTCGAAGCGAAACAAAAGTGTAGACCCAACCTTGACTCCGACCCCCAGCGCGAGCGAAGTGATCTCCAAGACCGCAGCAGCTGCTCCTCACCCCAAGTTCGAATACGTGTGAACTAGACCTATCATCTACCGAAACCCATTGGGGTTCGAGGAGTAGCCACCATTGCCCGAGCCCAGTGGCGAAAAGCCATCTCTGTACGGGTCCTGGCCGTCATGTGGGGTACCCGGGGGTGAGCCGCCGTTGTTCAGTAGCGGTCTGGATGCAGCAGCCGCACCGAACTTCTCATTCGGGGTCGGAGCCACGTCGGTAAAGCCGTCGGGGTTGACTCCGGCCGCCTTGTATCGCTCCAGCTCTACGCGCTCCTCCTCGGCCCTCGCAACGGCCATCTGTGCCTCCTGCTGGCCCCTCTTGCGCTGGCGGAAACAGTAGAAACCCGCGGCAACCGCCAGACCAACGGCAGCAGCGGCACTGCATGCAAAGACGGCGCTCTTGGCACCAGTGGGAAGCTCGTTGAACTTCTCCGAGACGCTCTTCTCGGGTTCGGCGTGGACGGCGTCGGCCGCAGTTGAGTTCTTCTCGGACCTGGTAACGGGGCATTGGTCAGCCAGGGGCAGAAAAACGGTGGGGCGTACAAAAATATTGCTCTGAAACTCACTCGACCTCCTCGATGCTCTCCCAAGTGCCTGACATGTCGGTGTATTTGTACGCGGTGCCACGACCATAGTCGGTAACGCGACAACTCTTGACATACATGGTGTAAGGGGTTTTGGTGTAATCCGTTTCACCCCCTGCCCACTCGATGGTGCCCTGGGGCATCGTAGGATCACCGCCAGCCCAGATCCCGAGGGAAACCCGCATGGGGGACTGGGGAAAGCTCCACGTGTTGTTGGCCTCCTCGATGGTCAGGTGGCGGACATGCTCGCCGTCAATATGCCAGTCGAGAGCTTCTTTTGTCCAGTCGATAGTGTAGTTATGGTAGTCGTCGGTTGTGCCGCCCTGGACCTCATACTCGCGCATCCACGTGTAGTTGCCCACACCCTTGCCGAAGTAGTTGGTCTCGACGTGCTTACCGTCGCCGCCCAGGAACTCCCAGTCGACCTCGTCCAAATCGTCAGACAACAGCATCAAAGACGAGATGACACCCTGGCCGGGGGCCACCTTCCACCATACTTCGACGCGGCCGAAGAAGATGTAGAATTTCGAGCGAATAGTGGGCGAGTCTCCTTGCTTGTTGATGGTGAACTCGGCGCCCTCGTTGCCATATGTGACCTTTCCAACGTGGTTCTCCCAAGCCGCTTCGTTCGGAGTGGCATTGAACACGAAGTTAAAGTCTGTCCCGAACGCGGGGTCTGGTTCGCAGGTGCTGTTCAACGGATTGCACTTTGTCGTTGTTTGTCCCAGTGCAAATTGGGCACCGCCCAGCAGCACAGCAGCGGGCAGCAGAAAGGAGCGTGGCAACAGCATGATGTCGAGTGCCTATTGGAATGCACCAGAAAAAAATTATAATACGGCGACGGTTGATCTCAACGGCACAGCAGCTGGTCCTGTGTCTCGTCGACGACTAGATTGTGTTGGGTGTTAGCCTCATCCCGGGTTGGCTCACGATTTGTATGTCGGCGGGGTGGATATATGCCCAAGCAACGCACATGGCTGCAAGTGAGGAGGGAGGTTGGCAGCATACATACGCGAAGACAGACACGGCGAGCAGAAGCTTGTCGGCGAGAAGATCAATAGCAGAACAGAGCAGGTCTAACTGCCAGGTCTACGGGAACAAGATGTGGGAGGCAGCCACGGCGAGGCGGGGTGGGCAGAAGCGGCGTGGAGGTTCTCGAGAGGTTCTCAAGAAGGAAAGGAACGTGAGGGTCGACTCGAGGTCGGTGAACAGAGAGAAGGCAAGGGAGGGACGGACTGAAAAAGGACGGACGGGGACGGGATGGAAATGGGACGAGACGAGCCAAGCAAATGAATGTAATTGTGTGCTGCCGGTTGAATGAAGGGCTTTGCCACCAGCATTTCGCAGAGAGCGGCAGAGGTACTGTACAATAGACTACAGGATGTCCAGCCGATCTCCCCAGCACCCCAGGGAGCCAAGTTTAAGCCAGGGCATGGAGTGTCGAGGACGGAGATTCACCGTGGATCTCGGGAGGCCACCGCGAGCCACAGCGAGCCACAGGGAAAAGGGGGCCGGCAAGACGGGCGTGGCCCAATGGGTGCCGTGCTGCAGGTACGTTTCACTGGGGATTGGTCCCATGGTCATTGAAGACTGAGATTGAGATGAGGGTCTCCTGGTGCTGCTTTGGGATTGGGCTGGGGGGGTGGAGTGTTACTCTTTCCATTTTCCTTTTCTATATTCCATTTTTCCCAGGGGCTACGCCAATGCAGGAACCGTTTCCGCTAGTGCTGGGCTCCCCTGCCCATCTTTTCTCCTTTGCGGGTGCCCGCCAGCCAATGCAGCCTGCCATTGGCCAGTAGTCTTATCTGCCGCGCCTGGTCTAGCCAGTACGGATCTAGCGGCCACAGCTCCCCCCTGCCCTAAAAGGAGGGGTATTCTTACATCCTCTACCGCTCGGAACGCTCGATCTGACCGGGCCCCCCCTTCTTCTAAGCACCCACACTATACTAAATAGGTATAGTATGAGCTCAAGGGTTAGTCTAGTCAATATATTAGGTATATACCATTATTAGAATCAATTTAAGTAGTAATATAATATTATTAAGTATTTTTATTAACTTTCTAAGTATTATTTATTTATTTACTTAGTATAGTAATATATTATTAGCCTAAATAAGTAGTTAGTAGGCTATTTATATAGTAGAATAGGGGATATTAGTCTTAAAACTTCTCTTTCCCTCAAATAATATTCCTTACTTTTCTTATCTTTTATTAATAAATTATATAAATTATTAAAATATTTACTTTATTACCTAAATTACCTTAATTATCTAACTTTAAGTTATAATAATATAACTTCTATTATTTATAAGATTCTAAATTAGTCTTTAATATTAAGAAATATTATTATTATTTAAATAAGTATTTTAATATATAGAATATTATTCTCTTTAATATAGAATATAAGCTTTTATTTCTATATATAAGTAATATATAATATATTAATTACTATAATAAAGCTCTAATAATAAAATTCTCTTCTTATATACTCTAGTTTAAATATTATTTCTATATATATTATAAGGTAAAAGGAAATAATAACTATAATTAATATATTATTAAGGTTAATTACTATAATTATATAGTTTTAATTTATAAGAATTATATTATAGAGGAGATTAAAGATAATAAGGGAATTCCTTATTATTAAGTAATTAAGGAGCTTAATTAGGTTAATTAATAAAATATTAGATAGCTAAAAAGGGGTATTCTAACTAGTAAAATTACTAGATTTCCCTCTAATTTTATAGAAAGTATAGTAATAATTATAATATTAATTTTTATAACTTTCTAACCTTTAATAATAATATATAAGAAGTTAGCTTATAATACTTTAAGCTTATATATAATTTAAATAAGAAGTAAATAAATAAGAACTTTAAGAGGAATAAGGAATTAAGGTATTTCCTCTAATATTTTAGTATCCCTAATAGCTACTTTATTAATAGTTAGGATTAGCTTAACTAAGAAATTACTTTTTATAAATATTATAAGAGTATTAACTAATTAGTAGAAGTTTTAGTAATATAATAAGCTTTTTAGGAAAAATAATATATCTTTTACTAATAGAAGTAATTATTTTCTAACCTTTAAATAGAGTTTAAGATACTTAGAAGCTTCTAATAAACCTTAACTTACTTAGTAAGTTTATTTCCTTATATAAGTAAGGGTCTAAGTATTTTTTATTTATATTCCTCCCTAAAGAAAGTATTAATAAGCCTAGATATACTCTAAAGTAATATAGTAATCTTATTATAATAAATATTATATATTAGATAAATAAGCTTTCTTAGTATTTATTTACTCTTTTTATTATTAATAATAATAATAAATAATATTTTAGGGCCTTCTTCTTTTCTTAAAATTAATAAATATACTTAATTAAAACTTTTCTAAGTATTATTTAAAAGCTAATACCTAACTAATAATTATAATAAGTAATAATAAATAATTTTATAACTAAATAGAAGGTAATTTAATAATTATTTAGTATATTTTTAAGTATTAATATATTCTTTTACTAAAAGTATTAAAAATTATTAACTTATTACTATTTAGTATCTCCTAAGTTTACTAAAAGCTATAAATATATTAAGAAGGTATTATATATAAGCCTAAATAAGGAAGACTACCTAAAGGAGTACTAGAAGACTATTAAAGTAATTCCTAATAAAGTATAATTTACTTATATATAAAAGTAGCTAAAAAATAAGTTATTAAGTAATTATAGTTAGTAGGCCTTATAGGCTAGGTTAATATCCCCTATTTTCTTATTTTTCCTCTTAAAATAGGGGCTAATTAGACTTAGATTTACTATTCCTCTACTTATTTATATATTTATAACTTCTTTATTAGAAGGCTTCTATAAATACCTAAAAAGTTAGGGCTTTAAAGTAATATTTTATTATTTAGCCTTCTCTAAAATAATTTAGTAATATCTTTATATAATATATATTTAGTAAGAAAAGGCTAATTACTATTAGAAGCTTAAATATTACTTAAAATTATATCTAGTTACTATATATTTTAAGGAGCTTAGGTAGCTTTTATTAAACTTATAATAATAAATTATTTAGTAAATTAGTAAGGCTAAGTAATAAAAAGATATTAATAAGCCTACTTATTATAAGGTTAATATTTAAATACTTAAATACTCTTATAGAGAATAATACTTAATAAGAACTATTTATATAAATCTCTAATAAAAGTATAACTTTAAAGGTAAGCTAATTCCTTAAAAGATAATTTTATTACTTATTAGAATCTTTAAGAAGGGTAGTTAAATAACCCTTTAATAACTATAGAAAGACCCTCTAACTAATAAGGAACTTATAATAAATAAATATTTATAATAAGAAAAGTAGTATATATATAAATAATTTTTTACTTTTAATTCTAATAATCTTTTAAATAAATATTATAAGAATACTTTATTTATAAGGCCCTATATATTAACTTAAAGAATAACTAGTTTAACTATTTTAAATAGCTTTAAAAATACTTTTATAATATTATATATATATTAAAATCCTATAATAATAAGGACTTATTTATATAAAACCTTCTAATAAGGTTAATAAAGATAAAAATTAGTAAGGTTATAACTATTAATATATTAATAACTACCCCTATTATTAAATTAGATATACTTATATATATATAATAGTCTTACTTATAGCTTTATATACTAAACTTCTTATTATAAGTACCTAAATAATTATTACCTTTAATTCCCTCTACCTTAATACCCCTAAAGTAATAAAAAAACTAATAAGTAACTTTACTAACACCTAAGAAATAAGCTATATAAGTAATACTTATAATACTTATATTATATACTAAAATAATATTAAATACTCTAAATTATAACTAATTACTTAAAAGTAATATATAAATATATATCTAAGAAATTTTTAATAATATAACTATATTAATAGCCCCTATTTCTTAGATAATTAATTATTTAGAAAAAAAAAAAATAATAATAATATTAATAATATATTTTTAGTTACCTATACTAATAAATGAAAATATAATATATAGGCTTAATAGTATACTTAAAATTACCTTTAAGATAACCTCAATATAGCCCTAATTCCTCTTAGTAATGGTTGCTATAGAGGATGTGAGATATGAATTTCTTAGTAGTAAGTACCTATGTATTCTTTCTAGGGGGGCACAGCTGACTAGGGACCCCTGAAGGGGTTGCAGTGGGAGTGGGGAGTAGAGGATATAAGAAAGGCCTGAAAGGAGGGGAGGTGTGACGGTGTCGTGAGGTACCGCGACCGAATACCCGCCTCCTCTGTTGGGTGTCGGGTGTGCCAGGCTGATGATCGTCGCCAATCTCGCTTGCACCCTTAGCACACTTGATCGAATGCTCGCGAGGGACAGGCAAATGGGTGCATGTAAATCAAAAGGCAAGAGATCGACAGCGTGTGTCTATTTCTATATGGCTTCTACTCGTATATCTGCTAGAGACAATATCGGAACTCCCATTCGTCTCTTCCCCAGAAAACAAGGCATCCACACGGTGCACCCCATATCCCTCCAACCCAGTTTTGCCCAAGGATACCTCCATGTTTTCCAGAGCCTCTCTCTCGGGTCCTCCCGACCCAGGTGCCCGGTAGTCCAGGTAGTTTATCTACTAAGCTCCCATTCTCACCACACAACAGTGCTCTCTGTGCACATCTATACCCCACCAGGGCTATCGACAGAACAACATGATCGTGACTTCGCTGGGTACTTGAACTCCCCAACCCCTGCCAGCTTCTGCTTTGTCCCCCCCCCAAAATGTCTGTCTGTGTTGTTTGCATCTGTCCCTTTCTGAGCCTTCGTCCGTCGGGGCTTACCGGGGCACGGGAAAGTACTCGCCAACGCATCTCAGTGAGAACATGATGGTTTGCGGCCATGCATATGTGCTGGGTCGATCTGCGTTACTTGCTACAATGGACCTTGCAAGACCCATCAGGATATTTCAACTCAACTCGACTCAAATCGTAAGCCATGCGATGTTGGGCGGGTCTTGGCTAATACCGGTCGCTCCCACACTTGCCTCCGTAAAGGCCAACAGCCTTACCGTTGACCAGAGGCTCTGGACGGGTGCTCCTGTCTCATCCAGGGACATGTAGTTTGTCTTTCAGCAGCCACACGTGTGCCCCCGACGGTCTTTGCAAGGAGACACAGCCCTTAAACTTGGAAGCGCTTCTATCAGCAGCAAGCACCGGACGGGCTCGAGCACTGCCGCCAGCTAGGAGGCACGCTCCTAGTACTCCGATCAGTCAGTGGCGCAAACTTCCTCCCTATGCAATCATCTCCTATGGGAGGTTCCTCTTTATGAAACACTGTTTGATAGGAATACTAAAGGGTGTTCTATAGAAGAATACTCTATAGAAGGGTATCCCATGGGAGGGTATCTTCTAGGATAGTATACTTTGGAAGGTTGTCCTATAAGAGGATATCTCATAGCAGGATGTCCTACAGGAGGGTATTCCACAGGAGGGTGTCCTATGGAAGGTTGTCCTATAAAGGGGTATTCCATAGAAGGGTATCCCATAGGAGGGTATTTTATAGGATGGTATCCTATGGAAGGTCGTCCTATAATAGGAAATTTCCTAGGATAGTGTCCTATGGAAGATTATCTCATAAGAGGGTGTTCCATAGGAGGGTGTCCTATGGAAGGGTATCCCATGGGAGGGTGGGGGAGATACCATGGTAACTGAGCAGACACCTGAGCAGAGCTTGTTCTTCCTCTTCCATACGTCACACTTCCTGCAGTCGATACCAAGTGACTCAAAGCCGAGTTGAAAGACACGGTCAGTGGCTACCTAACGAGGGCAGAGCCCCGGCAATTTACCTACCTCCAGACAATTATGGAACGCATAGGAAATTGTTAAATAGAACACCATTTGTTCAGAGGCTTCCTTGGGAAGACTATTGTACAATATACAGTCCCGTAGGTCATCCTTGAGGAAATTATGCACTAGAAGATTTACCCATGGACCGCCGTTTCAGTGGAGAGTGTACCCTGTTAAGAGGCTACTGCATCAGAGGTGGTCGTATGGACTGATAGGATACCCGGGTGGAGTACCGGACACGACCAGACTGATGAAACAGGCTTGATTGACTTATTGCAGATGCTACAACATGCGATAACAAACGCGACCATCACGTGAAAGGAGAAGTCCCTATCAATCCTCCCGGTCCACCCTCCTCGTCCACCGCCCCCTTGATTGTTCCATCCACAAAACTCTACCCCCAGCCGGCACGAACGAGAAAGTAAAAGAACTCGTTACCGGGGTGTTGGCGGTCCCAACATTTGAAAGTCGATGGATATTTGTGAGTGATGCAAGAAGGAAGAAGGCAGGCAGGCAGATCAACCTATCAACAACCGCGCGTCAGCAATGAGAGAATGACAACCCAAAGGGTGGCATGCCCGAGCCTAGAAGCTTATGTTGACTATTTCGTACACTTCTGCCAGCTGAGATGCACCTGCTGGGTGAAGGCGACGGTGGCGTCGTCGTCGGTGACCGAGCCGGAGGCGGTGCTGTTGGTGGAGGTCAAAGCAATGCGGTTGTTGATGTTTCTGTAATACTGAGATTCAGCATTTGCGCTTCATACTCGCGAAATGTAGATGGTGAGGGGGCCTTAGGGCGGCAGCCTATACAAAGCTACTCACAAGATGCCTTGGGCTCCACATGGCGAGTAGATGACACTGGCTGTGGGGACTTGGTCGTTCTTGGTATAAACCTGCGATGCTAATGTCAGCTCTTTTTCCACCTCGCTCCCTCTTCGTCTCCACCCACCCCCCGGGGCGAATCCTTCGTTGCAACCTGTTGGTGGTCGGCTGGCCACAGAATTAACCCTTTCCCGCCGGGTGTTTTCGAACTCACCTGGCCGGCAGCCCAGAGTCCACCACCAGTAATGGAAGTCCTAGTTGTGGTTGTGGCCGTGGCATCCTGGGAGAAATAGTACGTGCTCAAAAATGTACCCGTAACTCCAGTATCCAACTGGGCATAGCCGTGGTAGGTGCTATCGAGCACGGCAAACTGGAAGCCACCGGGATAATTGAGCGTCAGGTGGAGTTGGCAGTTCTTAGTGCGGTCAGCTACAACAGTCCCGGGGCCGATGTAGGTCTGGAAGGCATCGAAGCCGAAGGTAACGACGGTCTTGTCGGAACTGAACGAGGTGGACACAGTGCCTTGAGGACACCCATTGCCGGAGAAGCTCGCCGCCGCGATGGTGATCTGACTAGGATCTGGACCTGCGCCGGCGCTGGAGCCGCCGGGGAAGTTCAGACTGGGAAGGGCCGCAGCGGCGACTGTGAAGAGGAGGGTAGCGAGGGACTTCATCCTGTCAGACGGAGACTCAACTGGACTACGGTCAGGAGTAGTTCTGAAGGCAGCAGCAGTCGCGAGGAACGGGTGGTGGTGAACGGGCCCATCTCAAGAGTCCCGGCTTGGAGGAGTCGAGGCCGTATTTATAGACAAGAGTAGGGGCCGCGAACACCGTCGTATCTTTGTTGATGATACACATAAGCGCTCTGGTTAGCAATGCCACCCTCTCCCCAGCAGCTCGGGCGTGACCAGGTCGACGATGACACGGCGGGAGAATCAGAGCAGTCAATGGAGGTATCGTTCCGTCGAGAAGTCCCGCCAAGGTCGAGTTGATTGAGTGGTTCGAGGCACTAATCACCTGTGGTGCGCGCCATTGCTGAAGCGTCCGGCGAAGACGCAGCTGGCGCGAAGTAACTCCATGTCGAGCTAGAGGCCCCGCGAACACACATCTTGAGAGTAGTGCGGCATGAGAGGCTTGTCAGACTCATACTGCAAATTTGCGGTTGAAAAGGCAAGATAGATGAAAAGATATTAACCGGGTGGCCTCGAGCCCTGGAGGCGCCTGAGAAGGTGGTTTTTGGTTGGTTTACGGCTGGGCTGGAGCTCGAGCAGTAGCCTCGGGGCAGTCAACGGGCTCGCCAGCGTCCTGACGGGCTTCAAGCCTGCGGCCCATAGATCAGCTACAAGCTGCCTGCGAGTGGGAGGACGGGCTGGGCTGTCGACAGTACCCTCGTGGCAGAGGGTCCTCCCAGGAGCGACGGGGTAGTAGGGGAGGAGGGACAGGGAAGACGCAAAGGACGCTGGAGAGAGCCGGGCTGTCCCGAGTCGAGAGCTGAGCAATTTAGATCACGAAGTTTACGTGATAGAAAGGCTGGAACCGGTGGTCTGGACAGGATGGAGTTGTATCGACGATACTAATTCAGGACAAGATTGTCAGGGTCCAGTTGATTAAGCTTAATTATCCCTACACCTTTGGGTTACGCCGGCCGGCCACCAGGCCAGGCGGTAGCGTCAGCAATGGTGGACTTGGCACCATCTAAACAGAAGGTCTGGCCTCAGCTGGGCGGAGACATTTTGGACGAGGAGAGTGTCACCTGACGGGCACACGATGGCCTCGGGGACGAAAGCGACTGGGGCCATGAGGCTGTGCCGTGGATGCTCTATGGGCCCACCAACGACGTTGCTCCCCCGGCCTGCTCGTACTATCGCGGGGGCCGGGGTCGGCCAGGCGGCTAAATATCTAATAGCCCTCAGCTTTTTGATACCAGAGGGATCGAGACCACTTTGGCCAGCTGTGCCGACGGTTTCCAGGCGCCATGCCGAGCGATGGTGAGACGGTCATGTCGACATGTTCGCACAAGCGCGGCCTCGTAGTTTGCGCACCAGGCACCCCTCCCCTCCGTTCGGAAGCCCTTTGGAGGGTATAGAAGACGTTGGTGAGTCTCGGTGGCGCCTGGCCTTGGGATCTTGTACGGCCCGGAAACCTTCGGGCCCCTCAGCCCCGAGACCAGGGAATGCTCCTCTTTGCCGCCTAGGCGTTGGGATTTAGAGAGATTCTAGACCAGAACTGCAGCCGGTAGCCTGGCAGACAGCCCTGGACTGTCCAGTCGCAACAGGTGGCCGCGCAGTAGTCCGTCTGCCCCTTGCCGGAGCACACCAAGCATGTCACCCGAGGACATTTGTTCAGGGTGCAGAGGAGGGGGGGGCTTGGGGTGGTCTGGTCGAGGTCAGTGTCCAAGGGCGAGGTCCAGCTCAGAGCGGGCCCATCCGCCTCGAAGGGCTGGTTCGAACCGTGGTCTCGGGAAGCGGATCACCGCTGATCACTCGACGAGGTCTGTGGGGAAACGCCCCACGGAGAAACTCGCCCAGCGGGACCAGGCAGCTTACTCCAGCACTGTGGTAGTGTAGTTAGTCCACTGAGTCCAGGCCCTTCTGTCGCCCGCCCGGCGGACTTCTCTCAACCTTGGCTCTGACCGTGGTGGACGCCCGCCCCGGGCTCGTCCGCCACGGCCCACACCTGTCAGCCTGCACGCTTCGAGGTCGAGGTCGAGGTCGAGGTCGAGGTCGAGGTCGTGAGGATGAGAGGTCGTGGGAGTGGGTATCCCCATCTCGATTGCTGTGCATTGCTGTGCATTGCTTTGCTGTGGGCCCTGTCAGTGCAGGCCTGTCACAAGTCACAGGCGTCGTCCAACGAGCCAGCCAGCGAGAGCCACACAATCCGTCACTCAGCCTCGCCTCTCCTCGGACCTTTCGCTCCTCCGCACTCGTCCCTCGCACCCCTCGCGCCCCTCGCGCCCCTCGACACGTTGTGCCCGTCTCTCCCTTGCTGCTCCTCTCCGGTCATCGGGCCCGGGCCGCGCTGGTGTCTACCGTCTCGAATGCTCGTGCTGGTGGTGAGACTGAGCAGGCACATCGGGCGATCCGTGGCCCGATGCCCTCCTGCTGGCCCTCGCCCGGCCGTGACCACCACGAGCTACGCACCATGCGCCTGCCCAGCGAGCATGCCAGCCCCGGAGGATGCCAAGCTGAGAGGGGTCGTCCCGAGGGCAGTGTCCTCGGCCACCCGTTCCAGGCAAGCCGACCGGGATCCAAACCTGTCCCAGTCGCGCTGGCTTTCGGCTCGCCTGCACAGTCACAGTCCCTCTGTCCCTTTTAGCCTGCTGCTCCTCCTCCGCCTTCTCCTCCTCAGCCCATGGGGATCGCCAATCATGCCGTCCACTCCACGCCCAGAACCCTTGCAATGCGGGGTGCAGAGCACTTTGGCATCCTGGAACCGCTCCGTCAGGGCCGTCTGGATCGAGCCCAGATAATAAAACGACATGTCCCATTTGACCACCAACGACAGGTGGCTACGGTACAAACGCAGCTCTTTGTCCTGCCCGGATAATTTTTCCATCACTCACAGGCCACTGCCTGGGCCGATGGAGCCACCCTGCACACGGCCGAGTAGTTCGTGACGCCCGTCACCCCACGGCCTGTCCCCCCCCTCTTATTCCTATCTGGGTAAGCCCAGCACTGGCGGCCACCAGATGGTACTCGTCCAGAACCACACAGCACATTGTATCATGCCAACAATGCACGGGCGAGTATAAGAGCCGGGATTTCCCATGGACGAGTCCATCCTCTCGCTTCATCGCGGCATCCCTCATCTTCGTGCACGGCAGACTTACACTGCCAGCGGCATAACTCACAAGACCACATACTCGACACACACTCGACACACACCCGACACGGGGTGAAAGAGAAGACCCCAGCAAAAAGTTTACCATCACTCACAGCGGGAATAGTCAGCTGCCCTCGGTCAACATGGGCTCCACCGAGAAGACCATGAATGCGGTACAGTACTACGGGCAACGGGACGTCCGTCTGGAGCAGGTGCCACTACCCGGCCCCGTGAAGCCCGGCTGGGTCAGGATCGCTCCCAAGTTCTGCGGCATCTGTGGCACAGACCTGCACGAGTACGTGAGCGGCGCAAACCTCATCCCGACGCCGGGGCACCCCCATCCCATCACGGGGGAGACGCTGCCCCTGACCCTGGGCCACGAGTTCTCGGGCGTTGTTGAGGAGGTCGGCGAGGGCGTCACCCACGTCAAGAAGGGCGACAATGTCTGCATACAGCCGACCCTCTGGGACGACTCGTGCAACTCGTGCAAGAGAGGCCTCGTCAACTGCTGTGATGGCAACGGTTTCCTCGGCCTCAGCGGCTGGGGAGGCGGCATGTCGGAGCTGACCAACGCCCCGGCCGCCGCCGTCAAGCCGCTTCCAGCGAACGTGTCTCTCGAGGTAGGCGCCCTCGTCGAGCCACTGGCTGTGGGCTGGCACGCGGTGAAGATATCCCCCTTCAAGGAGGGCGACACGGCGCTCGTCCTGGGTGGCGGGCCGATCGGGCTGGCCGTCATCCAGGCGCTGGTCAGCAAGGGCTGCAAGAAGATCATCGTCTCCGAGGTGGCTAAGAAGAGGAGGGATTTCGCCATCCACTTTGGCGCCCACGCCGTCATCGACCCCACCACCACCGACGTCGTGGCCGAGGTCGAGAGGCTGACGGACGGGCACAAGGTCGACGTGGCGTACGACTGCGCCGGTGTGCAGGTCGCCGTGGACTCGGCCTTCAAGGCACTCAAGACGAGGGGCATGCTCGTCAACGTAGCGGTGTGGAAGGGCAAGGCCTCTTTGAACATGAATGACCTCGTCTTCAGGGAGCGCGCATACATGGGAGGTAAGCCGAGACCGCTCTGTCTGCGCCTTCAACCTACCCCCCCCCCCCGCCCCAGCGGGGCCCTACATCCTCCGGACTCTACTGATATTTTTGTTGTCCCAGTTGCCACATATGTCCACGGTGACTTTGAGGAGGTCATTGAGGCGATCTCCACTGGCAAGATCAAGCCCGTGGATATGATCACCAAGAAGGTCGCTATGGATAAGGTTGCCGACCAAGGTTTCAAGACCCTGATCGAAGACAAGGACAGCCACGTGAAGATCCTCGTCGATATGACGCAGAAAGTTGGATAAGTTTGGAATGCGGTGGAGTTGTTGGTTTCTTTGCTTAACCTGGGCTTTGCTTTGATACCCGGCACGATTCATGCGGTTCAGTTGATGTTGGAGCATATTGTCGTGATGGGGACTTCTTCGGTAGTTATTTTCCATGGTTATTAACATGTAATGGATATCCACACAACTTCTGGATGAGGGTCAACACGCTTCTTGAGACCTGCAAAATCTACAAGAACAGTCTCTAATGTTCAATGCCTGATCCACATTGGGCCGTATCACGTCTCTCAGGACCCATCAAAGTTGAACGCAGAGGAGCAACCTCATTCGTGTTCGTTTCGATATTGAATCTAGTGCACGAAGCATTGATGCTCACATCGCCGGCCTGTCATCCCAATACTCCAAGATAAACAGACAAGATGTTGCTTGCTCACATTGCATCCTGTTTCCGTGTTTCTTGGTTCGTCCAGAAATGTCTCCGTATGTCAGCGGGGAGTGGGAGTGGCGGAGTGTTGTGGTGGTTGAAGACCCTCAGCTCACGTGGCTGGACTGCCTTGTCGCAGATTACGATGCATCTCTGTTCAGCAGCGTCCATGGCCAATCTTCTGAGGGTTCCGAGCAGCGAAACCAGCTTCCGAAGACGATCCTGGATTTGGTTCTCGTAAGCTGTAAAAGACGTCGCGAAGCGAACCACGTCAACCCTCGTAAAAGAGCGGCCAGTGTATGTTCCGCGGACTAAATAAGGGATTCTACCCAGCCACAGCTGGGGCATCTTCTTGTACCCTGTTCCGGCGCCCGCGTAGAGCTCTGCCGCGTCTTTGCTGAGGGTTCCGCTGCCCCTGAGGATCACCTCGGAACGGGGCTGGTGCCACAGCCTAGGTTTGTTGGGGACTGTCGTGTCTCGAAGCCCGAACAAGACTTCCTCTGCCCGGTCGTTTGGCTGACACGCGCCTGAGAGCTCACTGGAGCCCACAGAAGCAGGATTGGTGTGGAACTTCCATCGCTTGTCGTGAGATTTTAGTGCTTCTCCGGAGTCGTCTAGGGCGGCGTCAAGCTCTGACAGCACTGCGCAGTTCAGAGGGCCTAAGTTGTATCGGATTGCCCGGTGATAGCTACCGCTATCCCGCAGTGAGCGATGAACGAACAGGTCCTCGAAGTCACGGCCATGATTGGTTTTCTCCGGCGCCTTTTCAAACACGCTCTCCCAGACAGGCGTGACAACGAGGGTATTGTGAACCATTGCCAGATCTAACCGAAAGTTTTGCTTGACACTGCCCCCGGTGAAGCGAAGGAGATGTCGGAGCGAGTTACGGTTGACGATCAAATCGATGTTGTCAAATCTGAAGCCCGGATTCAGAACAGACATGCTCTGAAACATTGGTTCAAATGGACATGATGGCATACGCGCTATGTTTGCGTCCCGATAGTGCTTCATCCTGCTCCTCTTCCCGACGACCAGCGGGAGTTTGAGCGGGGCAACCAAAGGTGCTTCTCCTGGACCCGCCGGGATCACATTAGCTGCTGCAGTGGAAGATTGCCTGGTGATTCACGTCGATACTGGATACTCTGCTTACCCGGAACGTAAATATACGGGCCCAAAGAGCGACGCTCGGGACTTGTCTGGGGCTGCGCCTTGGGCGACTTTTTGGTCTCGACCCTCCAGCTGTAACTACAGAGAAGCTCAAACCCTGTGGCGCTGGTCACTTGATCTGTGCATGGCCTCAAGGCCTCGAGTTGGATAGAGCCTATTTTCTCTCCCAGGTTTCGGGCCTGCCATTTCTTCTTCTCGTCGAGCCCAGCGTGCCGAAGACGTCGGCGGAGCAGGAAGCCTAGAGCTTTCTGGCCCGGCTGACTCGCTGTCTTCCTTGCCAGGGTGGGCAGCATCAGAGCTTCGTGCGCGAGGCTTGGTGCTTGCAGGTCTCATGGTGTTGAATGTTAGGGACACATGGTGGTAGCTACTTCAGCAGAAGCAAGCATTAGCACATGGTGCAGCTTTTCCATGGGTGGAGTGTAATGCTGACCGTGAAAATTGTTAGCGGTCCCCAACAGTCTAAGCCATTCAGGGAAACGCTGACCTCCGCACAGAAGGTCACTGCCGCTGAGCAGAGCAGAACCCCACGACGACATTTGCAAGCTGCTGTTAACAAATTCAGCGTTTCTCACCACAGTTGGAACCAACGGACTCGCTGGCTTCTCACGAATTCGTCAGATGCGCAACGACGAGGGTGGGCTTGACAATCTATGAGTTCGCGAACAATTTGCACAAACAGAAGTCGATGGCCAGTAACCAAGCAGGCAGCAGCCTGAGTCGATTCTAGTTAAAAGATCTCTGCTATATATAAAGACTTGCCAAAAAACGACAAAGTGTGCAGACACAACTCGTAAGTGCAGATGATGACGGCTTGCTCCTTCTATATTCACACTATTGGTCCGGATGTGACCGAAAAGGGACTGGCGGAATCGATCCGATTGTAACAAGCAAGATGCCAGTGCCGGTCTGCACCGATCACTGAAGGCAAATAGCATATGCGGTCTCAGCCCCAAGATATGCTAGTGACTGTGTCGTGGTGAGAAAGGCTACACATATATCTCCCGGGGTGGTCCATCGAGAGAACGGAATTATGAACGCAGAATGTGGCTGCACGCTGCATATGTTTACCGGAGACCTTCCCATCGGAGACCTTCCCATCGGAGACCTTCCTATGGGAGACCTTCCTGCAGGATATACTCTTATAGGATATCCTCTGATAAGACAGACTCCTCTAGGCACACTTCTATAAGATAACCTCCTAGAACATATAATCTTATAAGATAGCTACTAATAAAACATACTCCTCGAGGATATACTTCTATAAGATATCCTCCATTAGGATATATTCCTATAGATTCCCTTCTATAGGATGTCATCTAATGGGATTACCCTTAAGTACCCCTTTCAAACATCTTCCTATAGAACAATGTTTTATAAATGAACCTCTTCTAGAAGATGATCATAGACAAGAAGTTGTTCAGCCAAGGGACTCCGCTTTCAAATATTTTGATTCTTATAGGTGTGGCAGTGGTACGGTAATACTTGTATGACGGAAGGAAGACCCCGAGGCAAATGGAAGGCTGAACATACAATGTGCTGGATGGCACTGCTGTTGTTGTCGACCTAATTCCCTGATCCTAACCAAGTGCCCCCTCGCAAGTCTGAGTCAGAGGGGGCGGACCAGCTCATATCTACTTGCCTGTTGAATATATTGTGTGTGCTGGGGATAAAACAGTGTAGGATTCATATATGTCTATCTGGAGTGGGTGACTGTTGGGTGTTATCACGAGGGCGAGTCAGGCGAGGGAACAAAACAGTGGACTGCTAGCCAACCGAAGGGCATGGGTCAAATTCTGACTTCACTTTTCGCGTAAACCTCATACGTCGCGAAATGCTTGCAATTAAGTGCCCTCGACCTGCTTCAGAATGCCGGCCAAGTTTATGCTCTTTGGCCTCTCAATGGGCAATCCTAACGCCCTGTCCCAAATCAGCTGCGCCAGTGGACCCAGGCCCCTCGACACGCCGAATGTGGCCGTGTAGTAGAGCGTCTCCGTGAAGCCGTAGTGGTGGAACAGAACACCACTGCTCGAGTCGACGTTCGGATAGGGGTTCTTCGTCTTGCCGTGCTTCTTAAGGACCTCTGGCGCAATCTCGCTGTTCTTCTTGACGAGCTGGAAAACAGGGTCTTGAGCAATCTCGGGGCGGGCGGAAGCATAGTCCATAAGAGCCTCAAAGCGAGGATCCGGTTTGCGCAGGACGGCATGGCCGTAGCCGGGCACGACACGACCCGAGTTGAGGGTCGACCAAAGGTAGTCATGGACATCCTTGTCAGTGTACGACGAGGGGATGGCTTCCTTCATCTGAACGATCCACCGCAGGACTTCTTGAGCCGCGAGACTAAGACAGCAGCAGCATGTTAGCAGGAACCACATCCAGGAAGAAGAGGGGGGGGGGAGGAGTCTGGGTGGTAGTACCCATGAAGAGGTCCCGCAAGTCCCTGGAGGCCAGCACTGTAGCTGAGGAATGGGTCACTCAGAGCGCTTCCGACGAGGTGGGTGGTGTGCGCCGACACATTACCACCTTCGTGGTCGCCATGGAGGGCGAGATATAGGCGCAGCAGGTCCTGAAAGTTCTCGTTCTCCTTGCCGCCCTTGCCCAACATGGCGGCAAAGTTATAAGACCAATCCTGCTCCAGGTCAACGTCGGCAGGCAGAGCGCCGCCTCCCTTGTACGAGTTCTGGTAAATCTTGGCGGCGATGGTGGGCAGCTTGGCCAGCAGGCTGATGGAGTCGTCGAAAGTGGGCTCCCAGTAGTCAGCCTTGTTCAAGCCCTTCTCGTACGCCTTGGCGAATTTGGAGGTGTAGTTGAGAGCGGAGACGGCCATGGCGAACTGTGTCATGGGGTGGAGGTCGGTGGGAAAGGCGTCGAGCATCTTATTGACGAAGTTTGGCAATTGGGCCTGCTCGGCCAGCTGGCGCGACAGGACACGAACTTGGTTGGTGGAGGGAACCCTGCCCGTCAGCAGCAGCCAGAACATGGCCTCTGGAAGCATCTCGGTGCCAGTCTTGCCCTTGGGAAGCTCCTTTTGACAGTCCTTGATGGTGCGGCCATGGAAGCGGATGCCCTCGTTGGCATCGAGAACGGAGCCCTCCCACACCATGGCCTTCAGGCCGCGCATGCCGCCGAGAGTGTTCTCGACCTTGACCTCCCCAATGACGGCAGAGCTGTGGGACTTGACTTTTTTGAGAAGCTCGCGTTTCTCAGGAATGACCTCTTTCAGAGTGGTCTTCAGGTCAGGCTCCGAGGAGGACGAGTACGGCCTTGCCGAGAAACTCGAGATGGCGCGAGGGCGCGCACACGGAACCTACAAGCAAAGGAAAAGGACGCGTCAGACGGTTCCCAGGCACGGCCGATGGCAGCACAGCAAGTTTAGATCAAGGGCCTTACCCGTGGCCGCAGGGCGCTCATGGCTCGCGATGAGCTCTGGACTCGGGCAGCCATGGTGCGGACGGGCAGTGAGAGCTGGTTGGCCAGTCCTGGTGTTTGAGGGAGATGCTGAGGATGTCGGGGCTTGGACGGTGACCGCGAGCGGGCGGTAAAGCAAGAAACAGGTCTGTCGTTGAGAGCAGACGGAGCAAGGCCGAGGAACAGGATGGGCAATCGTTGCGAATTGGGCTGGGCTGGTTTGTCCAAAGCAGGGAGAACAAATACCACCCTCAGCACACGGTGTTGCCGACCCTCTCGCCTCGGGCTAAAGGCAGGAATAGGAGCTTGTTCCCAACCCTTCCCCCCGTTGCGCACCACTCCCCTTCCAGCAGCACAATCCCGAGGCAAGCTTCGAGCCGCGCGCGGGGGTTGTGACGTTGAGCACCAAGCAGGGAGACCTCGGGACACCTGGAGCCCCCATGGCAGGCCCGCACTTCCCCCAAGAGCACCCCAGGTTTACATTTCCCCTCCACACTCACTCCACGGTGCTGCCGCTGCCGATGAGCCGAGGCAAGCCGACCCACAGTACACGGACACCGCCCAGGTGCTTATTGTTTCCAGAGCCCATTGCCCAATCACTTCTTCTGGGAGCCCAGGGGTTGATGTCACTATCCCGAATCCCCTCCGGCTCCGAATCGGCCACACATCGGCCAAACGGGTACAAGACGGCCTTCAAGCCGTTGCGCCTTCCCTCCCACCCCCAAACCCTGGCCTCTCCTCCTGGCAAGTTCTTCGTGAACAACACCACTGTCTATTGGGTCTTCCAAGCTACATTCGCTCAGGAGTACACCGTGAAGTTATTGCATCTGCCCTCATATACCACCACCTTCTCCCATCTCCTCCCCTCCCCTCCTCCACCAAGACATCCCTGCAGCTGAAAAGTGAGGCGGCGTGGACCAGCATGCTGCGCAGATTATCCGCCTCGGTCCCTCAGAGGACGACGACTAGATTGTCCACGGCCGCTCGCGCCCGAGTCTGTTCGGGCTCATCACGACTCTGGTCCTCGACCGCAACCACCATGGCTCCACTACAACCTGTCAACCCGCCTGTCACCAGCTCGCTCCCATCAGATTCCTTCCACATCCTCCCAGAGCAGGACAAGGCCGGCCCGCCTGAAGATGCCCTCTACCAACAGCAGATCAGAGACGTCGAGGAATGGTGGTCCACCTCAAGGTACGCCGGCATCAAGCGGCCATATACTGCCGCAGATGTCGTGTCAAAACGAGGCTCGCTGCAGCAGAGTTACCCTAGCTCCCTCATGGCCAGGAAGCTGTGGAACTTGGTCCAGGAAAGGCTGAGCGCCGGCGAGCCTATCCACACCAGTGAGCGGCCACCCGGGCGGCCTTTTGTTGTCCCATGAGTCTCGAGGATTGTGCTGATGTCTCACCCGTGTCTTCTCGGTAGTGGGCGCCATTGATCCCGTCCAGATGACCCAACAAGCCCCCCACCAAGAGGTCCTCTATCTCTCCGGTTGGGCATGCTCCTCCACTCTGACCTCCACCAATGAGGTCTCACCAGACTTTGGCGACTACCCCTACAACACTGTACCGAACCAAGTCCAGCGCATGTTCAAGGCCCAGTCCATGCACGACCGCAAACAGTGGGACCTGCGGAGAAAGCTCAGCCCCTCGGAGCGGGCCAAGGTACCGTATGTCGATTACTTCAGGCCCATCGTTGCTGATGGTGACACGGGTCACGGTGGCCTGACGGCGGTCTTGAAGCTGGCAAAGCTGTTCGCCGAGAATGGCGCAGCGGCTGTGCACTTTGAGGACCAGCTCCACGGCGGAAAGAAATGTGGCCATCTCGCGGGAAAGGTCCTCGTCCCTATCGGTGAGCACATCAACCGCCTCGTCGCTGCGCGCTTTCAGTGGGATGTCATGGGGTCCGAGAATCTCGTCATCGCCCGCACGGATTCTGAGAGCGGCAAGCTGCTGAGCAGCTCCATTGACGTGCGCGACCACGAGTTTATCCTAGGCGTGGCGGACCCCAGCCTGAAGTCTTTGGCCGAAACCCTGCAGGAGATGGAAGCGGCCGGTGCCCCAGGGCCGGAGGTCGACGCGTTCGAGGCTGAGTGGGTCAAGACAACGAAGCTGGTTACCTTCGACGATGCGGCTGTGGCCCACCTCAAGGCAGAGGGGGGCGATGTCGGAAAGTATGAGAGTACAGTCAGGAAGCACCGCGACATGGGACTGACAGCGCGGCGTGCCCTCGCTGCGAGCCTCACCCCGGGGGGCAAGGAGGTTTTCTTCGACTGGGACGTACCTCGCACGCGCGAAGGCTTCTACCACTACAAGGCTGGTATGGAAGCCGCGACAAAGAGGTCAATCGCGTTCGGGCCGTACGCAGATCTGCTCTGGGTGGAGACGGGTGACCCTAATGTCGAGATCTGCACCAAACTCGGGCGTGCTGTCAGAGCCGTATACCCTGGCAAAGGCCTAGTGTACAACCTGAGCCCCTCCTTCAACTGGATGACCCATGGATTCACCGAGGACAAGCTCAAGTCATTCATTTGGGATATCGCTAAAGAGGGCTTCGTCATACAACTGATCTCCCTTGCAGGGTTGCACAGCACGGCGACAATCACAAGTGAGTTAGCGAAGGAATTCAAGAATGATGGCATGCTGGCGTATGTGAATCTGGTGCAGAGGCGTGAGAAGGACCTTGGTGTCGATGTGTTGACGCACCAGAAGTGGAGTGGCGCTAGTTATATGGATGGCATTGTCGGCGCCATCCAGAGCGGGAGCTCAGGGAGCAAGAGCATGGGTGAGGGTAACACTGAAGGCCAATTTTGAAGACAGCATATCAGAAGCATCTAAGCAGCAAGGGCCAGGAGTACCGCGCTGAGCAAGTCGCATAGTTGGTTAGACTTGTTGAAACGGGCAGAATTTATACTCGGCGTAGCTACTTCATACGCTACAGGTACTTGGTTTGTAGGTCAGACGAATCTGGCAGACTCCTGCAGACCCCTCAAGGCGCTTACAACTTGATCACTGTGCAGCCTATCTGGTAGTATCGTGGTCTCCGAAATATATTGCCTGGCACCTCGGTGAAGCGGACCACTGTTGAGTCCACTTACTCATCACATGAGAGCTGTCAACACGCTGCACCTGCGTGGGTGCATTCCACGTCCCCCTCTGCGAGGGCGGCCCAGTATAGTTCAGCAATTAAAGGTGCTTGTCTCTACACGCAGTACCTATTTAGGCTTATCCCATCAGGTTCCACAAATTCTTATGCTGTGCCGTTCGTACCATTTCATGCGTCCAAGGAGTCCTTGAGCGCGTTGTTGACAGGTGCGGCGCTGGCGGGCCCCTCAGGTGTGACGTAGGCCTTGGTCATACCACCATCAACAACCATGTCCTAGATAGATCAATCGTCAATGTCTCCTCTTGCTCGAGAAATCATTCACAGCCGTGTGGGGAGATAACTCACATGACCATTGACGAAGCTGCTCTCATCACTTGCCAGGAATAAGACGGCCTGGGCCTGCTCAACAGCTTCACCGAAGCGGCCGGTGGGGAAGTGGATCTCACGCCTCAGTCTCTTCTCCTTGTCGTCACCTAGCCAGTCCTGCAGCAGTGGGGTGTTAAGGGGCGCTGGGCACAAGCTGTTGAAGCGGTAGCCATCGCGGGCGTGGACCATGGCGAGCTCCCTGGTCAGGGCAAGGACCGCCCCCTTGGACGCGGTGTAAGCAAGCTGCGGCGTGGCAGCGCCGACCAGGGCGACGACGGAGGCGGTGTTGATGATGGAGCCCTTTGTCTTCTTGTGGCGGCGTAGGGAGAGCACGGCGTGCTTGCAGCCGAACCACACGCCCTTGACGTTGATGTTTTGGGTCAAGTCCCAGATCTCCTCCGGGGTCTCGACGGCGTCGGCGTCCCTGCCGTGCATGATGCCCGCGTTGTTGAACATGACGTCCAGGCCGCCGGCCGAGTCGAGCTTCTCGACCAGTGCCTGGACCTGGGCCTCCTTGGAGACATCGCAGAGGGCGGTGTCCACGCTGGCCGAGGGCACGAGCTGCAGCACCTTGGCCTTGGCCTTCTCGAGGGCCGGGGCGGAGATGTCGGCCATGAGGACATTGGCGCCCTCCTTGGCAAAGAGGATGGAGGTCTCGAGGCCGATGCCACTGGATGAGGCCAGAATGGTCAGCGAAGATGGCTGGGGGCGTCGTAGGGGGAAAGGACAGTGCCTGGAGGCAATGACAGGAGATCCTCACCCAGCAGCGCCGGTGACGATTGCGTTCTTTCCAGCGAGGCGTGCCATGATGCTCCGACTTTTGCTGTCGTGATCTCGAGAGGGGCAGGCGATGATGCTGTCGCGGCAGGTGTGGGCGGTCTAGTCAAGCGTTGAAGGGGCGAGTCTGAGGAAGGGCTTGGGGCACGGACACTGAGGGAGTCTAAGGGGGTCTACAGACAAGGTGTCAAGAGCAAGTGGGAGAAGGACGAAGACGAAGACGAAGTTGAAGCCGGTGGACCGGCGTCTTAGTAAGTGAACACGCTGTGAGGCTGTGGGTAGGTAGATAGATAGCTGGAGCTTCCGTTGTCGGCGGTGCCACCAAGCCGTTTCGTATTGTTAACTACGAATATGTTGATTGTCATCTCACGGAGGCTGATTGGGCATTTGGGTTCGGTCCCATCGCCCGTGACAGGATTTGTTCTGACGACAAATTCCACCACGCCCAGCCGACCGCCCGAACCTGTACGTGACGAGACGGTCAAGATGTCGTCGATGCATCCTTGGAAATTGTCCAGCATCCACCGCTGCTGGCCTGTCGCCGTCCAAGGAAGTAACACTATCGTGGGCTCTTATCAGTCAACGCCTCCTGCGAGCATTGTCCTGACTCGGCCGCCCGCGGGCGATCACCGGACCGGATCGGGTGCTGCACACGACATCCGGGGCGGGGACAGGCCATGGGGAATGTCCAGCACAACCGGAAACTTGTGTCTGGGCCATAAGAGGCCAAAACCATGCGGATTACTCGTTGCCCGGTCCTCGAGCCGAATGCGCCTGTCTCGGGCTGTCCTTAGACAGCACAGCTCATCACGTCGAACGAAGCCCGCAAGGGAGAGCTCCATATCAATGAGGGGCATCAACCAGATAAGGCCGGTACGTACCCTCTCTGGATGAGGGGCATTCTTGACAGGCCCTGGCATGGTACCTAAGTGCTGGATACCTAGGAACCTAGGTACCTAGATACCTAGGTACTCCGTAAGGAGGCGGCCGGCCGACTCGTCGGGTGCTTTGTCACCGTATGACACTACGCGCTCGGGTAGCTGGGCACGTACCGCCAATGACGTTGCGATCTCGGGGCGAGCTTATCTACATGCAGACGCTGGCTCGGCACACCCAATCTCGCTCACCTACATACACTTGCACCACAACAACCCTGTCTCGTTGCCAGGGATCAGCAAGCCCCACGAGATCATCCCCCGGGGCTTCTATCTACCTAGGTACCACACCACGCCGTGTTTCCCAGTCTCAAGCTGAAAGGGACCACGGGGACGGGCCCATTCCTTCTCGCCCTTCTGCTCCCTCCTCGCCCCAAAACTGAGCTGTTCACCGGCGCAACTCCTCCACCTTGCAAGCAGCACATCGTCCCCAGCCGTGTCGTCTCACCTCGTCTAGTCTCACAGCAACGGGCTCGCGCGTCATACATCATGGATACCGGAAAGCCCTCTCCCGACGCCAACGACATCACCATCGAGTCTCTCCCCTCCATCCTCGCAGATGACAATAGCGTCAAGCTCGCCGGGGTCGACGTAGACGGTGTCCTGCGGGGGAAGCTGGTCTCGAAGAAGAAGTTCCTCTCTATCGCAAAGACAGGCTTCGGCTTCTGCTCCGTCATCTTCGGCTGGGACATGCATGACCAGACATACTTCAAGGAGCTCAAGATCAGCAATAAGGAGAATGGCTACCGCGACGTGATTGCAATCCCGGACTTGTCCAGCTTCCGCAGGATCCCTTGGGAGGACAATGTGCCTTTCTTCCTGGTCAGCTTCCATGACCCGGACACCGAGGAGCCCCTGAGCGCCTGTCCAAGGTCGCTACTGAAGAGGCAGGTCGACAAACTTGCCAAGAAGGGCTGGGGGGCCATGGCAGGAGGTGAGCCAACTCTGCAATGGTCACACAGTTGCGGGTCGACCCCCGATCGCTGACTCGTCTCCATTCACACAGCCGAGTATGAGTTCTACCAGTTCAAGACGCCCGACGATAGCCAATCGGCCGCAACCTACCTCAAGGAGAATCCGACACATCACCTCCCGTCCCTGACAGAGGGCATGTTCGGTTACAGCGTAACGAGGCCGGTTCACAACAAGGACTATTACTATGACATTTTCAATACTTGCGAGGCTTTCCACTGCAATATCGAGGGTTGGCACACAGAGAGCGGCCCAGGTGTCTACGAGGCTGCCCTCGAATTTGGTGAAGTCTCGGGCATGGCTGATCGCGCAAGCCTGTTCAAGTACGTCGTCAAGTCCGTCGCAACCAAGTACAACGTCACGCCTTGTTTTATGGCGAAGCCAAAGCAGGGCCTCCCTGGCAACTCTGGTCATATGCACGTTTCCCTTGTTGACAAGGACGGTAAGAACCTCCTGGTCCGTGATAGCCCGGACTCCTCCTCTCCCTGGCCTGATATCGCTCAGCTTTCCGACACTGGTCGCAATTTCCTGGCCGGTCTCCTAGAGGGCTTGCCAGATATCATGCCCATGTTTGCTCCAACTATCAACAGCTACAAGCGTCTGGTTGAGAACTTTTGGGCACCAGTGACCGTCTCCTGGGGTTTAGAGCATAGGGCTGCGTCTATCCGCATCATCGCACCACCAACATCAAAACCTGGCGCTACCCGCTTTGAGGTCCGCGTTCCAGGAGCTGACGCCAACCCGTTCTATGTTTACGCTGCCATACTTGGCTGTGGAATCAGAGGAATCGAAAAGAAATTGGAGATCCCATGCCCGCCTCTGGGCAAGGGCGATGACATCGGTGGAGAATCTGATCAGGGCGAGCGATTGGCGAAGAGCCTCAAAGATGCTGTGGAGCGCTTCACCCGGAAAGACAGCATCGCACGTGAAGTTTTTGGAGACGAGTTCGTCGATCATTTCGGGGGAACGAGGGAGCATGAAATCCGGCTGTGGGATGAGGCCGTCACAGACTGGTAAGTCTCCGTCGCCACTCACCTGCTTTACCTTCCCCTGAGGCAGTCTGGCCCTGGACATGGATCGCTAACTCTCCTGCAGGGAAATGAAACGATATATTGAGACAGTGTAGTATGGCGTCGTGGACGAGTCTTGCGTTCCTGCGATGACTGTATCGGTGGCATTCTTCCGCGTTGGGAAGCGTAAACAATATTCGGATGTGATTTCTTCTGTGCTGCGTTGGCGGAAGATACTCCCCCGAACAAGAAATGCCCCTCTCGTATATGATTTTTGACCTTGTTTTGTTCACTGAAGCCGGACATTCCACAGGAACTTGCTGGCGTTGGGCATTGATCGAGATGGGCAGCGTTGTTTCGCACAAGGATTGTTCTATGCAATGATAGAGGTCTATGGATGGCTTCACAACAAAATGGGCTCGGTCATGATACAAGGCACAAAATAAAGCGTGCCTAACTCAGGTGAAGGAGACTGGGCCAGTGTTCTACTCTAAAGCGGGAGGAAGGTTAAAATACGTGATCACCGCCAGTTGAATCCACTCATGGGTCATTATACAGGAGCCAATTTTGTCTATACCTACTTACCTACCTACCTAGGTAGGTATCTAGGTAGGTAGGTAGAGGCGGGTGCATCCACTTTCCTCTGTAGTTCAACTCCCCCCCCCCCAAGGAAACTACGGCTGTCTGCGCCTTTACCGGGCAAGAGATGCCCGGCTACCACTGCCCAGCCATGCAGAAGCCACATAGTATCCTCGCGTCCCGGGCCGGTATCCCGGACATGGAAAAGAGAACCGAATCACAGTCTTAGAAGACGCTGCCGATGCAAGTGGTGAAAAGGACGAGGGGCATGGGGGTGTATCATCCCTGTCCAGCCGAAGAAAGTCAAAATTGCATGGGCAGCCGCAGGTCTTGTGACCGTTCGTGCTGCCGCATAAAGTATATTAGCTCTACTTCGGTGTCCGCTACACGGAAATGACATCTATTTTCCAAGCACTTATAGGACAACATCTTGTGCGGTAACCCACCATGGAATAGCTTTCCTGCAAGCCAACCTGCTGTAAGAGCACCCCCTGTAAGGCAAACTTCTGTAGTCACTCTCTCTAGGACAGTGTTCTTGAGGACGACATTCTAATCTCTTAGGGGATGAAATCCATACGAAATATCTAGGAATTTACTGCCCGCAGAATCACAAACCACAGTTTGGCAGGTCACAGGGCTCTAAATTATGATATTGACTTGTACGGCGTGGTGATATTACGGTCAATGTAGACGTAAACCGCTTTCTGTATACCAATCAATCTGGTCATCTTGCAAGTACTTTGCAGGGTGATCTCTTTGCTACTGAATACCTCTCGGATATGACTGGTTTCGTTTCTATTCCGTATACAAGTAGACCCATTTTAAGGTAGACGTGCCCGCTTCGGGGTTACTACATATCCGGTGGTCTTCATTCTTCCTATTACCTTGTTGGATCTCCTACTCAATATCAAGTTAGTAGGGCCACGGAAATGGATCCATGTTCGGCGAGGCTTTATTCCTACCTGCTGATCTACAAAGCGGCACGTATGGATCTGGCACGACGATGGGTAATCTGGTGGTTTCTTGAGAGGGGTAACACACCGTGATTCAGCTGCACATGCTCCGTAGTCTTGCTGATCTCGTAGTCTCGCCCACTGAGACGGATGAGTATAGACGTGTGCGGTTTCTGCCATTCATCTCGATACAACCCATGTACAAGCTCGTAGAGTCCAGCCCTAGGTAAAGACTCAATGACATAGCGTTCTCAAGGGTTGAATGATAAGAACGACAAGTTCGAGATGAGCTAACGGCGGATCGACTGGTTGAGGCCGCCCAAGGTAAGCTATCTTTTTCTGCATCGTCGAATTCCCACCGGGCCCCGCTAAATTCTCTCGCGGGTCCGCACACATTGATTTCACTCAAATCTACGTCCGTAGCCAATATGTTCATCGCATGCCCGCTGAGTCCCCAACCACTTTATCAACCTCCGCTCTGCCAAAGAGCAAGATCGCTTATGGGTGTTCAAAGGCATTACATCCTCCTCAGATCATGGAAATTCCATGAATCGGAGAATTACATTTTTTCGATGCCCCACGTGCGATCAAGTCCGTCTTGGCGACCTTGTAGCCGGTGCTGTTGTGTGGGAGGACCATGGCGGCTATGACTTGAGGAGTCAATTTGAGGTTTCCAGACTATCCGCTACCCAGAGAGCTGTGTTACCGTGCCGTGAGTAACGTCTCCCTTCGTCTTATTAGGGAAAGTCGTTTTCCTGCTGCAGTGAAAGGACTGGTGGCAGCAACGCCAGAGCCGGATTTCGTCCCACTCCTGGAAGAGGTCTTCAACCTTGGAGCAAGGCGAACAAGGGTGACTTTTGTACAGAGTTGCGAGCAGTCGCAGGACTTTGTGGACGACGGCCAGTCGTGCCAGGACCTCGGGAGCGAGTGCCTAATCTTATGGAGCCATTGAATTGGTGGAGCATGGTGATTGATCAGGACTGGCGACGCAAGGCTAGCGCTTCTTGTTAAGGAAGTTCCTAGTAAGTTCCAAAACGGGTTTGGGCGGTAGGAACGAGAGAAGGCTGAGTGAAAAGGGTTGGAAGGCATGCTACTCTCTGTTGAAAGGGGAACTCACTGCTGAATGGCCTATGGCAACAATATTGGCCACGAGATTTGAGAAGCCTGCCATGTTTAGGAAAGTCTGGGCTTTTTACCCCTTAGTCTTTCAGAGAGCCCACCAGGGAGGGACTGGAAAAGTGCTCGTTCCGCGGGTCATGACAAAGAAAGCTCAGGAGTAAGCTCAGCACGCAAATTAGGTCTGGAAGACTTTGGTCCGTCTATAAGTCAACCCTCGGTTGAATCGACTGCGGGTTCCAAAACAATTCAAAGGGGTCAATTTTGGCCTTGATGGCCTCGAGGCGCCTCGTCGCGTCTCGACCGTAATGCATGCTGTGAGCAATGTTGCGAGCCATATCTGGGTCGTGATAATTGGGTTCTGCTCCCCAGGACCTGCTCTCCGTCAGTCATTCCCTATCGAAGCTACAATGATGCATTCTGAGGTAATCCAAAACAAACAAGATGGAATCAGCGCGGGGAGAAGAACCGTGCTTACGATTCGGGAACGCCAGCTCTTATGGAACTTGTAAGACGTGCAATGACGGCCTTTGTAGATTCCAACAAAGGCGAAAGATGGTCTCTTGAGAATCCATAGTGTTGGATCATCCACAATGTCTCTCGGTGAGTGTATGCCGATGCGCTAGCAGGCGCAGATATTTGAGAGTCCAGGCCTCCATGCAGGTTGATGACAGCATACCAAGACTTTGCGGAAACCACTTAGAACATAATCGTGGGACGGAAATATGCTGGTGAGGTGAATACTGACTTGGGATGGATCAAGACTCGCGCTCCGCATTGTCTCAAAGTAGGATCTGACAGACTTCTCGCTGAGCGTGTTGTGCTCCGGAATGAGGGCGCTCTGGGCGTAGAACGTATCGAATGCGTCCTCTGTAGCATCATTGGAGTGATTTCCTGAGAACCAAGCTAGAGCATCGAGCCATGCCATGGCTTGTACGAACTTCTTAATAGGTCGCTTGAAACCACCGAGAAGAGCTGGTGCGATCTGCAAATCTAAGTGAGTTAAGCCAATTCCAAGGTTACCATCTTGGATACCGTGGGAAGTAGGAAGCTCAACACAAAGGAATCTCGCATGTAAGTCTTGATAAAAACAGGAGGGTCTGATGAAAAGGTAATAAATGGGCTTGAGATGCTTACTTTGGTCTCAAAGACCTTTTGGCTCCTCATAAAGACGCCCCACATGGTCCATGACCCATCGTGTACGTAGAGGCCGAAGGAGAGGTCACGGTCAATGATGTTGGCGTCAGGGTCCTGCACAGCCCGCTGGAGGTTCAGGAAGGCAACAGTAGCTTCATTGACGTCCCGAACGATGCCTTCAATTTCGTACGAGAAAACGACTACCTCGTCGGGGGCCTGCACCGTCCTGAGATGAAAACGAACGATGACACCAAACGAGTCGGCGGCTCCACGAAAGGCGTAGAAGAGCTCGGGATAGTCAACCTCGTTGACATGCAGTAGTCTTCCATCAGCCAAGACGACATCTAATCCGCAGATTGAGTCCACGGCCAAGCCCCACTGTAGCATTTAGAGTCAGTAATCAAATACAAGAAAAAAGTCTCATGCAGATTTCAGAAGCAAAGAGTCGAAATATGGCTACGGCGTGTCCCCAAACCAGTATATTGACAAGTTTTTTTTTCACATGCAGGCCACAACTGGCAGAGGCCTCTTCAGGAAAATTGAAGACTATTTTAAGAAATTTAGAATGCTTACTGCTCGTGACTGGTATCCGTAGCCACCGTGTGAGAAATGACCAGCCACGCCAACATTCCGTATCGTCCCATGGGGAACGGCTCGCTTTCCCTGGCGGAACAGCTCCGTCGCAAGCTGTCCCAAACGAACGCCAGCGCCGACAACAGCAATATTGGTGTCATTGTTGAGAATCACGGTGGAGAAATTCTTCATATGTATTATGAGGCTGTCGTCCTGCCCACCGGAGCTGTAAGCGGCGTAGCTGTGCCCGCCCCCCTTGGGCTGGACCTTTACACCGTGTGCTCTGGCAAGTCTAACTGCGTCGACTACATGATCGTCTTTCTCAGGTAGACATATAGCTGTCGGCCTGTACGAGAAGGCTCGATTGTAAGATTTTGCGAGTTCCGTGTACTCTGGGGCGTCAGTGAAGACTGTTGGCACTTGGGATTGCTCCAGCTGCAGCCGCAGCTGGTGAAGGCTGTTGGCGGCAGCGACCATGGTCGAGATTCCGATACCCAAGAAATATCAAACTGAATAGGTCAACATGCAGAAGCGATTGCGGCGTGAAGTAGCAGCAAAGATATGCCAACAGTAGCAAAAGAGACTGAAACCACACGTGAATGATATTGGACGCGTACAGGCAAGCGGCTGATCTCCGGGAGTAGTCCCCGCTCCTCCCGCTGTAGATCACAGGCCTACCCCCCTTGCCAGAGGCGCTTATCGGCTAACACCGGCAGAAGTATCTTCTAGGCTACGGCTTACAGTAGCAATGCCCACACCAAATACCAAGAGCGGTCAGTCGCCTCAGAGTCACGCGTGTTCCCCAGCCCGATTACAGCAGATTTAAGATCAGATCAATAGCTTGACTTCTGTGAACTAAAATGACAGATCGTGAGCCATTGTTCTCTCCGTCCCTCCTTTCTCAAGAGGTGGTATCGTCCCTGCCGGCGGGCTTCGCTATCAGGCCTCTGCATCGTCAAGATTTTAAGAGAGGCTACCTAGACTGCCTTAGAGTGTTAACTTGGGTTGGTGATCTCACCGAGGAGGAATGGAACAACCGATTCGATGAGATGATTCGGGCAGCTGGGACCTACTACCTTTTGGCTATTGAGTACGAAGACCGCATTGTTGGCACGGGGTCCTTGGTTGTGGAGCGCAAGTTGTACGGCTGATACCCCCCCTGCCCAGGCCCTCTTCCACTCTTCCACGATACTTCTCCGGCCAGACGCAGAGAGCTCATTCAGCTAACGATATACAGCATCCATAATCGAGGACTTGTTGGGCACGTGGAAGAGATCGCCATTGTTAAGGAGCTACATGGCAAGGGCCTGGGGCTGAAAATGATGCAGGCCCTGGATTCGGTCGGCAAGAATGTCGGCTGCTACAAGAATATCCTCAACTGTGGCCCTCAGAATGAACCGTTCTACGTCAAGTGTGAGTATCACAACTCTGGGATAGAGATGTCACACTACTTTGAGGAGTCGGGCGACGACTATCACCGGGGATAGTGAAAACGGATGCACCCTCACTTTGTAACACAGATCAAGCCTTCAAATGAATCATTCTTGACTGAATGCAATTGGGCTGAGGGCTTGTGCCTGGACTTTGTGGCAGTGTGGCGGTGGATGGGAGGTGCTGGGTGGCTGAAGGCCGCCGGGGTCGCAGTCCCCAGGTGTGTGGTCGACCAGCTGGGCGTTCCTTGGTGCGATTTAGAATCAAACTTGAAAGGGGGGGGTCCTTGTATAGTATCTTGAAAAGATGGTCCGTCAGACACCGAGGTATCCTACCCTGCGAGTCGGCAGTCTGTTCCTAGCACAGTATTCTTTCCAACCATCGCTTTGTAGGATTGGGATTACATCGGGCTGTGCAGAGCACAGGAGCAGCTGCAATATGTTGAATCTGGGAAGGGGCAGTCAATTTTGAGGGCCAAACCACGCTGTAAGTACAAGTAGTCGGCCGTCTGGGCGGCGAATACTATGAGATAGTGACGGCCGATTTAGACCAATCTCACTTCTTCACGAATGGGAATTAGAATTCAAAGGTAGCGTCGTGCCTGAGACTGGATAGAAGGATCACTGTCGAAGCCGGCACCCGAGTCATCATGGTCTGCAGTGCGGGCGAGTGAGCGTAAGAATTTGGCTCTTAGACGGTCATCTAGAAGGTTTTGCTGTGAAGGAGGCGGGTTTGAGCGCCGCGTGGTTTCTCGCCCACTGTTACGGTTATCGTTACTGGTATACTTAAGTATCTGGCTGTCAACGTCGGCGTGGCCTGCTGATGTCAGACCGAACCCCTGGTCAAGCCACAGCACGCGCAGCACCAATGCGTCATCCCTTGGGCGGCATTGCGCGGTGATCGATGATCCAAAGCTTGCTCAGACGTCGCTTTCCATTGGAGAGGCTCTCGGAGGGTCGCCCGCAGGTGGGTAGATTCTTGTGCTTCTGTAAGACCACCCACCAACAAGTGCGGTGTGGTTTTCTGACACGCACGGTGAGCGAGGCAATGTCACCCACCATCTGTGTCTCTGACTGAAACGGCGCTTGTCGACTGTCTGGTGCTGCTTCGCCACAGGGCAGCAGACGACGCCAGAGCTTAACACAACGTTCTCCATTGCGCGGGCGTGGCTTGTGACGCATTTGTGTGGTAGATACATGGCTGATGTGGAATCGTAGGAGACGCGGATAACGATACGGTGAACCAGTTCCCCAGAACCAAATCAGATGGGCACAGCTAAGAGGAATCAGTCGAGGCCAGAATGCGAAACTTGCTTGACCCGTAATGGGGTCCTCCCGGAGCCCGAGAGCCTCCTAGAGATGTGAGGGTCCACGTCACTCCTGATATCTCTCTGCATGGAGATGGTCGAGCGAATATCGTTAGAAATGAGGGCATGGATTGCTTATTACACACTGACCTCGTCAGCAGTGGTACGGTTATTTCGAGAGAATTTCTTGACCCGGGGGCTGTTATCTTGACCCACCTCAGCTTCGTGCTACTTCTGCTCACCAACCCTCTTCCCCTTCGGCCGCGCCTTGGGCTCCAGCCTCTAGCGTCCAGTCTTCGTCCACCACGACCCATGCTGAAAAATGACAGCTCGGCGTGTCCTATGGCATCCTCGGCGGCCGGCCAGTAGCAGGCAGCCGGATCCCTGCGAGATACCGGAGCTGATGCCACGATTGCGCTGGGCGGCCGCGTTGGCTCCCTGTGCTGACGGTCCTACATGGCCTGTCCCCAGCTGTTGTGGGGGATAGCCTCGGTGCTGCCCCGACCGCTTTTGACATGAAAATTATACTCTTGAGCCTGCGGAACGTCAGCCAACATCATCCGGACGCACCTGGCGGCGCCAACAGCAGCATCGCGCAATGCCCACGCCCAGTTGCGGCCGTCTCCGAGGTGCTGACCAGCGCGTGCTCTCCCCCCTTGAACAATAACCCGGCCTTCTTGGCTAAGCCGTCTACCTCTACCAGCTGGAGGAAGACTGCATGGCTGTTGGCGACCGGGGGGACTTGCTCTGCGGCCTGGCAATCGCATTTTCACGACGTATACACAGTACTCAGAGGAGGAATTGCGGCCCCGAGCATTAGCAGCCCGCGCTGCACGCGGACCGCTGTAGGAAGGTGCCTGCGTCCAACACGCATTGGGCTCGGGCTGCCGGTGCTGGAGAAACCTCTTCCTCCCAAGTTCCATGAGCCAGCTCGAGGCATGATCACATGGGCTTGGCTGTCTTATTATGGACTTACAGGCTCGTTCTACTTCCAATTGCACCCCGGTCAACGGCTGCCCACTACGTATGGATGGGGTTAGGACGAGTTACATGGCTGCTGCAAGCTGAGTGAACTGGCTCGCCGAGATGGTATCCTCACGGTATCCTCACGGTAGCATGGATGGTCGTCGCACTCAGCCTTGCAACCGCGGGCCAGGGCAGCCCTACAGCGGGCCGGTTCTACCAGTCGAGACCCTGTCACCGACTGCCACACGACCCATGCCCACGCCGCCGATGCCCGCCTGACTCTGGGCCTCCAGCGTCGGTCTGCGTCTTGGAAGGGTTCGTCCGACCCGCCAGAATACACGCTCGGCTATCCTGCCTACCGCGCAGCGCCTCCTCCTCCCGCCAGCAGCAGCCACACCACTATGTACCATCAGTCTTGACTGCAAAGGTCGATGGCGGCCGGTTGCCTGGGATGGTCCACCAATGTCTGTTGGTAAACCAGTCGTTTCCGTTTCTTACGTCCGGAAGTTACTGCTGTTCCCACTTGCATCACCCGTAGAGGGTATCACATCGCTTGCGTCTGTACACCAGACCATTTTCGAGAGGCTTTTAAACCGGCATGCAACAATTTGGTCACAGTGGCCAACCACTACATGAAGCGGATTTGAGGCGCATCGACCAGCCCAGATCACACCTCTCGCATGCCCAGACTGGCTGTCATGGAGCCAACGACCGTTATCTCCCGTCAGAGCCACGGTCGATGTACATGCGGATGACAGCAGCGCCTAGAGTCACCATCCCCATCAGCTGCTAAGCTTGGTCCCTGAAGCTCGAATATGGGTGCCTACTGCGTTTCCTCCCAACCTCGCATGTTCCTTTTGGTATTTCACAGCCGCAATGGCACGCTAGGCCTTTAGGCCCATGATTCAGCCTCCCATTGTGGCTTACAAGTGAGATCGCTGACCCTTCCAGGGTTGCCATACCGTGCCTGTCGAGATTCTCCGGAAAAGCGTATATATCTCGGTCCGTCATGAATCTGGATGGCATATGGACTCTTGGCTCTAAGTTTGCGTGCGTCTATTTGTTTTCTTTCCCTGCTATACCGGTCCCTCGTCTCGTCTCCTTCACGGGAACCACCCTCGTTGGCCATTTTGGGGCCCCTGTCGTTGACTGCCATGATTCTCATCTATATCCTACTCGTGGGCCCAGTAGCCCAGGCTCTTCGCTATGATCCCGCTTATGCTGAGTACAACCTGAACACAAACCAACAAGCAGTTAGTCCCTTGGATTACTCCGGCGAACGCAATGGTCATACTTATCATCCGTCGCCGGACAATTGGAGGTTCCCTTTCTACACTGTCATGTAAGCATCCCTTTTCACCTGTCACGGTTTCCCCTCTTTCACGTTTTGTGATGTTCCAGAATGCAATACTTCAGAATCCGCTGTAGGATTAACGTCACCCTTAGGCTCGATAAGTGGGTGAATGGTGATCCATCCAACGATAACGCCAACGGCACTCTTTTTGAGCAAGATGTATGGAGCACACAGCTTAGGCATGGTGGTGATGTTCAAGGCTTGGTCGACTCCTTAGACTATGTAAGTAAATTGTTGTATATTCTGTTATAAGTTGTTGGCTCCTTGAAGAACAAGCCTCTCCCAGCTATAGCCTACGCCTCGCACAGCTTGTCACGATACTGGCTTTTAAACAGGCTGTGGCATTTTATAGACACCAGCACCCAGACACCCAGCCCGAATATCATGTCAACTTCTCCCTAGGTCATTTGATTGCTAACTGCGAATGCTGCAGATTCAGGGCATCGGGATCAAGGTGCGCTTACCTCTAATGTTGAATGTGCTCGCTATACGTATTGATTCATTCTCAGGGAATTTACGTCGCCGGCTCGCCTTTCATTAATCAGCCATGGGGTGCGGATGCATATTCGGTCCGTACTTGTATCATATCAAAACTGTGGCTGTACGGTTTCTAATCGCTACCCAGCCCCTAGATCTGACCCTTCTCGATGCTCACTTTGGCAATATCACATTATGGCAAGAAGCAATCCAGGAAATACACGCGAGGGGGATGTACGTGGTTATGGATAACACAATGGCTACGTGAGTGATTAAATCCTGCAACGGCGATTTTCACTGACTGAGACCTGTTACGCGCCTCAGCTTAGGGGACCTCATCGGTTTTCAGGGCCACCTTAATAATTCTGCCCCTTTCAAGACAGATGAATACAAGGTCTTGTATAAGACCGAGAGGCAGTATCACGACTTCGCATTTGGCAATGAGTACAACGACACCTGCAAATATCCTCGTTTCTGGAATGAGACTGGATTCCCTATAGACGACTCCGAACGCGAACAATTCAAGGGCTGTTTCTCCTCTGACTTCGACCAGTATGGTGATACGGAGGCTTTCGGTGTCCATCCGGACTACCAACGCCAGATCACAAAGTTTGCCTCCGTTCAGGACCGCCTCAGGGACTGGGTACCTTCCGTCCGCCAGCGTCTCGAGAACTTTTCCTGCTTGGTCATCACGATGCTTGACATCGATGGTTTCCGATTCGATAAGGCCGCTCAAGTGACGGTAGATGCCCAGGTAAGCACTATCCCACCTTTAAATTTCTTACAAGAATATACCAATAATCATAAACTCAGGGCAACTTCTCTGCAGCAATGCGTGATTGTGCAGCCAAAGTGGGCAAGAAGAACTTCTTCCTTCCGGGTGAGCTTACTCCCGGAAACACTCTCAGCTCCAGTAGGTCCAATTCTTCTCCCTTCGTGGCGGAACCCCACTACAGGATCCATGTCAGTTCACTAAGCTGTTCAAGTCTATTACGGCCGAGGACGGCAGCCCGATCAACAGCCCGAAGACCTTCCGACAGCTATGAATTTGACTGGCAAGCAGAGCGAGGACCAGTTTTTCCTCCGCGAAAAAGGCCAGAATGCTCTCGACTCAGCCGCATTTCACTACTCTGTGTACCACTACCTCACGAGATTTCTCGGCATGAGTGGTAACCTGGAGGCTGGCTACGATCTCCCGCTCGACTGGGTCAATGCTACCAACCAGATGATTCTTACAAATGATTTGGTCAACCCAAATAATGGCAAATTCGATCCGAGACATATGTATGGGGTGACCAATGTTAGTATTGCTCCCACGGGAATGTGACTTTCACCAAAAGCAGCCTTTCCCAACACTTTCATCAACTTCTGAAATCGCATCTCCTGCCATCAGTAGGCAATTGTGTGCCAATATGCTAACGCGCTTTTACAGCAAGATAATTTTCGCTGGCCAGCCATCACCCAAGGGGTTGAGAGAGAGCTGTTGGGGTTTTTCATCACGACATTGTTCTTGCCCGGAATTCCCTTGGTCTATTATGGTCAGGAGCAGGGCCTCTACGTCATGGACAACACCGCAGACAACTATATCTTTGGGCGCCAACCAATGAGTCCTGCACCCGCCTGGAAGATGCACGGCTGCTACAATCTAGGCAGCTCACAGTACATTGACTGGCCCATAGACCAAGGGCGACGGGGCTGCGAGGACGAAGGCGTCCCACGCGATCACCGCGATCCTAGCCATCCGACGAGAAACATACTGAAAGCCATGTATACCATGCGAGAGAATTATAACACTCTCTCAGAAGGATGGCTGGTGCAACAGCTTTCGAATCAGACTGACTTGACCATACTTCGTGGGAGCACGACACCCACTGAGCGAGGTATCTGGAGTGTTGCTCGAGCATTCTTTCCGACAGTGCAAGGGCAGTTTGCCTCTGAACCAGTGTGGTTTGTTTACCATAACCACGATACGGAGAAAACGTACACTTTTGACTGCAGCAAGAACGAGACAGCGTTCTTCTCGCCCTTCGATGCCAAGGCCGAACTGAAGAATTTATTTTATCCCTACGATGAAATCGAGATCGAGAGCTCGCCCAAGTCCTTCGGATTTGATGGCTCTGAGAAGCTGAGCGGGTGCTTGCCCGAGATCACGATGGCTCCATTCGAATACCGAGCTTACGTGAAGAAGGCTGACTGGAAAGAGGCTCCTCCGATGATCACGAAATTCACGCCAGGCCATGATGTCTCTGTTGATTTTGCTGATTCCCAGGGGACCTTCAATATCAGCTTCTCTTTCTCACGGGCAATGGACTGCGACGGGGTGACGGAGTCCATTACCATTTCCTCGCTCACAGAGAGGGATTCGGGAGACGCTGAGATCGATACTGGCTCTGTCGAATGCACCACGCTTTCTAACGATGAAAAACCACCCTTTGTCGGCGCAATTGGGTCGAAATGGCGTTGGTCTGCGACGCTTTCGAACATTCAGGAGGGTGTTCACTCGATCACCGTCAAGGACCCTAACACAACAGACGGCAAGGAGAGCACAAACTCTACTGACAAATTCCTGCTGTAAGCATCATTCTTCCCCTTCTTCGATAACCCATACCAGGTGACTAACACGTAGCAGCCGTGTGGGCTCGGTCGACAATCCCGTCGTATGGCCAATGACAGCGAACTACTCGACCTCACTATTTACCAAGTCTGGCAACGACTTCTTTGTAAACCACAATGCGGCAGGCGCCTCTTCGTGGCGGTACTCGACAAATTGGGGCTCGTCTTGGAGCGACTGGCAGCCTTACGTAGGCGGCAGACAACAGATCGAGAAGCTTCCCTGGAAAGGAACGTCAGCACAGGCATGGTCCAATGACCGTGACCATGTCATAGTTCAATATCACTCCTCACCCTTGGGATCGAGCAGCATCATTCAGCAAGGTGACGTCGCTCCAGTCTCGGGCAGCCGCCTGGCCCGCAGAGAGTCTACCACATATCCCAGTCGCTTCCCTCATCTGTTCGTGATGGGCGAGTTCAATCAATTCGGTTTCGATGGAGGTATTCACAATAAGATGTCGGTCGGCAGCAATGGAGACTGGCTAATACACTTTATGGACGAATGGCCATCACGCATCCAACTCAACGTCTGGGGTATAAATCCAGACGGCAAACCGGACCAGACTTATATCCTCGGCGACGTGGACAATGACGGTATAGCAGATAGACTGGCGCCAAATGCAGTAAGCATCACTGATCCCCGTCTTTCATGTTTTAGAATTTTTTAGAATACAATACTTTAGGACCCGTAGCAAGGCTAACGTCACCATCAGCTAACGCCCAATTTCTTCAATATTTCTTCACCCCCACCAGGCTCAGCACTCAGCTACAGGCTGCGCTTCAACGACAATACCCTGAAGTTTGTTATGGAGCCTCAAGGAAGCCAGTGGCTTCAAATTCTTCTGCTCATACTCCTCGCGGTGCTCCCCGTTCTGGGTGGTCTCTTTGCCATTTGGATATTCATGGGATCTTTTTACAAGGTCAAAGTGAACAAGATCGGTTTCAAGCGCCGCAATAGGTCACCATTTGACAGGGCTGCAGACCGGCTGTCGATCCTATCCTTTGAGGACTTCCGCAAGCCTCCTGACAGCAACATCATGGAGATGAGTGATGTCGGGGCTGATGCCCTGGCCAAGCGGCGCACCGTCCTCATCGCGACGATGGAGTACAACATCGACGATTGGAACATCAAGATCAAAATCGGCGGCCTCGGCGTCATGGCTCAATTGATGGGCAAAGCGCTTGAGCACCAAGACTTGATATGGGTAGTCCCTTGTGTCTCGGGGATCGAATACCCAGTGGATCAAAGAGCTGAAAGCTTCTTCCCTGTGATAATGGGCAAAGAATTTGAGGTGGAAGTTCAGTATCACAAAGTCAACAACATTACCTACGTGCTGTTGGATGCGCCAATCTTTCGAAGGCAGTCTAAGGCCTACCCGTACCCTCCAAGAATGGATGACATGGAATCAGCTATCTACTACAGCGCGTGGAATTTCTGCATTGCTCAAACAATGAGGCGGTTTCCGGTCGATCTCTACCATATAAACGATTACCACGGAGCTGCAGCCCCCCTTTACCTTCTGCCCGAACGGACTATTCCTTGTGCTTTAAGTCTTCATAATGCTGAATTTCAGGGGCTCTGGCCTATGCGGTCTACGGAGGAGAATAAGGAAGTGTGCGCTGTTTTCAATCTCGATCCGGAGATCGTGAAGAAGTATGTGCAGTTTGGATCGGTCTTCAACCTGCTCCACGCTGGAGCCTCTTATCTCCGGGTACACCAGCGAGGGTTCGGTGCCGTGGGCGTCTCGAAGAAATATGGTGACCGATCGTACGCACGATATCCCATCTTTTGGGGTCTGTCCAAGATTGGCCAATTGCCAAATCCTGATCCTACCGATATGGCAAATTGGGACAGCAACGAGTTGAGCAACACAACGAAGCCCATGGTGGATGACGAGTCTGAGTCTAAACGCGGCGCACTCCGCAAGCAAGCTCAGGAGTGGGCTGGTCTCGAGGTTGATCCGACGGCCGAGCTTTTCGTCTTCGTCGGGCGATGGAGCCTGCAGAAAGGTGTAGACCTCATTGCAGATATCTTTCCGTCCATTCTCGAGAGACACCCTAAGACCCAGTTGATTTGTGTTGGGCCCGTCATCGATCTCTATGGAAAATTTGCAGCCCTCAAATTGGCCAAGCTCATGGAGAAATACCCAAAAAGAGTCTACAGCAAGCCGGAGTTCACAGCATTGCCTCCCTACATATTTAGTGGAGCAGAATTTGCTCTTATACCTTCTCGAGATGAGCCGTTCGGGCTTGTAGCCGTTGAATTCGGTCGAAAAGGGGCCCTCGGAGTTGGCGCTCGTGTGGGAGGTCTTGGGCAGATGCCTGGATTTTGGTATACTATTGAGTCCACGGCTCCTCGCCACCTGCTTCGTCAATTCCGCGGAGCCATCGTGTCGGCGCTGGAGTGCCAGACGAGGGACCGTGTCCAGATGAGAGCATGGGCTGCCCAGCAGCGTTTTCCCGTGCGGCAGTGGCTGGAGGACCTCGAGAAGCTCCAGTCCGAGGCCATACGTCTGCACAACAAGGAGGCCCGTAAGAGTAAGCGGATGACAAGCGGATCACTGCTTACCGTTCCCTCCCACATAAACTTAGCAGCCGCCAACGACAGGCTGCTCGACGATACTGAGCCAACACCTCCGCCGTCGGCCTTTGTGTCCAGATCTGTCAGCCCTCGCGGATCACGAGCCTCAAGTCTTTCCCTCCCTTATTTTGCCACTCGGGCTGAATCGATCGTGCAGGCTCCATCGACCATAAGTCCTGACAGCCGATCGCGCTCGCCGTCGCAGCCTCCCCCTCCTCAAACTCAGGTCAATGAGCCCGAACCAGACGCGCCTAGTCTTCTTCTCCCTCCGAATCAGTTCTACGCTGTCGAAGGCTCTAGCAACCATTCGTCGTCCGACAGCCTAGCTACCATGACCACGGCGGTCAACAGAGCTGGAGATAATAATTCTCGGCAGAACGCGTACAGAGACCTCGTTGGAGAAGGCCCATACCACGAAGCACCCCGCGAAAGTGTAGATACTTTCGCATTCCGCATGATGGCACCTGACAATACCGAGTCTCAAACTGTTGCTAACCCCAGCAATTTGAATGTCAGCCGCGGCTTCACACACCAACGCAATAGCTCACGGCTGTCAGTTGTTGAAGTTGTGGGGGAGAGGACTGATTACAAGCTGCAGAAGGTCGACCCCTTCTTCAATGACAGCACGGGAGAATACTACCGCGATTTTGAGCATAAGCTCGCCGGTCTCAGTGTGAAGAATAGCGAGAACGAGCTCTGCATTGAGGAATACCTTACGAAGTCGGAGAGGGAATGGTTCAAGAGGTTTAAAGACGCGAAGCTTGGGCGTTCTCGGAGCCCTAGTGCTAGCCCCTTGCCCAGCGGCTTGTCCACCTCTCGCCACTCCCGGTCAGTGAGCTACAACAGTATCGCACCCAGCGACGAAGACGACGGCGACGAATTCGACACTAGAATCTCGGATCCCGATCGCGATGATGAGTTTCTCTTGGGTACCGGTTACAAACCACCCAAAGGCCTCAAGAAGTAAGTGGTAACATTGACTTGTGGCGATGTGCAATCCCGTTAACATGTCGTCAGACTCCTTCAGATTCGTCTTGGTGACTGGCCAGTCTACTCTTTCCTCCTCGCACTGGGTCAGATTCTCTCGGCGAACAGCTACCAAATCGTGCTTCTGACTGGCGAGGTCAGCCAGACTGCTACCAAACTATACATAGTGGCAGGGGTATATGGCATATGCTCTTGCCTCTGTTGGTTAGTCTACCGGCGCTTTCACTCACTGTATATCCTATGTGTTCCCTGGTTCTTCTACGGGCTCGCTTTTCTCATCGTCGGTATCTCGCCTTTCGTCGCCGCAGACAGCGGACGCGATGTCGTTCAGTCGCTAGCAACGTGCGTCTACGCTGCTGGTGCTTCGACCGGTAGTATATTCTTTGCAGTTAACTTTGGCGACGAGGGCGGCTCACCGATTAGTACCTGGATTTTTCGCGCGTGTATAATCCAGGGCATTCAGCAGCTCTATATCGTCGCGCTTTGGTACTGGGCTTCAGTGCTCAACGGCCAGGATGGCGACGGGCTTACTAGCGGCAGCATTGCCAGCTCTGTCCCAATCCTCCTCGTCATTGCCGTACCTATAGCAATCCTCATGTGGCTCGTCGGGATCGTCCTGTACGTAGGGCTGCCAGACTACTACCGCCAGTCCCCGGACTACATTCCCAGCTTCTACAAGTCCCTGATGCGGCGACATGTCGTGCCTTGGTTCTTCCTCGCAGTGGTGGTGCAGAACTACTGGCTGAGTGCACCTTATGGTCGGAACTGGCAGTTCCTCTTCTCTTCCAAGTACATACCGGGTTGGTCGGCCGTACTTCTCGCCATCGGCTTCTTCGTGATTGTGTGGGCGCTATTGCTATGGATATTCTCCAGGTTCAGTCTGAGCCACCCTTGGATCGTACCAATGTTTTCAGTGGGGCTCGGCGCCCCAAGATGGGCGCAGATGCTCTGGGGGACTTCAGGCGTGGGGCTCTACCTCCCCTGGTTGGGCAGCGCGGTAGCCTCAGCAGTCGTCTCGAGGATCTTGTGGCTGTGGCTTGGTGTGCTGGACACCATTCAGGGCGTTGGTGTGGGCATGGTGCTGCTGCTAACGCTAACCAGGCAACACGTTGCCGCTACACTTGTCGGTGCTCAAATCCTTGGAAGCATCGCTACCATCTTGGCGAGGGCAACGGCACCCGACAAGATTGGCCCAGGGGACGTATTCCCTGATTTCTCCGAGGGCATCATGCCCGGGATCGGCAAGGCGTGGTTCTGGGTTGCTTTGGGCATGCAACTGGTCATTCCATTTGGATATTTCAAGTTCTTCCGCAAGGAGCAAGTGGCTAAGCCGTAGCGAGGCAGCAAGGATCTGTCTGCTTCGTTGTCTAATTAATTTGCTGGACTGGACATGAGGGGACAGGATTAGTTTTGGAGCACTGTTATTATTGGGTGTTGTTCATATATTCGTCTATTCTGCATAGCTGCGGCGTTTGTGGCCTGTGTTGCCCTTTTTTGCGATGTGGTTGGGATTGAATGAGCTCTGTTTCCACTACGCGGCCACAACATTCATCCCTGGATTCTCCCATATGACAAGCTCCTGTGCGACAACCTCATGAGAAAAACTCTCTATAGAACTAACCACATTTCACTAACATGAATCCTTCACACTGCTTACGACAATAGAACGCTCCGCCAAAAGCGCACAGTTTCTAACCGCTATATTAGACCTTGTAAGCAGTTTGTAAGACCTATTATAGCCATTGCCTAATCACTACAAGACTAGGCCCATAGGTCCGTGCACTCTACTTATTTATTAGTCTTAACTAACACTATATCTTCTATAATACTAGATTATAAGATAATCTTTATATTTATAATAAAAGATACTTATATTATCTAAAAAAAATATTAATTTAAAGCTATAATTACCTAAAATATAATATAAAAGAAGTAATAATAATATAATTTAATATTATATAAGAAATAATAATTAATAAAAAATATAAACTTTATAATAATATAGGCTTATAAGTATTAAATTTTAAGTTTAAAAGACTTAGAATTAATGTTATAATATAAGCTTATATATTATTAAATAACTAATTAATTAAATAATCTAATTTATAATAATAATTAAAAAAAACTATCTTAATTATAATCTTTTAACTAAGATAAATATATAATATAATAAGTATTTATCTTAAACTTTAAACTTTATATATTATAAGAGGAATATAAGAGAGGTATAGCTCTTAAGTCTTACTTAAAATTATAAAATTTTAAATAATACCTAGTTTAGCTAAGAAAAGAGAGTAGGAGAAAAGGAATCCTCTAATAAATTCTAATTTAAAATAACTAAGAGCCTTAAAGGCTATAAGTAGTCTATACTTAGCCCTAACTTAGTTACCTATCTTAGCCCTTAGCCTAATATAATTATAATATTATATATTATTTCAGTTTTTTTATTAAGTTAAAATTTATAATAAAAAATTATATAATAAAAGAAGATATAATAAGAGAAAATATAATAAAATTATAATTTTTTATAATATATTTATATATAAAAGTTATTATTTTATATTAATAATTATAATATTAAACTATATTTAATTTATTTATATTATTATTATTTAGTTATTAATCTTAATATAAATTAGTTTATTAAGGTTAAATTAATAAATTATTTTATAAATTACCCCCTTTAAATTTATTATTTCTTATTAAAAAATATAATTTTTACCTCTTATATTTAATTTTAAAATAATATTATAAATAAGATAAAATATATATTAAATCCTTAATTTATTTAATAAAGAATAAAAAAGTTTTTAAATTATATTTCTAATAAAGTTAAATAAGTATAACTAGGATTTTTCTACTTTTTATATAATAAACTATTCCCTCTTAGATATAAGGGTAAAAGACTTATAATTATTTTTTTAATTAATTTTATTTAATTTTATTATATTTTTATATAACTTAAGTAAATATATATTAATTAAAATAAGTAATAATAAAAGTTTTAACTTAATATTATAAAAGTTATAATAATTATTTAAGCTTATAAGATAAGTAGAGTATATAAACCTAATAGCTAGGTTCTATATGTTTTTAGCCTATAATACTAATAGAAGTACTTATTAAATAGATATTATGTGTTTAATTAACATGTAGTAACTCTTATGCACGGTAGTTGTTGAGGCAGTAGTCCTGCATAGTCGCAAGATTGCGCCATAGCCAAAAGGGTTCTCGCCTAAGTGGGGGATAAGGGTCTAACATGTAAGACTATTGGCCAGAAGTTTCAGGCCTAGCCGCTTCAGGCATCTGCCTGTGACCATATGATAAGCTCCCCCACCTGCCGTAAGTGTCTCAGAGCTTCCCCAGGTCATTCCTCCATGCCACAGTCCCGTCCCACGGCACGCGGAGCTCAGCTGCCCTTTTTCCTTTTGGCTCGCTGCTCGGGTCACTGAGGTCTGTGATTCATGGGCCCGGCCTTCAACTAGTGTGCTCTTTCTACTCTACATATGGATATATTCCTTTTCTAGAAGCAAGACTTTACCTCTGGCCGGACCCGTTGCGCTTCTAATTTGCTCAATCAACTTCATATTCACATCGTCTCCTGGGCTCGAAACCATGGGCGCTTACCAGTCTAAGCCAACAGCTGCCGAGAGGGCCATTATTGACCGCCTTCAGACCCTCGACATGGAGAAGAAGCAGGCTGCCAACGTCGATGGCTACGTCGAGGTTGACGATTTTGGGCCGTCCGGCTCACTCAACGAGAAGATACTTGGTACTCTGAGGCGATCTCCCACCACCCTCGACGTCTCCCAGCTCGAGGACTGGCAGGCCAAGTTATTAGAGGACCCCAAGAACAGGTATCAGACTGGAAAGCCCCCAACTCATGCTCGCAAAGGTAACCCAGTCTAACATCATACGCGTACCTTAGGCTCGCTCTGTCGGCTCTCTCGGCCGCCAACCCTCGCGATGTCCTGACATCTCGCGCGGCCCAAATTTCCGACCAACAAGTCTACAATATCAAGATCCCGTTTGAGGGTGCTCCTATCACAAACCAGCGGTCATCGGGCCGGTGCTGGCTGTTCGCCGCTACCAACGTCTTCCGTGTCGCCCTGATGCAGAGGTACAACCTGGACACGTTCGAGCTCTCGCAGTCATGGCTCTTCTTTTGGGACAAGCTCGAGAAGGCAAACTACTTCCTGGAGCAAATCATCGACACCGCAGATGAGGATTTGGACTCACGCTTGGTGCAAACCCTGGTCCAGGCTCCGTTATCCGACGGTGGCCAGTGGGACATGGTATACAATCTTGTCGCAAAATATGGCCTCGTTCCGCAGGTTCTATACCCGGACTCTTTCAACGCGATGTCCAGTGGCATAATTAACTCCATCATCTTTACCAAACTCCGCGAGGATGCGCTTATCTTGCGAAGTCTGCTGAAATCTTCCGCCGCCACGTCCTCCAGCGTCGCAGCCGCAAAGGCAAAGATGGTTAAGGAAATCCACGCGATACTAACTCTCACCCTTGGCCCGCCCCCGGCAGCTACTGAGGAGTTCGCATGGCAGTATGTCGACAAGAACGGTAAGGCCAGGGAGGTCATCACCACCCCAATCGACTTTGCCGCAGACATCTGGTCCCCGGAGTATCGCGTTACCTCGTCCGTCATTGCTGGCCTTGTCAGCCTGGTACACGATCCGCGCAATCCTCCCCTGAGCCTGCTCACCGTGGACAGGCTCGGGAATATCATTGGCGGCCGGGGTATAACTTATATCAATGTGGATATGCAGACCCTCAAGAACGCTTGCGTGTCCATGCTCAAGGCCGGGCTGCCTGTCTTCTTCGGCAGTGACGTTGGCAAGTTTAGCGACCGCGTAAGTGGAGTGATGGACGTCGAACTCATTGACTACGAGCTCGGCTTTAATGTGAGCCTTTTGGGGATGGACAAGGCATCCAGATTGAGGACCGGTGAGAGCGCTAGTAAGCACCATACTTCTACTTCCCCAGCCTCGCCCCACCCCCCCCCCCCGGAAAAAGAATTGTCACGTTTTAGACAAAATCTTCAGAATGCGATATTCTAGGACCCGCAGTAAATAATTAATGTGCGCTAGTGACACATGCGATGGTACTGACTGCGGTCCACGTGGATGAGCGAACGGGCAAGACGGTGAGATGGAGGGTTCAGAATAGCTGGGGGACCGCGAGCGGTGAGCAGGGCTGGTTCGTGATGGGTGACAAATGGTGAGTTCGCCCCCCCCCCCTCCTCGGGGGCCAGAAGGCAAAAGCCTTAATGGTCCTAGAGATGCTTCCAAGCATGACTGCTGACCGGGGATTCACAGGATGGATGAGTTTGTCTACCAAGCAGTGGTTGATCCAAAGTTCCTGAGCAAGGACGTGCGTAACGTTCTGAACAAGGAGCCCATCGTGCTGCCACTTTGGGACCCCATGGGAGCTCTAGCTTAGTTGGCTGGCAATTGACACACATAGTGGCATTTGTAGGACAGCAAATTTATGGGCTCAGTCGCAGAACGGTTGATTCCTGCAAAGGCAGACAGTTGTGAAACAGTGACAGATTGCTCAATTTTCTGGGTGGCTTGGAGCCACCAGAGAGGCTGTGTCGCGATACGAAGAGGGTATCATTATGTCCGCGACTTCAGACGACTTACAGCACAGGTACTGCACCAGAGTTTAGCGGGAACAATGCCAGCGTCATTTGAGTCATCTATCTTGTGGCGTTGGCGCAAGGCAAGCAAGATGAAGCGCGCGAGGCGCCCAAACAAGTAGGGCCAGTGGTTTCCTGTTGGATGGAAGCTGACAAGATGATGGCCGGGCCCAAGAGCCGCACGTGAAGCGCGCCTTTCCCCTCCGAGGCTGCTGAGCGCTTTGTAATATGTAGTACCATCGCGCGTGAAGCTCCTTTGTTTACATTTCAGATCAAGCGCGAGTGCAGGTTGTCAGCCAGGACCAACAGTGTGCAAAGAACAGGAGGTTGTTTAGGTAACCAGGCGCGCCCAGTACAATGAGCTGATCAACTGCCATGTTGAGACGGTCGTCCGGGTCAGGGGGAGAGAGCTCTTGGCAGCTCACTGTGGTATGTGGCAGCTGGTGCAGTGCCCGAGACAAAGGCTCTGACCTCCGGTAGAGTTGCCATGTTGCCAGGCGGGCCAGTCTTGTGTGGTACTCGGCGAGTCGACCTCGGGGTACTGAAGAGGAACAGGAGCGGTCTCGGCAGATGACCACGTCCTTTTCACGGGCAGCGACATTGTTGCTGTCAGTCTCGGTGAGTACCATCGTCCACCGCAGGCCCGGCACCTGAGACGCGCGAGTTGTCGGCCCCTGACCTGGCCAAGCTGGCCCCTAAACACCTTTGGAATGGGACACAAGACCCTAGCGAGCTAAAGAAGCGCGAAAAGGGTCCTGTGCCTGACCTAGCGTCATGAGCTCGAGGGTAGTCGTGCCAGCCCAATCTGAAAATTCAAGCAGACAATGCCTGATGGTTGGGCGTCTACGAGGAAGCGGGTGGGAGAAGTTGTGTGGGCTGCTGTCGGAGAATTTACCACGGCGAATCGACACGACGACTCCGGGCCAGTAGACCCACCTCGGGTCCACGGTCAGAGTTCTTAGGCAAGCAGTGAGCGGCAACGTCATTCTTGGCCGGTGATGTCAGTAGCACTGGGCCGCTGCAGCTGGACGGACCCTGGGTGGGCCGTGGGCCTGGCCTGCAAAATCGGGCAGGGGTACGAGCACTGTCAGCCTGGCAGGCTGGCCGTCTGAACCTCAGCCAGCCAGCCGCCAGCCAGCTCCCTCCCCCCCCCTTCCTTCCTCCCCTTGCTTCATTGGGCATTCACACTACCTGCTGGCCGAGCACCTACGGAGGTACTGTAGCAGCAATCGCGTCAGTTTGCTGCACCCTGGCTGATCAATGCTGTCCACCTTTACCCACATGCCCACCGACCTGGGTGTCTAGGCACATACACACACCCGCAACACATGGAGTTCTATGCAGTGTATCTATCGCATCCCCCCCCACTTCTATGCGATGCCCAATTCAGACGCGACGGGCAATGGGGCGAGGTGAGGGAGCAAGCAACCCTGACCTTGATCCTGCCATGCCCATGCCCCTCCCTGCCCATGACTGACCACCGTGAGCAAAGTGCAAATGCACTGCACCTGGGCAGCACAGAAGCGAGGCTAGACAGAGGATAAGCCTGCATTTCCAAGCTTGGGACCATATTTTCTTCAACCCGCCGCCCCCGCCTCCGCCTCCTCCTCCTCCTACGAACTACCAACTACCAACTGTTACCACTACCACTGCTGCGCACCCCAATCTCGCCGGCACGCATCGTTCGCTGCTTGGTGTGATCAGCACTTGTCGACGGCCTGCAGGCGTTGATCTGCAATCCTGCCTGCCTGCCTGCGTCCTGCCGTCTGCCGTCTGCCGTCCCCCGTCCAGGCGGCCTGATTGTTAGTCTGCGGCTCGCCGTCCCGAGGGAAAAGTCCCCTTCTTCTTCCCCCTCGCCCCCCGTCCGCCCACCCAACCGACCCCAAGTCCCCGAGGCGCCTGCGAACCACCAGATAACAGCAACGGCCACTACCCACCGACCGCCGCCGCCAGCTGCGAGTCACAAGGTCTCGTCCAAAGCCCACCGCACACCGCTCACTCCTCCTTGCTTCCTCTAGCCCCAACGTTGGCAAATTGCCCAGGAGCGAGCTTCCCCCAGTGGTCGGGTGCCTTCATTCTCCAGCACGACAGTCCAACGCCACCCTGCTCACTCTGCTCACTCTGCTCACCCCCTCCCTCCGCCACGGGCCGCTAAGCAGCAAGGTTCTCTCTCTCTGTCCCTCTCTCTCTCTCTCTCTCTCTCTCTGTCTGGTTCGCCCACACAGACCCCGCCGGACCACAACGCCGCATAAGGCTGCCCCCCCCCAAACGGGCAACTGCTTCTACGCACTTCCCTCGTGCCGTCGTCCTCCAAAGCACCGGCATTGCTTGGTCTTGCAACTCAGTCTCTCCGAGATCCATCAGCCATCCTATATCGCTCGCTGCCTCAGGAGCCGTCAGGCCGCCGCCCCCCACCCTTCTGGCCCTTTTTTTCTCCGCCAGACCTGCCCGCCAAACGTGTACGCAGTGGCTCCCGCTCCGGTATGAGTGTGAAGCTAATCGTCTGACAGGAATGCGTCGCCTCGAAAAGCTGACAACTAGCTGCTTCAGCCATCTTTTGTAGTCGCCCCCATTCCTCTGCCCCGTCTCTACACCGTCTTACGCCGCTCACAAGACGGACTCCCGAGCCTGGCACTGGCCTGCTCTCTCAACCATCCTCCTGCGGTAGGGAGAAGAACGGTCCAGACACCCTCGCGGCTGACCTCCAACACCCTTGTTCGGGGTAGCGGCCTCGTCCTTCAGCGCAGAAACGACGAGAGTCCGAGATAGGGGCTGTGTTCGAGCGCCTTTTCTAACCTCCGTGGGACACAATGGGTGACCGCTATCGCTACAACTCTGGCAGGAGGTCGCCAACCTTCAATCCTGCGCGCATGTCAATGCCTACGATGAGTAGCGGTTACAGCTCCTTCTACGGCGGCGACATACATGTCATGCCCTCCTCGAGATACGAGTCCGTTACTCCCCACCAGTCTCATCACCATCACCACCGACATGGCTCGAACGACTGGCGAGGCCCTAACGTTCCTGTAACTACCACCACATACACCGTCAGGAAGGATCCTGTCACCAGGAGCTCCAGCATCCGGGAAAACAGTCGCACTCGGAGCTCCACCATGGACTCCACCACCAAGAGACCGCCCATCATTGTCACCACGCGGCAGAGCAAGGAGGCTTCGGTCTCTCATGGCGCATCCAGCCATCACCCTGCAAGTCCCGCACCAGACAGAGGTCGCGATGCCTATCGGTCCAGTGACGAAGACCAGTATTACACCCAGCCGGCTTCGTCCATCCGCTCGCGGAGCCACACGCGGCCGTACCACGCCTCGGGCTCGATCAGCTCAACGTTGGACAATGACGAGTTCCTCCGTCTGAGGCAGCGAACAAACGATGACAGGCTCGCCCCCTCTCGTAACGGGCATCGCCGTGAAAGGCCGTCGTCCATTTACGCTGACCCTCCACGACTCAGCACAAAGACAGTCGACCTGGGCGACACGGGCTACGAGTATACTAACCCTAGTGATTTGGCGCGTTACGACCTGGATAACGACAAGGTTCACACTAGGCGTCGCCGAGACAGCTTTGATCGGAACACGTACTACCGCCCATCAGTCAGTGTTGGCACCGATGTCACTCGACCGTACGAAGGCCGGGCCAGAGCTCCACCTCCGTCTCGCGCCCTAGACAATTACAACAGGAGGATAGCCGAGGATAACACGGCAGGTATCTATGACCGGCCATCTGTTCGAATGCCTGCGCCTCCTGTGATTCCTGTTCCCGCGCCCGACCGCCGTTCCAGCCAGCTGGATATACCGCCCAGCCCCGTCGAGCGACCCGATCGAATCGAACGACGCCCTTCGCGCACGGGCCACCGGCCGGTGTCCCTGTACCAAGACGGACCAACCCGAGCTTCCCAGCCAGAGGACCTGTATCGGACACGCGACGATCACTATGGATCTCGGGATCACCGCGACAGGGACTATCAACGCGACGAAGGCGTGGGCAACCGTGGGTTCGGCGTCCGCGTCGACGGCGACAAGAAAGACGATCGCCTCAGGGACAGAGAGCGCGAGGAATTCCCGCCTGTCCGTGAGCGCCGTACGGAGCGCCGAGATTCTCGAGTGGATGACTGGGAACGCGAGCCCAAGCGTCGGTCAGATGACGACCTGACTCATCGCGAGACCCGCAAGTACGGTCGTGATCAAGGTCGCAAAGAGGACGATCATCGTGCCGATAACAGGAAGACCAGCAAAGATGATTACGTTCGCGGCGAGGATGAGCGAACCCGTGACAGGGACAGGGACAGGGACCGGGACAGGGATAGGGACAGAGAAAAAGAAAAGGATAAGGACAAGGACAAGATACGTGATAAAGTCGCGACCGGCCTCAGCATAGCAGCTGGCGCGCTCGGTCTCGGCGCAATGTCTCACAAGGGCAAGGACGAAGAAGATAAGGAGAGGTCGCCGAAGAGACGCGCGGATGATGAGATCCACAAGGATGAAGCCGAGGAGCGGCAGAAGCCCCCCAGAAAGGAGGCTGACGAGCGACCTATCCAGCGCGACGAGACCGAGGACAGGCCAAGGAGGGAACGAGACCTCGATGGCGCCGACGACAAAGAACGCAGTAGGCACGATGCCGAGGCGAGGCCATCTGGAGAGCCGACCATGAGCGGGGCCCGTGATGCAAGCTCCTCTGACGAGAGCAAGCCCAGGCGGCGGCGGCGACCCTCATCCGCTTTCAGGCCAAACGACACAGCCGGACTGATGGCGCTAAAGGAGCAGCTTAAGGCCAAGGAGGAGTCCGACAAGGAAAATGAGAAGGCCGCAAACGACGAGTCTTCGCCTGAGCGGCATTCTCAGCCATCTCCCCTGAGGAGGGGAGCAGAGCCTAGTGATGACATCAGAGGCCGTGAGGCAGTCACCGGTGGTGACGACAAACAAGTAAGAGTCGTGTCACCGCCAAGAGACAAGGACGACAAGAAGCCTATCAAGGGAATTCTGAAGCAGCCTAAAGTCCAGTTCCCAGAGGAACCTAACCCTGTCCGTGAAGGTGTTGCACCTCACAAGGATGACAAGTCCAAGAGCAACGTGCCGCCGGGGGCACGCTGGACCAAGATTAGCCGCAAATTGGTGAACCCAGAGGCTCTGACGATCGGGAAGGAACGGTTTGAGGTTCGGGATGACTTCGTCATTGTCCTCCGTGTCCTGAACAAGGAAGAGATTGAGGCGTATACGGCTGCCACTGCGCAGTTGAGAGGTGGGTTGCTACCTTTCCATTTTCTGTCTTGAATCGTTCCGCTTCCTCGTCCGTCGCCGTGCCCGCCCACACCGTGACCTCGCCGAACCCGCCCATCCAGTCTGCCTGTCCATCGTCCATCGTCCACCGCCCACCGCCCACCGTTCCAGACCTGCGTGCCCAGTGACCCGTGCCAGTGCCTTGTGCCCGTGCTCGTCGTCTCCTTTGTTCTTCCGAACATTACGTCTCCTTTAATCTTTACATGTCGGCTTCGTTCTCCCACTCTGCAGTCGTAGAGAGGGATTTTCGGAAAATGGAAATGGCTGACAACCCACCCAGAGATGAGACGACAAGAGTATGACAGGGAGCAAGAGCGAGACAGGGATGACGACCGTGACGACGATGATGACGATGATAGACGGAGACCGCATAGGTCACACCGACGGGACCCTCGAGATGAGGAGGAGGACGAGAAGAAACGACGTGAGGAAAAGGTTCAACGTGAGCGTGAGAAAGACCGAGAGCGCGATGCTCGGTCGAAACGACACCGAAACGAAGAGGACGAGGAGCCGCGCAGACTCGAGTACTACGCTGACGACAATGACCGCGGTGGCCTGCCACATCGGTCACACCGTCACCGAGAGCGGGAGCGGGAGAGGGAGAAGGTTCCCGTGAGTGCGCGGCCAGAATGACCGCTTTGAGCATCTTGAAGTAATAGCTTGTCTGGGGGCGCTCTTGACAGGCACCTCATAACCAGATACCTGGGTCATATCCTGTCACGTCAAATCTTTTTGCAAGCGACCTCCTTCATAGCATCACAGTGAAAAACGGTACAGGGTAAAAAGTGAAATGGGAACTAGATACCATGGGTGGAAAACGAGTAGAGACGAATGTACTGGAACGATTAGGTCTCAGACGAGGCATCATTGAAAAATTGAAAAGATTACTGGCCTGCTACAGCCAGCTCTCTGCTTGCTGGAGAGCAAGAGACGCCTCTTCATGTCAAGTCTCTGTGCAGGTTCTTTTGTCAGTACGAGCATGAAATCATGGCACTTACACGAGAGTATCGAACCTAGAAGCGGCAGCCTTAGAGGGTTGATGTTTTCACGTGCCAATTAAGCCTCCTGATATTCAATTGCTGTAGACGAGTCTCCTGCCCATAACTATGGGAGGCTTGTTATGATTCCTTTGTTTCTCGACACTACCCACCACCCCCCCCCCCCCCCAAAAAAAAAAAGACAAGTACGAGTACAGAGCAAGATAGGAGAGGCTATACTCTCCCATAATGCGACAACAATTGATAGATATGAAGGACGGCCTCAGTCACGACTTTGAACAGCTCTGAAGACACATTAAAAAACATGACTATTCCAAGTCGTCTTACAAGGCTGCACACACAGAGAGAGGAATAGGGTGGGGTGGAATGCCGCCGTGCCCTCGATACTCTCTGAGCACATTTTAGTTTTATTGCCCCGAGGATATACTACCAGTGCCTCAACAATGGCTCAATGGGAGCATGGAAATTTTAGCCTTGGCTGATAGCAGCCACATCGCCTTGAATGGACATGCGTGGCTAGGTGTGCTCTTCACCTCCTTTTATACTCCTTCCTCCTCTCTCTTTCTCATGGAACATGATTGAAGTATAGGGGAAACCAGATGCATCCACAGCTCTGCAGCATGGGTTGCCCCTTTTGAGTTGCCTGGCTGAATTCAACTAATATGGGTAGCGGTTGCTGATCATGCGTGTCTCACCGTGTTAGTAAACAGGAAGCCAATATACGAGGGTCATCAGCAGTCATGGATGCACCCATTCCCCTTTGACGCTGTGTTTGAAGAAACCGTGATAATACGACATGTAGGCATGTCTGGCCCGTCTTGTGTCCAAATGAGGCAACCGAGCAACAATTCTTTTCTGCTTTGAAGTCTTCTCCATAAGTTTTGAAGACATAGCCAAATGTATCCTGTATCGTGAACACTACGTGTTGCGTTGCGTCATCACGTGTTCGGGATCTCGACCAGGGCGTTTCGTTACATACAACCGTAAATGTACACCTTGTCAGTCCTTCATCAGAAGGAGACACATACCGTCAAGGCCATTTGGTCGGCCAGTCGGTCGGTGGGTTGCTAACACTCCGGCTTGGTCGAATGAATGTCAAGGCAGAAACGCTTCGCAACGCCTCGCAATTCGTGAGCAACTTAGAATCACGACATGATATATGACTTCTGGCACGCGCAAGCCAGCTGGAAACGAGTGGACACTGCGCGGGCCTGTGATACAACAATAGACACAGTCCTCCGGCATAGGATGAAGAAAACCCAGCCAGAGGTTCTTCCCGAGGATATTTTGCACGTGGGCGCACCTCTGGCCGCCGCAATCGCGAGTTCAGGTGGGAGTGAAGAAGGCGGTGAGCTACACAGCCCTCCAAGGACAGGAGACGGGTCCTCTTGGTATTGTCTCAGACGAAGTATGCGACTGGTCAACCACCACTCACTCATTTTTCCTTCCTACGGCCAGTGAGACATCTTCTGTAAAACAGGAACCCGCCAGCTTGCATGGTGGTCTAGATCCTGCTACTGCCTGATCCAGAGTGTCGGGAAATAGGTTGGAAATGGGAACCCCCCCCCGGGACCAAGCACACGAAGTGGTGCTCGTCATAGAACAAGACCAAGACATGAAATATCCAGGGGCATGTGTCTAACTATAATGTAGACACATGAATGCCTGGAGACGACCAGGGAAGAGGCATCTAAAAATGCTCTTCGAATGACGGCTCGAATGAGTAGTATCGTATCACGAGATCACCCGCGCATCCTCAGAGCCGTTGGCTGCTTGCTTTGGGGGGTTGGGGGCAGCCGTGGCAAAAATGGCCACGGGAAGGCGCATCATGCTGATGCCGCGGTGAGGCAGCATTCCGGCGTCGTCGATGAGCGAGCCACAGATCATATCGAGGGCGGTCCGATTTTCCCGCGGCAAATACGAGTCCTCACATCGCCCAAAAGAGAGTTCGAATGTAGTGTCCCGGGTCGCCCTTGCGCGTGACATGATTTGATGAGTGTGGTGGGAAATCAACCCAATTTGCGTGGTTCCGCTGGTCGTTCTTGTTTTCGTTGATTGACAAATGGGAGAGATGGGCCAAGCTGACATTCGCCTTTATTTTTATCTCTCCATCAGGACGTCCAAACCGCAGCACCATCAGACGTGCGAATTTGCCGTCTTTTGCATCCTTGCACCAATGGCACCTCTTGATCGCAGACATCTGCTTTGGTACGATTCACAGAGAATCTCTGCCGTGACATAAGAACTTCACCGAGGCTGCTGCCCATGCTACGCCGCTACATTGGCCTACAAGTCACCACTTCGGGTGCTAATGCCTGGCCGATGGTCCCGTTGACTACGAGTTCGGCAAAAAGTTAGACTGCACCCAAAGGCCTCACATGCCATCCTCGGCCGTCTACCTAAGCAATCTGGATTTCCTGTACCTGGACTACCCCGTTGGTAGGCAGTATACGCCGTGCAAACAGTACCTGTGAGACCGGTACGTCGAAGCAATTTCCCTGATAACAGCGTCTTTGCCCTTCCAGAGAATCCTCATCTTTCCAACCCTCGTGCACTACCAAACATTGCGGCGACAGCATGACATGTCGTTCAGTTGTCGTCGAAGTTTGCGCGACTACCAGGGTGCCCTGGGGGCTCACAGCCCCCCTGGCTACAGCACATCCCATGTCGCGCCGGGGGGACGACAGGACGGCAAGGGAAGGAAAGCAAGGTCGCGCGGCGCGGAGAAGCCGGGGGTGGCCGATGCAACAGGTGCATGCACAGGCCCATCCCTATAACAATAAGGTTGGACATGGTTTGAGGATCGGGGGCGCCTGGGTAGCTGGGCTGCCGGGCTGCCCCCCTTCAAGTGCGTCCGACTCCACCTCGCTCCCAGGGCAAATTTCCCCTTGTTGGGCAATAAGTCATGGCCCCGGTGGACCTGTCTCGACAGAGATCTTCTGGAGAACCCCTGAGGATGTCCTGTCATTTCCCCCTGCCCTGACCCTTCATTCCCCTGGAGTCTGCTCCGCAGCATCCAAGGGTTCATCTTTTGGTAGGGCTGGAAAGTGGGTGGCCCTGGGACTCTGATGCCTGGATAGGAGAATATAGTCTATTTTATTTGGGGACCGCGAGCGTGCCAACATCTGCCCAGATTCGCGATGTGCTGAAACAGGGGTTCAGCTCTGGAGAAGACCACGCCTGCCGTGGGTGACGAAGCTTTCGGAGCCTGAGGTAACGAGCGCGTTCGGTTGCAGACCTGAGGCAATAACGTTTTGCCAGCTAATCAGCGCCGATACACCGCCACGGCTTATTTCAAATGTCGGGTATTTTGAAAACGACAGAATTTTCCCCCTTCCGCCTAGCTTCAATAGTATGTGGGCAGCGCCACACCCCGTGCCTCTCGCTGCCGTTCAGATCCTGCGAATTTTCGCCGCGAACAGGCAAGTCGTCCGTGCAAAGTGCCATACAGATCGCGATGGGGCGGCCGAACGTACCGTGCAGAGCACATGGCAGTCCACATTCGTATTTGGCCTTGTTTTCTTGACGCGCAACTGACGCGGGTGTGGCTAGCCATGGTGGAGCCCCGGCGCGTCAATATTGGTTGAGCTGTCGTATGGCCTTTCCGCAGACGGACACTACAAAACCTGACCTTTCGTATCCGAGTCATCCTGAAATGAAGATGACGACAGGTCCAGCCGAGACTGGCCCAACACTGTCTCAATTTCCTGATGATCGCCGCTTGCCAGTTGTCTGGTGTCTGGTGTCTGGTTCTCACAGAGCCGAATGGATTCGGGGAGACGCCAGTGTGGGCGAAAGAGTTTGCCCAAGACGGGGATGATTTCCCAAACGAGCATAGCGTACAGAGCATAAAGAGTCTCAGGTACAGTGCATGCTGAGCCCGAGACGCATTTGACCGCGGCATCTGATGGCATAGCAGAGACGGCGCTTCCTGCTCGGCGCAACTTGGTCTGGCTACTCAACAAGGCCAGCGCGCAAAAAGCAACTCAGCCAGCGACTGAAGCGCTATCCTTCCGAGATTGACGCGCAGGTCGCCCGTGGCCAATGCCACTCCCCACCGCCCTGTCCGATGATGGCATGTGAGGGTGGGAGCTATCTGCAGTAGCCACAAAGTGACTTGCAGCTCACCCCGTGCATTCGTCTGGCATCGCTTCTGCTCCCTGTCTGGTCTTTCCGTGGGGGTGCGCAGCTGGGGGAGCTGTGGGAGAAGCTTGTGGTCTTCTTCGATCGTTCGTCACCCCTACCCTGGAAGGCTTACTGTACTGTTATGAGCGGGTGCAGGGTGGTAGGGCCCGACTGCAGGCCCGCGCACATGGGGGACATGTGTGCCAAGCTACGAGGGCCAGACGAGGGGCGACCGGGATGATGGTCGCGAGGTGGGGTCTTACGATCAGGAGCTTGGCTGCTGAAAGCGACCGGTGTACAGAGTACATAGTACATGCCTGCTACCTAGGCAGATGGATATGCGCGTACTTTTATACTCGCCGTTAATCCATCTGACTTGCCAGCGACGGTGACGCCCGCCTACCTAGGTACCCAGCCCTCGGGATGGGCATGGCCTGAACTGACCAGGAATTGTGCCCGCGGAGGGACGGGACGAGTCTCATCCGCATAGTAGGTATACATCATTCGGGTTGACGAGTAGTTGTTGGACTGTGGCTCCAGTCCTCGTCTCACACCCGGTGCCGAGGGTCCTGGGCTGGCCGCAAAAAGGCACATTCACATTGAAGTTCTTCGCCTCGCTGACCTGACCTGTTTCAAACGGCAAGAGTTGTTTGTCAGCGAAACGAAGCAGATCGGCTCCGAACCCCGACACGTCGACGCCCTGCGAGCCCCAACGACAGGGTCGGCTCTCCAACAAAGCAGAAAACCCCAGCTTACAAGTCCACCCTGTGACGACGACCGGGTGCGCGGCTAATCCCCTGCCTGGTCCGGGGTATCTGTAGCGCGTCTTATCATCTAGAGCGTAAAACGATGCCGGGTCTCGTTCCTATACTATCTTTCCAATTGATCCTCGGTACATTGTAGGAGCAGCAGTCGGCCTAAAAGAACTTGGCAGCACGGCGTCCGCACCCTGCAGCATCTGCGTCGTGTACGTATCAGCAGCCAGGCGCTGGGGATTAATGTACGCACGCGACAGAGATAGACCAAGGTCGGGATCAGGGGCTGCTAACGAAGTAGCCGACCGCGATGCAATTCCCGGGACTGGGGTGGCGGGAAGCAGGCCCCTCTGCCGTGCGGTAGTGCTGCATACAACTCCTTCTGCACATGAGGACCCTGGCATGCTCTACCACGATAAACTCACGTCGCAGTTACTTGCAGTCCATGCACGTGCACTAGCAACATGCAGCGATAGTTGTCACCGAGCCCAGTCCTTGCTTGGAGCAGCAGTCCTCACAACATTCACGGCTATCCCTTCGACTCGTCCGAATATAGCAGACTGAGAGGCGACATGATGCAGTACGCATTGAACAATCCGACGGGTGAGAACCCTTGTCGAATCCTGCGGCTTGGCAGTCCACCAGGCCCTGTCCAAATGCCGCTCTGGTATGGGATGTGCCTGCATCATTTGCATGTGCTGCATGCCGTGGTGGCGGCCATGCAACGACCGGTTGTGATGGAGACGTCAGGGCTGCGATCTGTCGAGCTCCCTATGCTAGACTGACATAATCAGCGTCGTGAAACGGTTAGGACGTGATGAACGGCTAGTGTAGGAAGCCACCGGGATGCGACGTTCGAGTCGAGAAGAGAGCGCCCTGGAAACGAGCATGTCAGTCGCCAGACATGAGGCGCCATCCTTGTCACGGTGGTGATGGGGCGCTGAGCTGCGGTTGTCTCGGAAATGACGAGAATAGCACCGCCGAGGAAAATCACACAAATGGCCGCCGCAGGGCGTTTCTTCCTTGTTGGGGTTGCAGTACCTGCGTCTCGAGCTGCAGACAGCGGAAATGGGACGGCAAGGGCATGTTCCTGCAATTTGCAGTACCACCGGGCATCCGTGGCGGAACCTGTCGAATGGCCCCTTGAGCTTGAGCTTTGGTTGCGAGGGACTGGGGACTGGTAGACAGCGATGGATTTGGTGCGGACCTGTGGGGCAGAGCAGTAGCAGATCGGTGGCCTTGGTGGCCTCGGTAGCCACTCATCCTCTGGCGAATCGGCGAGCGAGTTCCCGGCAGGGCGCCAGGGCACGCAGTATTAACCGTCGCAACTCAGATGGACATTGAAGATCTTGATGGTACACACAGACGAGGCCCCACCAGTTGAACCGCAATCCACGAGGCTTTTGGCCGAGCAGACCGAGCCGACGTGTCTGGTCGTCCCATGGCCTCTAGAAGGGTGGTGAGGAGATACAAACAGCTACTGTGTGGTGGCCCTGTTTGATGGCAGACGGGATGATTGTAAATCGGGACTAGGCCAAGCGTGCTCCATGGCGGTGGGGGAATGAATGGATGGATGGATGGCGACGCCACAAGGTCGCGTGGGCTGCGCAGGCATGACGTGCTGGTGGGTTCTGATTTGACGATGGCGGTTCCAGATGGAGGAAGAGATGAGGGAGGGGAGGGGAGGACCACGCTGTGGCCCAGGCCCAAAGCTGGCCACTGATTCAGGAAGAAAAGCCCAAAAGTACCGGGAACCTGCAGGCTGGTTTTGAACAAAGTTGGACTCCGGTTGAAATTGGGTGCCCACTCTTTTGAAGATTGTGCGGCAAACCGGCCCAGCCCAGCCCGGCCCAGCCCAAATCCACACACTTATTATGGACCGGTGACGATGAATGCCTGCCTGAACCTGTTGTTGAGTACCGGCTTGGTAGCGAGTGGTGTGCGGCGGTCGGGGCGGACACACGATAGCAGGCCAAACAAGTTGGTTTGGAAGCTTGACCACAGTACAATTGGAGAATAGTATAGTGTCGAGGAGGAGGGCGGTGATGGCCTGGCGTGGTGGGTTGGTTGTTGCAGAGAGACGGGCGTGTTGGACTGAAGCACGGCTGCACGGGCACGCCACGGATAGATATAACATATGCACGCCGTATGACAGACTTTCCTCTGTCGTGCCTCCAAACCTGAAGACGGTAGGGGTATATCTCCAAGATGGTTCTCTGGTCGCGCCCCCCCTCCCCCTGCCCTTCTTCCCCGCCGGGGCCGGGAGCAAGCCCATGTCGACGCCCTGGTCGGGATCAAGCAGGGCTGCTGGCTGCTGGCTGCTGGCTACTGGCTGCTCCGTGGATGGCGGCGGGCGGGTGGTCCCTTTGTGAGGGGAAGATGGTTCGAACCAGACGTTCGGATCTCTGGTGCATCTATCATCCTTGAAGCTGTAGCTAAATAAGCATCTGACGGCGAGGGAACAGCGTGTGACAGGTGTCAAGGACATGGGAGCGCCCAAGTGTCTGTCTCTGAAGGGTCCGTCCAGAAAGGATCAGATCACCCACCCCGCGATTCTAGCATTTCATCCTCTGTACGCCACAGCACAGTACCGAGTACAGAGAGACCGTGGACTGCAGCCCATGTGCATGGCCCGGTGGTCGTGTGAGCAGAACCCCAATCGCAGTCCTGCCTGTCCCGAATTGCCAGAGGAGAGACGCCGGCCAGGACCAGTCCGCCGAGTCTGGAACAAGTGTGTTGCATCCAGCCAAACCCTCCAGAGCTTGGGCACTGCGCGTTGCCCACCTGGCTGCCAACCCAGGTACCTAGGTACCTCCCCAGGCCGCGTGAGTAACGTAGGCCCATCGTGTCGGGGGTCTCGGTCGGACAAGATCAAGTCCTGGACTCCCACTGTCTTTCATCCGAGTACAGCCACAGTATACATGCCCACAGATCGGGCCTCATCTTTTCCATACCCGCTGCTTTCCTGTCGGGCAGTCTAACTTGATACCTACCTACCAACCTACCTAGGTACATGTGGGCAGCAGGTGGCACGATGATAAGCACCTGGCACAGGAAACACCCGCACCCGGCGGGACAAGGGCCAGGGCGGACCAGGGGGGCACGGTTGGTACCAGGGCCAGGGCCAATGTGGGCTCGCTAGGTTCGGCCTGTGCCCAGCTGCTTGGGATTCCTACACAGAACAGGAGCCAGGAGCCTGGAGCCTGGCAGCCCGCTCTCCCACGCTAGGAGCCTTGGCCCAGGCGCCTTCTTCATCCTGGGTCCTTTGCAGTCAGACAGTGTCTCCCCTCCCGTCCGCCAGCATCCACGCCGGGAGGCAGCACAGGCAAGGTATCTGCTACCGAAACCCTGCCGGGCCCTGCACCACCCGGGAGCATGGGCATCTGCAGCAGCCTTGGTGTGGTGGTGGGAGAGTACCTGCCTGCCATGTGGGCGCCTGGGCTGCCGGGCCAGGAAGGAGGACCTGCGGTAAAAGACACTGTGGTGGGTACTCAGCTAGCGACCTAGGAAGGCAGGTCGAGATCCTTTCACCGTCCTCGTCACTGTGCTGCGACTGTCTCGCAGCCCCGTACCTGGGTACTCCGTACAGCGAGAGCCATATGTACCCAGGTAGCCAGATGAACATTCAAGCTCAACGTCCCTCCCGGCGCGACTGCAGCAGGCGATTGAAATTTCCCTACTCCTGCCTGTCCTCCTCCGACCGCTACTACATGACCATCGTTACCCGCCCCCTTTTGGCATCTTGGGTCTCTGCGTCTCTTTTGTGCTCGCGCGAGGGCGAAATACAGTTGTGCACGTCGTAGCCCTGCCGGACCTCCAAAATCGTATCCACCTCACGCCTCTGCATCCACAGTCACGGTCAGTCCCTTGTCCAGAGCGCCCTGATGACGCTGTCCGCTCCAGAGACAGAGCTTGCAGCAGCAGCCCCAACCCACGACGCGACCGCGTGCAAAGGCCACCCAGACAGGCACGCAGGGTCTCCACTCCACTCTTACCCTCTTGCACGCCCAAGAAATGGGATTCTGCCCTCCTCCGTGGCACTCACCTGCAATTGCCCTGACCCGCCCTGCCCTGTGCCCTGCTTTCTCTTCTTGTTTCTCCTCCCTCCTCCTCACTGCACCTGTCGTTGTCGTCCATGCTGCCCTCTGCCATCTCGTCTTCCGGCTCGGGCTAACTTTTGGTCAACCGCTTCCCAGGGTCACTTAGGCGCAACGGTCACAGACCACGATCATCCCTGCTCCTCCGCGACCAGGATTTTCTCCCACCTCGAAATCCCTGAGCCCCTTCAAGGTTCGCCATACTCCCCAAACTCTCATCACAGACTCGACCTCGACCCTCAACGGCCATTACAGCCAGACAATTCCGAATCCAAGGTGCCACGGCGACCTTGTCCTTCGGTATCACCACAGCTTCCCTACCCACAGCGGCTGCCTGCGCCACCGCCCAAGAGGCTCGCGTGGCTTGCCGTTCACACAGCTTTGCAGCAAGTGTGTCCTCCACCGGATCAGTACCATTCACTGCCTTGTCTCGTCGGCCCAAGCTCGTCAACGAAGTCGCCGCAGTCTACAACAAGTGAAATCGTGCTGGAGGAAACTGTTCTTGTCTGCCCAGCTCGTCCGCGCACACAATCTTCAGCAGCGGCGAGCAGCGCAACGCCCGGTCGCTCCTCATCAGCCAACCCCCCGCGAGAGTCCGTCACTGCCTTGCGAGTTTTCCCGAGCCAAACAACGACATCTGACCTCTGGCCTTGTAAGCCCGTGGCACGAGACGTCTCTGTTGAGCTTGCGTGACTGATACGAGCCTTTGCAGCTTCTTGGGCCCTGAGAGTGGATCGCCCTGGCCGCCCCGTTTCGCCTGCGGCCTGACTGCTGGGACTCAGCTTCAGGTGAGCTCTGCTTTTCTTCCACTGTGTTCTGCGCGGCAACCTCCCCAATTCCCAGTCATCCCCAAAGCCTCCTCTGCTCGCACAAGGCCTGTCCAGCTCGAGGCGACTTCAGGTTCGGGCGCCACCAGAGCAAGCAGATATTTCAACCTCAAACGATCCGTCGGATCTGTGGCAGATCCCAGCCCCAAGGCACGGCTCAACCCATCACGTCACACCTTGGAAGGGGAATGGCCCATCCAGTGCGACTTTGCTGGGGTAGCATGCGACTGCCGCTTCAAGGTTCTTAACCCCTGACACTCTAGTCTCTCCTTTAATATCACCCGCACCCAAGTGGGCGGCATGGCGGCAAGTCTGGAACCCTACTCCCAGGTGTCCTTTTGTCCAGCCACAGGCACACAGTACCTCGTTCCTTCCTGTACTTGCCGTATGAATACTTGACCGCCGAATCCCTCGTGCTGTCGTCAAGGCCTCGTTCCCTCCAGCCAGCCGCTGCAGTCCGTCCCTACGCACCCTACCGTCTCCTTCATCCAGGCCTAAGTCGCCTTGAAAGGGACTTGTCACGACCCGGCTGCCCCATCCCCGTTTGTTGCTGCCCGCTGTCAACGGTGTCTGTGTTGGTCGGACAAGGATTCTGCGTCATAGTCGGTACCTACTCCGCATTTGCGACTTCCACCTGACCCCTGCCCACCTCTGCGACCCGAGAAGTCGTCCCCTGGCGAAACCTCAATTCCCCACCGCCCGCGAATCCATGGCTGACCTCAAAAGTAGATACAGACAGCATCGAGCCGTGTCGAGACACACGTCTGCGATAACTCCTGTCGAGACACACATTTCCTGCGATTGCGAAGTCTTGGCTTTCTGCAACTCGGCCTGCCGACCGGCCTGCTCAGCATACCTGCTCGCGCGGCTCATCCTTGACCGCATTGGCCCCGACGGCTAGGATACGACCCTGCTCACCCTCAGGACATCCACGCTTGTTCCTCACGTGGCTGTTGGGCTGAACTCCCACCACAAAGCATCCCGAGTGTCTGGTCTGCCAAAGAAGCCTCGCACCCGACCATACCGGGATTCCCTGCGGGCAATTGTATTACATACGACGTCTTCTCGCCTTTTGGAGTCCGCTTGTCAGACTACCCTCACTCACGAATCACTTCGAGGTAGGTGTGCTCAACGAATCCCCTCAGCACAACCGCTCCCACTCGCTTCCCTCAAAGGCGGATTCCTCACAGTGGAGGTGAACCCGGGCAACTCTGCCCCGCCGCGAGTTGCCATGCACCATCGACCCGACCAAACTTGACAGCTCGCTCTATCTTGCATCTAGCTTGTCGTTGTCTCCTGCAATCTTCGTGTCTGATGCTTCAGGCCACCCCCGCGTCAGTCGAGGCCGGCAGCGGGTCATTCTTCATGGCCCATGAGCACCGCTAACCCCTTTTGTGCAGTCACCCAACCATCGTCAAGGCTCGCTGGATTCGGTATTCGCGTGTCCGAGGTGATTTTGGTAGATCCCTGGTTAAAGACGCACAGCAGTAAGTCATACTTTTATATGGCATTGCGAAGGCATAAGCCCAACTACCTGCGAAATGGGGTGCTTGACCCCATGCCACACTTCACAACAGCGCAGTGTCAATTTCTCAGTACCGGTCGGTCAAAAAGGAGAAGAAAAGATTGCACTTGGACTCGAAGGACGCAGGACTAGTGCCAAAGCTACGTCCTCGGTCCCTTGTCGCTCGATCTGTCTACAAGCCGAGGCAACACCGGTCGGAAATGAGATCTCTAGCAGCCGCCAGGCTAACATGTCAGCTATTGTGCAGGTCGATTCGATAGTTTTCTTCTGCCGCGGACGCTGTCCACATGGGCTTGATGACGATGGCTAGAGATCATCGACAGGCCAATGGCCAGTTTAAGGAAGAGCCTGGCAATGACTCGGTGAGTTATTCATTGCGTTTTCTAAGAAAGTCAAACAAGACCCTAGCACACCTCCTCCCACTTGTTGGCGGCATTTCCACACGGTAGTGCCGATATGCACGTCCTACTCGCCGTGTCGCCCACGTCGCTGCCCTGCGAGCACAGCACCCCCATTAGCATGCCCTCCCTTGTCGGACGCATCGCACCTCATGTCCTACCCGCTCCTGCACTTGCATACCCTTGAAGCCACTGGGCCTATCGATCGTCAACCCCAGTCACTTTGCATTTTGGGGGTGTTTCCAGAAAACGAGATCGAACGTCGCAAGCCTGACCGGGACCGGATTGGGCTCAGGATTGTGGGAATTGCAGGGGAGGCAGCTGTTTCACATTAGAGACTGGGGGTGCCGACACCGTTGCATGCGACAAGGTGCGCCGGACAGGGTTTGCTAGTGCGACCCACTGAGTCTGAACTGTGGGAGACCTTGGATTTCCCTGCTAGCCAAGCCGGCGGCGGAAATACATGGATACCACCACGCATTGAAGGGGGGCCCTCGACGCGTCATGCACACGAGCAGATTGTCATTTTCCTTCCAAGGTGCCCGTTATCTTTTTTTGGTGTGTTTCTTTTTTGGCGTCCTCAAAGCGGAGCGAGACCAATTGTGCAATGCATGCCGCCCGGTACCGCGCCCACAGATCCACAGGATTCACAGCAAGGTTTCAACCCATTGACCGGGGGAACCGGGAGCTGGGTGACCACGGCAAGGCCCAAACCTTGGCGGGAGATTGGGCAGTTCGGGCTAGGAGCTCAGCTGGCTTATTCGTAGGCCTCGTGCTGTGGCGCCGAGCAAGGCGAATTGCACGCGGATGTGCCGTCCAAGTACGTGTGAGGGATGGCATGGTATGGTGTGCTATGGGCGGCGACGTCAAACAAGCAATTTCCAACGGCTGGGGGGGGGGTGCCAGTGTCGGGACCCGGGCGACAGCCGCCAACTGCTCGAAAACTGGCGCTCTTGTCTCGTCACAGGTCTAGTCCGCCCGCCCGTCAGGCCATCGGCGGTGCTGGTGGTGGCGGCCGAGGCGACCGGGCATGTGACGGATGGAGGGTCCCGCAGCACAACACGCACAGCAGTGCACATAGCCACCAGAGTACCACAGCACCGCGGGCCAAGCCAGACCAGTCAAGTGACAGAAACATGGCCGCTGGGTCTCTATTCTCCAGCGTTGCCGGAGAATCGTCGAGCCTGGCTAGCCCTGTTGGCCGTCCGCAAAAGCACCCACCCCCTTGTTGGTGGTAGCGCGTGTGGCTTGAAGCCGCTGGAGATGCACAGATGGGGGGGTGGGCTGATGGGATGGGAGTCCTTTCCCAAGCGGCAACGGTCCCCGGTTACAGTCTAGGGCTGCAGTGCAGCCATTCCGCGAGTGCCCCGACACGAAGCCACTTGACCAGACAGCTGGGCAGCTGGGGAGCAAGCGAGCTGCGAGCCGAAGCAGGGATCGGCCAGAGGCTGGGATTGCACTTCCACACCGCCCCTTCACGCGAAGACACACAAGTACGTACACGCTTGTACCGCAGTACAAGTGTGCAAGAGTCGCGCGCAAGCACGGTGGCCATGCACCCTACTCTAGGCCCGGAGCAGAGGCCCTTTTCTGGAAACCCTCGTCTCCTTGCCCTCGTCTCAGCCATGCTCATTGGATCGCTGGCTGGCCCCTGCATCCCTGCCCGCTTAAATCCCTGGCCCCGCCCACCACCATCTTTTTCCTTGGGCCCCATAATTTCATTTCATCTTTCCAACGCAATGCAGTCAATGCCTGCGTGCTGGCCGCTCCTCGTTTGCCGACTCGACGAGCCTTGAGCGCCCGACTCCGCCAGCCACCGGTCCTGGAGCTTGCTGCCCGTCAATGCTTGGACAAGCCCAAACAGCCTACGCATCAAGACCTATACCACCGCTCTGTTATTGCTGCCAGTACCGTGCCTGTTGCTACTGCCCTGCTGCTGCTGCCGCTGCCGCTGCCACTGTCCTTTTTTTTTTTTCGCGGTCGCTGCCGCTTGGTTTGCATGGTCGCTTGCCATGAGCTGATGTGGCTCCTTTTTTCCCGTCTTCTTTTTCTTGTCGTCGCCGCCGTGGGAGGCATTGCAGAGCCAGTCCAGCCAGCCCCACATAACCTTGCGCTGCATCTAGTTCAAATATCTTCACAACCCTGCTTCCATCCATCTGCCCCCTCGTGGTTCTCATCCTCGCTACCCTTCACTACCGACATCTTTCTGGATCCTGGGTCTTGGTCAGTAACAGTAACGGCGCCCTGCCATTCCCCCTGCTCTGTCTTATCTTGTTCTGCCCTGTCCCGCTTGGCCTGCGGCCTGCTTGCTGCCCTGCGAATGCAATCATGTTCATCCTATTCCCTGGTTACAAGTGGCCTTCTCCCCCCCGCCGCCTCCTTCCTGTCTGCTTCATTGCCTTCATTGATGCCCCCAGTTATCCTTTTCTCGAGCGCATATCATGGATCTAGGATGTCATCACAGTGGCTTCCCACTTGTTCCAGGGCCATGCACATCACTCGATTTCCGATCTTGGGATTTCAGGCTTTGTGAATGGTCCAAACCTTTCCTGCCCTGGCCCCCCCTGCCCTCGCTTCCGTTCCTCCCCCATGGCATGGCCTGCGCGTCAGCAAGGGCAAGGTGAAAGGTGGATGTTGCCTTTCCGAGGCTAGGCCTCAGGGTCACCAATCCACCATCCCCGTCATTATATCGTCTCGCCCCAATCAATAATTGGCTCTCGGAAGCTTCGCACTCCTTGACAGTGTCAGGGTGCTGTGCAAATAAAGAAAAAGCAAAAAACCTTGCTCTCGTCTGGTCTCTTTTTTTTTCGTTTTCCTGCCCCCTCCTGCCCAGTCTCGTCCACGTTGAGCCTTGTTGCTGGAGTAGGCAGAACTAATGGGAATCTTCTCTATGCAGCATTATCCCCACCAGGCCCCACCACCTTCGCATCTACAGCATCACCGACCTCCTAGCATAGTTCATCAACAACATCATCCCCAGGCTGCACCTCCACAACAGCCATCGCATCCATCAGGGTACACATCCAACCATCCCTCCGCTCCGGTCTATCAACAGCCAAATCAAGGGAACGCCGCGCAGAATTCGGCACAGGACGGCCTGCCCTATTATCAGGCCAGCCCCTACAGTACCCCAAGCGCGACAAGCGGATACACGTCCGCAGGTAAGTCGCGTCCCCTCGTCTCCCAACCCGTTACGAGAAACAATAAATACAATCAAAGCTCGTCAACGACGCCTCTCCACTTCACTTGCTAACGCGTCACCCACAGTTGAGACGCCTGACATGATGGCTGCCACAATGCATCGACAGTACCCCCCCATTTACCAGACTCCCCAGTCTAACTCGCCCGCGTCTGTCGCGTCGCCCTCTGGTCACGATCAGCATAGGAGCATGTATGCCCAGCCGACTTCGCAACAAATGCCACAGCAGTCTATGTACTACCCGCCGCAGACCCAATATGGATCTATGCCACAGCAGCCTGCGCCTTCGCCTTACAGCCAGCATGCCCAGACGTCCCACCAGTCTATGACCTCCCAGCCGAATATGATGATGTCGCACACCGCGCCACAGCACCAGATTGCACAACACGCGACTCAGCACGCGCAAGCTGGGATGACGGGCAGTCCACGGCATCAAAAGATTGAGGCGCATCAAGTGCCGCCTCAACTCCAGAGGCCGTCGCAATCAGGATCCATCGGAGGTCCATCACCAAGCACTCAAAATGGTGCACAGCTTTCCACGCCAACGGGCTCCACCCCCGGCGGTGTTAACCCCAACGCTGCTCCGGGCCCAATTCCTGCCACGACTCCACTTGTCGTTCGCCAGGATGGAAATGGCGTGCAATGGATAGCGTTTGAGTACTCGAGGGATCGCGTCAAGATGGAATACACGATTCGCTGCGACGTCGAATCTGTTGACACTGATCAGCTGTCGGCCGAGTTCAAGACCGAGAACTGTGTCTACCCCCGCGCTTGCTGCGCCAAAGACCAGTACAGGGGCAACCGTCTACAATACGAGACGGAGTGCAACACCGTCGGCTGGGCACTGGCACAGCTCAACCCACCCCTTCGCGGCAAGCGAGGTCTGATCCAGCGAGCAGTCGACAGCTGGAGGAATAGCAACCAGGACCCCAGGTTGCGTTCCCGACGAGTCCGCCGCATGGCAAAGATGAACAACCGCAAGGCCGTCAACAACACTCACCCTGCCCACATGGCCGGTCCAAGTGGTCCTGCAGGTATGGCCGGCTCAGGGCCCATGGGTCCCAGTGGTTCAGCTTCCATGGGAAAGCCCGCGATGGCGATGGGCGGGCAGATGCACCACCACCAGGGTGGCTCTGATGGCCACTCTCATGGTGGAGGGGATGAAGTCGGTATGTTCCACCAGATGTGATGTGTGCATTGTTGCGACTGCGTGTGATACCTTTCAAAACATATTATACCTATGGCTGCGTTTTGCTCTTGTCTTGTTTTCATTTTGGTCGTTGAGTTTGGAACCTCGGAAACTGTCTCTGCATTCCTTTTCTTGTTGTTTATACGGCCGCGCCGACTCTATACATACAAGCTTCAGAAGCTCGCCCGGCGACAGGACATGCAGCATATCAGAGAAAAAAAGACACCTGTACATTACACTATGCGCCTGTTGCGTTGTTAGCTTGTTCTGCTGATTTTCTTTTGGTATCTGGCATCGCATCGCATCGCACTGCATTCATTTGCGCCTGCTTGCGCTCGCCTGCTACCTTTACCATGCAAAGTCATCAGCACCGAAACCAAGCACACTCAACAGCTCGCTCAGGCCCACTTTAGTCCACAAGACTGTAGTCAAGTCTCGAGGACCTCTGTATTGCAAAAACAAATTGTTTCTCATCAACCCTTACCCTCCTGCGTCAGCTCGCGCCCCTGGGCAGTAGCCATGCCTCGCTTACACCGTTCTGTTCTTGGCTCTTGTTTCCCGTTTCCCCCTGCGACACCTCCTTCTCAAAGCAGCAGCCATAGCCGTCGATCACATGCACATCAAACAGCTAGGATTGCTAACAGGACTGCCCCCCTGCAGGAGAGGGAGAGTATATGGATGACCAGCATCACCACCACCATCAAGCTCCTCCGGCTCAGCCCGGCCCAGGTGGCGACGACGTCCGTCAGGCTCACGTGTTCCACGGCGGCTTCAACGGCGGCTATGGGAGTAACGCCCCCGCCAGCAGCTCCACCATGCCATCGCTTCAGGATACCCTAAGCAATGGTCATCATCCAGTGGCTGCTCGCCGCGCCGGCTCTCGCGCCGCCGGTGTCGACGAACCGTCTGATCTGTTCCCTGATATCCCGGAGGCAAAGAAGCGCAAGTTCATCCTCGTCGAGGACAGTGACCGACAGAGCCGCCTACGCGTGCGCGTTACCCTCGATGGGGTCGACACCCGCGAGATTCCCGACTCGTTCCGGAAAAGCTCGTCTGTCTTCCCGCGGTCCTACTTTCCTCGCGAGATGCAGAGCCCGCCGCCCAGCGCCACAGGCTCGAGGTTCTTCCAGGAAGACATGAGCGATGCTGAAGATGACGGAAACGCTGACACGGAGGGCCGGCGCGCCGGCCGAGGAGCCGCTGGAAGAGGCAGGTCTCTGATCAAGGTTCCCGCCACTTCCAGCGAGGGAAGCGAGGTTGAAGTGGCTATTCCCAAGTTGCGCAAGGCCATTCGTGGCAAGGAGGTCCGCCTCAATGATCTAGGGTATCGCATGGCATGGCTCCAGAGCAGGGTCTTTGCGGGCCGCCCCGTGTTTCTCCAACGCGCCCTTGACTGCTACCGCAACAAGACTCGACAGGCGATTGACTCAATCATGCAAGATGTTAAGACAGTGGCGCCGCATTACGAGACCCGCGTTGGCAAGCGCAGGTGGACCGAGAAGACCCGGCGTGGCGACAAGAAGGACGATGAGTCTTAGTTGGACACTCGGCTGAGGTCGTCGCCGCAAGGTCCGAACTTGAAATCTGAACAACTTGGGCCAAGTGATCAACAGATCGCGGAGAGAAAAACACCGTGAGGAAAGTTGGCTGCCCGATATCAATCAAGACAAAAGCAGGCAGGAAGCACGGACCGTGGACGTCTTTGAAAAAGATCTGGATCACTGGACGAAGCCAGGCTGTCTGATCTCACAGCCTTGAATTGGGTGTTTCCAGTCCGGAACCATCCAGTTGCGGACTGCTCCCAACCCCGACTGGCTGAATCAACTTTGGCGTGGCCTAATCGAGATCTTACGTGTGACAGGTATCTCGCTGCTCGATCCAAACATCCTTAGGAAGAGGTATCTCCTGTCTTATCAATCCTGCGACAACAAAGGTTAAGCGCTTGGGAACGAGCAAGCCGAGGAGTCCCGGGCGCTTCGTACAAATAAAGGACTCGGCACTCGGCCATTCCCGGCAAATTCCTTGACAAGAGATAGACGGGGCAGCCCTGGTGTTTTTGTTTTTGTACTTTTTTTTTCATATGATTTCCTTATTTTCTTTCTTTTTTGTTGCTCCTTTCCGTCCTAACAGCAAAAGTCTTGACATGAATATCACGAACGAAGACTAGACGAACATGATCTCAGCGATGACCACCCAAGAAAAAAAATGGATCGAGTGGGGAGCGGACGGGGACACAGGAGAAAAGGAGTCTTCAAAATCAAAAAAGGGAAAAGATCAACTCGCTCGGGCGGAATCAGTGCTGCTTTCTTAAGGTGGGAAAAGGTTCAACGGGGGGGGGGGGGCGTGCGACTGATTACTTTTATCTTCATCTTGTCGCCATCGTCATCGTCGTCACCATCGTCGTCACTATCAAATCGTGAAGAGGACTATCGGTTGAAGGAATGAAGGCCAGGAAAGAGATCTGTTAGGGTCAGGGAGGCCAGAGCAGGTATTGTGTGTTCGTTTTGATTTTGAGATTTGGTTAAGTTTGGCTCGAATGAATGGCAGTGCGGCTGGTGCTGGAGTGGTGGGCGGGGTATGGAGGAAGAGGGGGTTGTTTTGAACCTGCTTTTGTAACTGGACCTTTTTTTCAACCTGTCTTTACCGAACGACTTCTTTCCTGGGCCCTAGGATCCGTAAGGAAGAGACGAGGAGCGAGAGAGACCATGTTGGGCTTGTCATTCTTCCACTTCCATTGCTAGATATCCCCACGTCAAAAAGGTGTGCATATGAACAGCCATTCCCCTATGCGCTTGAGCATGTCAATTTCCGCGCGTCAGGACTCAGCTGCCCCGGGGTTCTGTTGAGCGTCCCTCGGCTTTGCCTGTGCTCGATGGTTTCATCAGGACGCGGCCCCGATTCAATCCAGTTCCACGTACTGTCCGCGTATCCAGGTCTTTCTTACTGCCCTTCTTCTGTGCTGGCGCATGGCAGTTGGAAACCCTAGCTTGGTCTGCCAATAAGTATCAAACCCATGCCTTGAGGTTGTGGGTACATCCATTTTCCTCTTTGGCTAACTAGTTATAAACCTAAATCTTATTCTCTGAGCTATTCAACAAAGGAGCTTTATCGTAAGACACTCCTAAGTTCAAACCTAAGTTAGAGCGAAAAGGAAGGATAAGAAAAATAAGAATCAATAGTTATAGCAAAGGGGAAGAGCCCGAGTAGGCAGAACGAGATGCCAGACCCAGCTAGTGTTCCTTTGTCTGTATCTAGCTCTGTGATCTTGGGGGGAGTGTTGGAAAACCTAGCTTGGTCTGCCAATGAGTCTCAACCCCATGCTTTGAGGTTGTGGGTGCATCCATTGTCCTCTTGGCTGACTATAGCCGTCTATGCCGGCCAGCTGGCTACCTTTTTCAGCGCCTGGGTTGTTCTCAGTCAGTAACAGGGGTGGAGACGACTCAAATTGGGCATGATGGATCTTCTTGCATGTGGTCCCAGGAGAGAAGCGGGAGCCGTGTCCTGCTTCCAGGCGGGTTTTAGAGTGGACAAGGATGGAATTGTTTTGGCCACCTCTGCGCGCAGCTTCTTTTCTCACGACCGCCCCGACGTTGCTGAACACGACGGTGTTTCGGTGTCTGCGTTTCACGGCCTGCGCAGTAGAACGTGTACCTGTACCGTATGAGAATTGGTCTTTATCACGACATGGCATTATTGGCTCCTGTTGACTACCCATACTTGGCCAGACTGATCAATGCGTCTTCCCAGCGAGGATACCAATCCGGGGAAAACATTTCGCATTCAGCAAGGAATGGCCTTTCGAGCTTGCTATCTTGGATCATGTAGCTGGTCACAGTTGAGTTTGTACCACCACAGTTCTTGCATGATACGTGACTTTTCTCTTCCACGCAGCAGAAATCAGTCAGTGAATCAAGGAAGCCTGAGGACATTGAGGGAGCACGAGCGACAACTTGCTATAGCTTTTTTGCGTGAAGTCAGACGCTCTCAAAATTCAACTTAGTTAGTATGACATTGTAAAGGTGTTTGATGGTGTGGTATTGTGTTGGTAATAATATACCTAGGTGGGCACGGATATGCCCGAGCCACTTGCGGATGGTGCCAGCGCTTGGGGTCATCGTCGACCCGCGCATTCGCAGATCCACTGGCATATACCCTGAAGGGGCATACTACCTAGGTACATAGGTAGGCAACAAGCAGGGGTCCGGGCTCGTGGGGCTGCCCAGTTGGCTGGATGAGGTTGTCGCTTCCCGAAATTCGTAGACGTCTCTCTGTCATAGTGTTCTCTTCTCTTATCCTTTTTTAGGGCAAAATAAAAGGTGCTTCCCTAATTCGGAATGTTTTAATTGTGTCCTGAAGTGGCCGGAAAGGTGGGCTAGTCTGTTCACTTAAAAGTTGAAGTTAAAGACTGTTGGAAGAAGTAGAATAAAACAATAAAACAATAAAACTTAAACGCTGTCTTGAGTTGCAAACAGCTACAATCTCAAAAGTCGAGACTGGCTATCAGGCTTCGGCCACACTGTATTTTCTTCTCAACTGTCTGTCTGTCTGCTTTCTGCTTAGCTGTCAGACTCTTCCCCCTATAGCCCACACGTAAACTCTTCGAGTTCTCTATACTTCTACTAGTATTACTCTCCTATAGGCACCCTTAACCTCCTACCTCTTCCTTTATTTCTTAATTATCTTATAATACTTTTAAGAAAATCCTTATCTTCTATAATAAAGGTATAGATATAGAATAGTATAAAGTTATTATATTCTTTCTTTTTTAGTATTTTCTTATAGATTTTCTCTCTTATTTCCTCTATAATATTTTTAATATTCTTATAGATATTTTCTATATAGCTCTTCTTAAAGTAGTTTATTTTAGCTTTATTCTTAGTTAGTAGTAATTAGTATAGACCTAAAGTATAGTGCTTACTTAGTGAGTAGATTTAAGGTTATAATATATATTAGTGGTAATAAGTAAGGTTTTTGGCTTGGATTTCCTTTGTGGGATTGCTTATATAGGGACTATCTTAAGACTATTCCTAGTTTTGCTATATAACTATTTTGCTGTCTATTAGCCCTTGGGCTATGTATTGTTAAGTAAGTTCTATAGTGTTGTTGGGAGTAATGCTTCCTAGCCTTGTTTGTGTGGTATAAGGTTATGGCTATGTGCCTAGGCAGAGACTTTTATATTATTATTAATATTGGTTTTTTTTAAATACTAGGTCTTTGAGTGTTTATCATTATGTGAAGGGACCATACGCCTTCAGGACGTATACGGATTAAGAGCATAATACCCCGAGACTGGCTATTAACATTGAAGCCTGTTATCTAATAGGCTAGGAAGTTGTCGTTTTAGGGATGCTGTTCCTTAGGATGTAATCACAATGACAGGACTTCCTCTACAAGGCTATACTATGAGACGAACGGGAATAGGATTTGTGTGTGTGTGGATAGAGTATAAGAAGTATTTTGGTAGTGAGGAACTACTTGCCCCTTACTCTGAGTAACCCATAACGAACCTCCCTTTGTAAGATCAACCTCACGACGGGTAAGCCGTATAACTGCTTCGCCGTCCATCTAGTCTACAGCGCCATTAGGAGCGATGCTTCCTAGCCTTGTCCGTGGGGCACAAGGCTGTGGTCACATACCCAGACTTCTACACTGTTATTGTCATCGTGTTTTTTTTTACACTGGATCTTTGAGCATTTACTACTTTGTGAAGGGACCATACGCCTTCAGGATGTATACGGAGAAGAGCGCAACCGGCTATTTCACAGGCTACTCCAGAGAGGGGCTTTCCTCGAGATTGATGTGTACTGGAATCGCTCATAAAGGCAAGGCAGCGAAGGGACCATAGATGACTCTTCAACCTGGGAGTCCCACGTACAAGTACACTGGCTGTGTGACTAATTTGGCAAGCCCTAGGCTCACACAAGGCAGTAAAGTTCTCGACGTTGGAGTATAATTCAATTACTCCTGATGAAGTATTGCTGCGATATCTGATCACGAAATGCCCCGTCCAACCATTCCCGCCCCATCCTGGTATCTTGGTATAGCATCTTGTGTGGTCACATCAATCCTTGACCTAACGCCATTTTGAAGAGATGAAGGGATAAACCGACCCAATCCAAACTCGTAACAAGCCGCCACACACGGCCAGGTTCGAAACAGCTCATAAATCATAATCAAGTCATCAAATTTGTTTCCGTGCCGCGCGAAAAAGAGGTGCTCAGCCCACGACCCTGTAAGCGTCAGGCCCGCTTAGCCTGCCCACCTCCCACGCACCAAGGTGCCTCTCGCCCTTCCAGGCGTGCAGCTTGACGACGACGTCGCCGACGGTGTCCTCCCGACCCTTGGGGACGGCATATTTGGGCATCTCGTGCTTGGGCAGGCTGACTGTGCACAAGCCGGATTCGGAGGAGTGGACGTCGCGAGCAGTGATGCGCTCGACGAAGATCTCCTGGTCACAGTCCGGCCTCTCGAAGGAGAGCTGCAGCCCGGATGCGGGGAACTTGGAGGACATGTGTTGTTAGCCATGTGCATGAACAGCAGGCCCTGGATGTTGGCCAGGGCGCGACAAGCACCTAGATTGCATGGCACTCACGATGGGGTCACGGCTCTCGACGCCTCTCCGGAAGGAAACCGAGAGGAAGGGAGAGAACTTGTTGGGAGCCATGAGGGACTCGGGATATATGGAGTATTTTGGCATGTTGACGGAGGCCTGAGGAGCACAACTATGATTTGGAAAGTGAGTGGATGCTTGCTCCGACTTGCACGTGGCGGTGGGGGAAAGGGGTGGGGGGGGCGACGGTGGGCCAGGGCTCAGTGCTGATCTCTAGTTTGGCCTTTATAGTTGTTGGTGTTCGGATGGGGTAGTAAACAAGACGGGCTGTACTCCGTATGCACCAACAAACGGCCAGGCAAGCTGCAGATGGGCAGCAGGGACTGCCGATGGAGGCGCATGAAGGGAGGGCTTCTGGAATGGCTGGTGTTAATCCTGGATAGGAAGTCCAATTTCGGAGTGGGTGGGTAAGCCAGGGGTTGTGGTGATTGGTGGAGGGTGTTGTTTGCAAACAATGGGGTTCCTGGCCGAGGGAGAGCCGTTGCCGAGCAATCCAGCCGTGCCGTTTTGGCGCACCTCGACGGTCGGAAGGGGCTGATCAGAGTGAGATATCACGGTAGGCTGGGCCAGACTGGTGGGTAGACAGACAATCGATTGTTGTGCATGCTGTGTTGCTGATCAGTGAGTGACCCACACACAGGGGCTCCAACAACTTGGAGCCTGCAAGTGCATGCACGTGTGGGGAGGGAAGGCTGAGGCTCCCCACCACGGGGTCTGACGCTGCCACAAGCATATGGGTGCAAGGCTACCGGTTCCTTAACCCCAGGCGGCTACTCATGACTGTGAGGCCAGCAGGCCACTGATGGTTTGTTTGTCTCGCTCAATAATGTTCCGCAGCCACTTGTCGCGCCCCTTCAGCCGAGTGCAGCCCGTCCTGGCCGAGTCCAGATCCGCCTTAGTCTCGGCTCCCTTCACTTGTATGAACACCAGCACCGTCACCGTCACCGCCACCCTCACCCTCACCCTCACCAACACCAACACCAACATCAACACCAAGATCCGGGCCAGGACAACCATGGCGGACAGCAGCACATTTGTTCTTGACGAGTACAACAACGTGCCGGTCACAAGTCCTGGACGGGCCCTGGACAGGGACCAGCTGACACGGTGGCCCCCTTTCAAGGTGCGGGTTCCAGTCTCCTCGACATGGCTTCTCCCACGTCGCCCCCCTCGGAACACAAGAGCTGACAAGGTCACCCGCGCCACCACAGAACTGGATCTCGACTCTGGCCCATTCCCTCTCACTCCAGTCCCGGCCTTCACACCCCTTCCATAGCAACCCCTACCAGCTCAAGCACATCACCATCGAGTCCTACACCCTGTTCAAGGCCAACAGCATCGGTTTCCTCAAGCTCACCGCAGATGTCTCCACCGCTGATTCCGCGAGCCGTCTCCCTGGCACCATCTTCCTGCGAGGTCCTTCCGTAGCCATGCTTGTCGTGCTAATCCCAGACGACGCACAAGCCGCCGGTGCCGACCCGCTGGACGAGGCCTATGTCCTACTAACAGTCCAGCCCCGCATCCCCACCGGCAGCCTGGGCTTCGTGGAGCTTCCCGCCGGCATGATCGACGGCGACAGTAACTTCGCCGGCGTCGCCGCCAGGGAGATGGACGAGGAGCTCGGCCTGGTGATCAACCAGGCCGAGCTGACCTGCCTGACAGATAAGGTAGGCGAGATCAGGAGCGCCCGGGATGGCCCCAGCCAGGACGGCAGCGCCAACGGAAGTGCCGAGAACATCCCTTTTGCCATGTATCCCTCTGCCGTAAGTACAACTCTCAGCCCTCTGGGGAACCCCAGCTCGGGCGCCCAGGCACCTTCCAGAGCACATGACTTTGGGCCCCATAGCACCTAGCTAACACGCGCCAGGGCGGCTGTGACGAATACGTAAAGATCTTCTCGCATGAGAGGCGCGTGCCCAGGGGAACACTGCGCGAGTGGGAGGGCAAGTATGGCGGTCTGCGCGTAAGCACAACTAATGCCCCTAAAACATCCCCCGACCCCGCGGGTTGGAATATTGCGAAATTCGTTATTCCAAGCTCCGAGCAGGTTTCTAACGGGCTTGCTCTAGGACGATGGAGAGATGATTTCACTCAAGATTGTCCCCTTGGGCGATCTTTGGCTGGAGGGCGCGATGGACTCCAAGGCTTTGGCTGCGGTCACACTCTACGAAAGGGTCAAGCAGTGGGAGAAGCAGCAAGCAAAGTGAATTGTGCGCCACGGAGACCAAACAGTGCATAGGCGTCTTTGGGTCCCGGCCGACCCATTCTCACCCAGCCAACTCTCACAATCTGAATGTCGAGCCCGGGCAGGGAACCCTGTCTGGGATGGCGGGTCTATCCCCTTCTAAATTTTGAACTGCCTCGCCAGCTCGATGCCCTCGGCCAGAGTGCCAACCCTCGCGTCGATAGCGAAGCCTTGGGCCTCCAGCCTTTTGCACTCTCCCCACAGGTCCTTCAGCTGCACGTTGAACACCTCGATGAACTCGTTCTCTTCTAGCTCGGGCTTAAGGTCCTGGTTCTCTGGCAGGCTCATGTCGATGGAAACGTGGACCATTTTGAGGTTGGTGTTGCAGAACCCTGGGTCTGTATTATTTTTGGTGGCCGCAACAGGGCTCATGTCAGTCAAAGGTTGTCAGGCGGAAGGCTTGACTGGGGGGGGGGCTGGACGGCGTCGCAAGCGGGTGGACTGACCATTCCACACTATAGCATTCAGAGTCAGCGGTCAAAGAATTCTAGGAGTAGCCTGCTGCCAACAAAACCGAGAGTATGCCACAAGGTGGAGGAGCTATAGCCCGTCTTCTAACGTGTTGCCCCTGAAGTGTTTATTGTATAGACTGAGAATGGGACATGTTTATTCTTGGAGAGGTAAGGCTTATATCTAGAAGATGCTTACTTAGAGGGGAGCTTTCTGTGACCTTGCCTACGTAGCCGGTCTCCTCCTTGAGCTCACGCACTGCAGCTTGCTCGGGGCTCTCGCCTGCGTCTATGAGACCGGCAGGTACTTCGATCATGACCTGGTCCGCTGGAGGTCTAAACTGTTTTTGAAGCACGATTTCGGGCCCTGGAATGCAGGGCCAGGCCTCTACGTCAGCTCAGGACAGCCAGGGGCAACATCAACAGATAACTGCGCAGGGTGGGACCAGTATCAAAATGTCACTACCCGTGGGCTTCTCCAGTATGGCTACAATGCCAACCCCGTCGATGTCGGTGCCCGTTGGGCGGGTGCTACGCCCAGCAGACTCCCAGTCCCTGGTCCTTCCGCGGGGGTCTCTGTACTGTATTCTTGTTTTTCCGCGTCCACGTCAGCCAGGCGCCCGGGATACAGGCGCGGCAGTCATTTGCAAGTAAAATGTGCCAGAGTGGACAACTCAACGGTCTGGTTCAGGTGTACGAGACGAGTATTACTTGGAGAGGTTTGTCCATTTCGCGTCGGCTGGGGCCTAGGCACAGCCAATTTTTCAATGGGGATTGATTAGGCGCGAGAGAAACACATAGGCCGAGAAGAGGTTATTTTGTGGGGTGAGAAACAACCAGTGGACGTACCAGCGGGATTATAGACAGGACCTTCGCATTGGTGGCAGACATGTCGGGCGAGCAAAGTAGTCGCGATAGTTGTCGGGGTTGGGGGTTGCATCCCTGGGTACCTGCCCACCTACCCACCTACCTACCTAGTAGGTACTTAAGTACCTACTTACTTGGGCGATGAGGTCCGCTGTAGTTCACCGTCCTGCATCTCTGACGTCAACACAGGCAGGTTGCTCGGGTAGCCTATACTACATTTGGAACTGTGCCAACACTTGCCAGAGGCTGTCATGCTCTCCCTTCCCATGATGACGACTTGTGAGAAACGCAGCACGCTATTGCAAGAAGGCGTCGTTACGTGGCCCGGGAGCATGTACACAGAGTGCGACAGTCAGCACCGCAGGGTGTGGCAGACACCACGGATGGATCCTCTTCCCGGTCCAACTCCGAAGCCGACCAACTCCGGCTGCTCAGCGGGCCGCCAACCACAAGCTCCGAAGCCGAGAGCGCATGCTTATCACACAGCGAGTCTGCTCCGCGAAGCCACGCTCATCCACGCACGGCTTACGGTCTGCGTGAGAGGCTTTCCGACTCGCCAAATAGACAATGGATTTCTAGGATGATGGCCGCTCTCTCACTCCTTGTCAACACGGCGCACTCGCTCGGCTTGACTATCTAACGTTGCGTGCAAAAGCTTACCCGTGGACACACGCACACACACACACACACTCTCTCTCTCTATTTTTCCCTCGCTCACTTTCCAACTCCGATATTTAGCTCACAGCCAGCATATTTCTCTGATCCGTCCCTTTTCACTCCCTCCAGTGCGATCATGCTGTTATCCTCATCTACGTGACATTTCACCCCCAGATTTCTTACTGCTGCTGTCCGCCCACCATAGAGTTTCAATAAAGATATTTCAGGCCGTCGAGTAGCCGGAATGATGACCGCGCCCCCGGTCGAGGACGGGGCCCTGCTCACCTCTGAGGAGACGCCTCTGCTGTCCGGTGAGGCCACCACGGCTGTCAGAGACGATGAGGACCCGCGGCGCAGATCTAAGTGGCGCGTCCTGGTTGGGGCCTTCGTTGTTCTCTTCCTGATAGAGTTGGCGGTCGGCATTTCCACGCCGGCGTGGAATGCCCTGCTGGAGAGGGGCCTATGCGCTGAGGCCTACCCGGAGATCGCCATATTCCTTGCTGCCGGCGACGAGAACCCATTGTGCAAGGACCGGGCCGTCCAAGGGAAACTGGCCCTGTACCGCGGTTGGGCCTACACCCTCGACTGCCTCCCAACTATCCTGCTTGCCCTCCCCTACGGCTCGCTCTCGGACCGCTGGGGCCGGAAGCCTATCGCCATACTGTCCATCATTGGAATTACACTAGGCATGGTCTGGTATGAGGTTGTGTTCTACTTCTCACTGCCGATGTGGACGTTTACTCTCAGTTTCGTTTTTAACCTCATCGGAGGCGGCTCCGCTGTCGGTATGTATCAAATCCTACAAATCGCCTCTCATAGATTCTCACCTCAGATCCGATCTAAAATCAGGACATTAGGAATGAGCATGATATATACCATGTTAGCAGACGTACTCCACGTTGAAGAGATGTGAGTCACACCATTGACACTATGCTCCGCAGCTGGGAACGATGCTGACTGTGCATTGCATGACCCCGGTACTGTTTAGGTTTTACTCTGTCTTCCTCGTTGCGGAGCTCGTCGCCAATCCCCTGGGCGGCTTCCTGGTAGGCCAGGGCCCGTGGCTCACTCTCGTTGTTGGCAACGTCTTCATGATCTTGGTTATGGGGTCGGTGTGCATATTTCCTGAGACACTTGCGGTGCGTCTGTGGCATGATAAGAGGGCCGGGAAGATGCCTAGCCCCCAGCTCACGGCGTTGGACGGTGATGATGGCGACGAGCTCAAGAAGTCCGGCATACAAGCCGCACTAGGTGGTGCCCAGCGGCAGCTGCTGGAAGTATGGGAGTTCCTCATCGGGAACAGGCGCCTTGTGGTGCTAATGCTGCCGCTCATCTTCGTGACACTCGGCAAGTACATACAAGAGATGCTATTGCAGTACGCTACGAAGCGCTTTGGGTGGTCGTGGAGCGAGGTATATCGTCCCCAACTCCCCACCCATCTTCGCGCATGCAGACCTCGTCACTTACAAGGCACCCCAAAACAGGCAGCATACTTCCTCACACTCAAGTCCGCCAGCTTCATCGTCATGCTCACGGTAATCCTACCCGCCTTTTCGTCATTCTGTCTTCGGACGCTTGGGATGTCACCGCTTTCTACGGACATGTGGCTCTCGCGCTGGTCGGGCGTCGTGCTCGTCCTGGCTGACCTCGCGATCGCCTTCTCCTCCAGCCCCGCTCTCTTCGGCGCCGGCTTAGTGCTCCTGTCCGGGGGGAGCGGGCTCGTACCGCTGCTGCGGTCGCTCCTGAACGCACAGGTTGAGCCGCATCACGTCGGTATCCTGAACACCCTCCTGGGCTTCCTCGACACCCTTGGGGTCATGATCGGTGCGCCGGTCTTCAGCCAGTCGCTCCGCAAAGGCATTGAGCTCGGCGGACCCTGGATCGGGCTGCCATTCTTGGCCGGCGCCGTCATCTCGTGCTTTGCGGTCGGGATTTTGTGGCTCTATAGCATCCCACCACAGGTGGAGAGGAGTGTTGTCCAGAGGGACCACGCGTGATGAAGATATCAGTCCATTTGGGGGCTTTTGAGGCGCTCTTGGGGCGGGAGGGGAAAGCCAGAGGCATGCGTCCCCCCTTTCTCCTTCTTGTTCTGTTCTCTTGATTCATGTGTGGGGAAAAGCAGTGGGGTTTCCTAAACCCTCAACAGCCAGGTTTTTGGAAGCTTTTGCTCGGGTTTTGATCAGAAATCGTCCCGGTGTGAATGGGCTGCGTAGGGTTCTACAAGAGTATGTGAGCGGATTAATGTCAAAGTCACGTAGAGATTGCCACATACCGGAGCATTATACCCAGTCTTCGGACAGTGTCTGGCGGATCATGCGCCCCTGTTTGAGCGACATTGTAAAGACTCAAGGTATGGGTTGGGATGACACGGCGTCCTGGATTCTTTCAACATGCTCTCATTGTTTACTCCGGATGCCAATGGGGGCCTAGGTAGCTGAGTCCTAGATTGTAGATTTCTGAGCTGTGCTCTAGAATTGGATATCTGCATGGCAATTGGGAAAAAACCTAGCCCATTTCAGAGTTGTTCAGGTGGTTGGTTACCAGCCAGGAAGTCGACAATACGGATTTCACATACGCCTGCAGGCTACATACCTACGTCTCTCATATGAACAACCCAGATATGAGGGATAACCTCTGGTCTAAGCCTCATGTTTAGCAAAACATAGGCTGCTGGCCTTGGGTTGCTGAGAGGTTGCGCAGGCCTGCTGAGATTACAGCATATGTACAGTAGGTACATTGTTGACTTCAAAGTGAGCAGGTATTCTGAACCGCGCACCACATCCACCATTGTCCGCATTACTCGTCGTGGGCCAGCAGAGACGGCGACTGGGCTCATGAGTGGTGGCGATTGAGTTGTTCCTATTCTGGTCGTCATGCAAGGCAATGGAAAAATACGACGCGGGGGATGGATATTCCCTGTACAAGGCTAGGGAGGCTGAGCACGCGGCTCTGCTCAGACGCATTCCATGGAGTGGTGCCTGCGGAGAAGATGGATGCTGGCTTGCCTCTGCACAAGAGCTTTGGGCCCCGATAACCCTGGGTGGACTTGACCCCAGGCCAGTGCTTGCCTCCAACTCGCGCTCGGACACAACAAGCGTGGCCTAAGATGGTGACAGGACATGATCAAGGCTGTCAATAGCTGTTGGCGTCAGGCTTGAATGAGTTGTAGGGTGGGGACCGCCGAGGAGTCTATTGGAGCGCTTTCTGATGTCAAATATGGTGTCTGGTTTAGTTGGGCTAGCCGGTGGGTTGATTGGCTCCTCCGTAGCGCATTGTGATGAAGCTAGAGAGGGTGGCAGCTGGATGGGGTGACGACTAGCGGAGAACGTGGGAAGCCACTCTGCTAGCACAGTGGGTCATGGGAGGACGGGGTGAACCCGACAGGATGGTGCTCGATTTTAGTCAGGGGGAGGAGGGTTGGGGGTCGAGGGTTGGAGGCTGGCGGTGGTACAACGGTGCTCTGGACAGAGTACGGTTGGTCGGGCAGTGCGGGATTGCTGTGGACAGGTGTCGGAGAGAAGGGACGGCTTGGCTCAAGTCTTTGGGCGGAGGGTTTGGAGCGACGGAGAAAAGAAGACGTTGGACATGATGCGGTGGAACTCGAGACGCACTGCGCATCCACCAGGGTTCCGGGCCGGAGATTTACTGACGAAACATGCGCCGTCGAGCGGCCCCCGAGTGCTGTTCAGAGCGGCGCTGGTCTCGACAGGACCCTTGAAATTTTTGGTTGTATTTTTATGAACTCTGGCCTCGTCCCGTTCGTATGGGAAATTGCCTGCTCGGCCTGGCTGGCCTGGCTGGCCTGTCACGGGACTGGTAGCTTCCCAAGGCGGGCGACTATGCTACCCTAGATCTGCGCTCAGGCGGCCTGCACGACCTTGTTCCTGGCCAGCTCCCTGGCCTTGGCCCCTGGCCCCTGCCATGTCCCCTGCCACGGCCCCTGTGGGCGGCAGGCGGGCATTACTACTACCTAGGTACCTAGGTAGCTGGATACGCTTCTGACTTCTGAACCCCCAGATGACTGACCTGATGGCTGCCATTACATTGAAACATCGAGTCGTGCCATATGGAAATGCTCCCTTCTCCATCGAGCCCACGCGGGTTTCGGGCCCAGCCCTAAACAGGTCTCAGGTACTCCGTAATCTCAAGACATGCAGCCATGCAGCCGCTGCAGCCGCGCTCTGTCTGCACCTGCGCTTTCCCCTTCTCGTGCCCCTGCGCTGTCTGTTTGGCAACGGCTGTCCCAAACGGGAACCCCAAACGGGAACACTGGACCGCCCATTTGATGCTTCTGTGTACAGAGCCTACACAACAGTCCCGCGGCATGGCACAGGAGCCCAGCTCCCCACGTGAGTACACATGTCTGCAGTCAAGAAGTTCTTGTTCTTGTTCTTGTTCTTGTTCTTGGTCTTGGTCTTGTTGTTGTTGTTCCTTTTCTTTAAGGGCACCACCACCCCCTCACTCTCCTTCCCCCGGTGCTTTGCCTGACTCTCTCGCACGCACACCTCACAGCTGTCGGTCCATCTCTCTCTTGTCTTGTCTTGTCTTGTCTCTTCTTGTCTTGTCTGCTGTGACACCATACACCATACACACAGTATATCACCCCTCCACCCATCCACCCACCCACCCACCGGCCCCATCCTCACCGCCCCACCGGCCAGTCCTAGCCGTCATCCTGTCCTTATATTGTGGTGATATTGAGCCCTCCCCTGAGCCGGCACCCGTTCTTCCTCCCCCTTCGTCACCTGGCTGGCGCGTGGGTTGATGGGGAACAAGAGAGGGGCGCCCGTGCTTGTGCCCGTTACATCCCGTGCTTCCTTGGGCCTGTGTTTCTTATCGGCGCATCTCAAAACGAAACCAGCCCGCCGCGGATCTCTCCTTTTCGGCGAGGGAAGCGAGAAGCCCCTGACATAGGCCCCCCGTATGGTTGCATGCCCCGATGCGTCCCACCCCCTCGCCGCCCCACGCAAATTCTCACAAACCTGTGGGCCTGCGCATGCATCCGCCCTGCCTCGACCAACCCGCACCCTCACTGCCCTCCAGATGGGATCACCTCTTCTCCCCGTGCCCCCAAAAAGTCTCTGACAGCTCCCGAGAAATTCGGATCGTCGCCGCGCCCGCCCATCTCCTTCCCCCCTCAGAAATTGGCCCTCTCCGCTGTCCGGCACCGCGCAGCAAGACGAGCACACTGCCAGACGACCAGACGACCAGACGACCAGACGACCAGACGACCACAACGCCTGTTGGCCCTGCCTGCCTGCCTGCCTGCCGTCTGTTATTTTCTCCGATCCCAACGCCCACGAGGCTTGCTTTTCATGCGGAGCCGCCGTCGACGGCATATCCAGGCAAAAATGGGCTGCTAGCACAACCGCTGCCCTTCCAACCTTCTTGCTCTGTTTTCTTGTCTGGCATCTATCTACCCACCTGTTGTTCTCTCCTTCACTCCTTGTCATTCCTCGTCATTCCTTGGGTTCGGCCTCCCCCGGCCAGGAAAGCTAGCCGCACCATTCTTTTCACTCTTGTTTTTGCTCTTTGGGAATAGCTGGATATCATAGTCAGTCCCTCGGACGGACTCATCCGCCAACCCTGCGTTCCTTGTCTTAGTATTGCTACTACTGTAAGCCCCCCCCCCGCCCGCGCGCGCGGTGCCCGCCGCTCTAGCAGCTATACGCATGCTCTCGGCCCCCCTCTGACATATATGATCACAGGTCCCTACTAAAGTAGGGTATTCGTAATATTTAAATATGGTTTCCTTCTTCGGACTCAAATTCGGAGCCGACAAGAAGAGGTGAGTTGGCCCATCCCCCCGTGGGGGGCCTAGCACTTCACAGGCCGTCCGTCTTATTTGCCCGGCCCTTCGACTAACACATGCCACAGGAAAGAGGTAGAGGCATTACAGCCTCCCCCTCCACCACCACAATGGAAGAATGATCGGACCGAGGTGCTCCTTCAATGCTCTGGCCTGTTGAGCACAAATCCCAGCAGGCCCGGCACCGCGCACAGCTCGCGTAGCAGCGCGCGAAGGCCTTTCGCCGCGGGTGAGAACCGCAACTCTGCAGCGAACAGCATCTGGGATTTCCACGAAACAGAATTTAGAGGCGTGGGCGCCGGCCGGATGGGGAGCTCTGCTAGCATCAGCGCCGGCTCTGGCCCGTTCATACCTGGTCATGGCCTTAAGTCTTTCGGCTCAGAGACGAACCTGCAGTTGAGCCTAGGTGCAAGAAACGGGTCCTCGACCAGCCTCGCTGCGCCGAGATTACCCTTTGGAGGTGGTGGCGGCGCTGTTGGTCCCAGGCCCGGGAGCGCACACTCGATGCGTAACGGCCGCGAGAGGCCGTGGATAAGCCCGCTGGACACCAGCCCCGTCAAGGAGTCGACGCCCGGGGTTGCCGGCCCACAGAGGAGCCCTCTTGGCCAACTGGAGCTCATGTCGCCCGTGCGGAGTGACAGTGAGTCGCTCCTGGGCGAAGACCCCGAGAAATTCGCCCAGGACATTAGCGACAGGGTCACGCAGGAAGAGACAATGGCACGGATGAAGAATGAGGTCGAGGAGAGGAGAAGGATACAGGCAGAGTTGGAAGCAACGGCAAGGAGGAACTCGGAGGCCTCAAGGCCCAAGACAGCTGGAGGATACCCGTCGCCACCAGCCTCTGTCACCAGTGACTATATCGTACCGTCTGTGTTGGTACCCGGGCAGAGATCAGGCTCTTTCGCAGGAGCAGCCGCAAGGGAGGCGAGGCCGGCGAGCAGCGGTCGGGACAACCCAAACAGCCACCTCACGCCGGCCCCAGGACCGCGCAAGCAGGACTCGGCAACCGGTAGCATGAGGTCTATCAGCAGGGGGCGGCAGCCTAGTGTAGAGGGCTCACAGCCCTCCTCGCGATCCCCACTCGGAAGCGTGGCACCAGTCGTTGAAGACAGGTCGGCGATCAGGGGCCGGAGTCAGACCGCCGATAACCCTTCGCCAGTGTCTTCAGGATCAAGGGGACAGCCATCACGTGAGCCGGTGCGGGGCGCCACAGTTCCTGCAGTAATGCCCCAGCGCTCGCCGCTGTTCCAGCAATCGAGCCCCTTTGATATCCACAAGACGGACGGCCCGGGTGAGAGAGGAGACGGTGACGAGCAGCCAAAGATCGACTACCGAGCCGCCAATGCGCCATATGGGATACCGTCCCCACCACTGTCCAATCGGCAGCGCACGAGCGAGGAAGCCGAGAGTCGTCCCGTGATCAGGAGCGTGATGGCGAAGCGTGATACCCTGGTCGTCGGCGGCCCCCCGCGCCAGAGCCTGGGCCTGCAAATTGACGAGTTCGAGAAGACTCTGCAGCAGGCACAGACCATGACAGCGCTTGAGAAGGGCCCGAGTGCCAGGACTGTCTCCCGTAGTCGTGGTGACAGCGACGGCGGCAGCAGCAACTACTCCGACATCTCAGAGTCACCAATGACCATCGAGCCACCCCTCGTTTCGCCAAAGCCGTTCCCGCTCACGCCGAGACCAACGACTCCCAGCGCGAGGTCGAACTCGTATTCTAGAGACATCCTCCAACCGAGCGGGCCCACTTTGGGTGCAAGGTGGGAAACTCAACCCGGCAGTGTCGGCTCAATCACGCCGACGTCTGGGCAGCAGGCTGACCAGACACGAGAAGAAACGAAGGACTCACCCGCAACTAGGCCCCGTCCAACGGGCGCCATGCCGGTGAAACGACCCACGGTGGATGAATACGGCAACGTGAGGGTCAACGCGGTTGCTTCGATGGCGAACCGCATCCGCAGGCCCAGTCCGGACGAGTACGGGATCCAAATTAAGCGGACAGAAAGCCCATTCAGGACGGAGAGCCCGATACTCAAGGAGGTCCGGAATATGTCTGGCACAGATATATCGTCAGACGGGCTCAGTAGCAACGACACGTCCCGCTCAAACAGTCCCCTTCCCAGCCACAGCCACAGCGTCTTCTCGCCGCCGCCACTAGCGAAGCGCCCATTTCAACCAAGATCCGACCACGGTCCGGCCCCGACCGCCCCTCCGACGACGCCCCTGCCGATTCCTGAGAAAAGTGCCCGTCGCAGGAAGGCCCAGGATATGCCGGGTCGTCACCCACAGGAGAAGACGATAGCAACGCAGGGGCCCGCGTCGACGCCCCTGTCAAGATCCCCGGGCCTTGCCTCGTCGGCTAGCATCATACCCGACCTGGCTAACAACCCCAATTGGCCCCTACCGGCGCCAGACGCCTCCGCGACGTCGTCAGTGACAGCCGACGGCGGCTTCGGGGCGCGACGCTCTCTGCTGAGCGACAAAAGGTCGGCGCCTGCGCCGCTCAATATCGCGGCAACGAGATTCGCGGAAGACACGGGGGGGCCGTGGACACCCGGCGACGCCGGCTCGGATAGTCGACCCAAGACGGCAGGCGGGGAGCGCAAAGGCTCGCTGATCAGGGTCGACACGGAGTTCGAGTGGAAGGAGGAATACTCAACCGACAGCTTCGACAGACAGCAGCAACAGGCGGCTTACCAGGCCTCGTCGCAGGTGGCGGCTGGAGACGGCGGCAGCAAGGCCGAGGCCATCGGCATGGCGCGGGGCCTGTCTCTCAAATATGACCAGGAGCGGGAGCAGCAGAAGCGGGGCAGGGCCAAGGAGCGAATGAAGCTGATGCGGGCCTGGACTATCGACGAAACGGCTGCGTCGCCAACGTCGCCCGACGCCGCCCTGGCCCCAGGGCAGCCGTTGACCAGGACGGTGAGGGCCAATCACGGCGTCAGTAGCCCGATAGGGGTCGCGGACGAGGCTGTGGCGAGGTTTATATAGAGGACATGTGCTTTTCAATGCATGGCTGGTGTTGAGTGTTTTTGACCTGCGGGTCTACATTACGTGGGTCGACCGAGGTTCTACAATTGATTCATTATTTCTGGGTAGATACCATTCACAGCGAGTTACTATCGCTTTCATTTGTGTTTGTGGTTGTAGGCGTTTGGGGTCAACTGGGGAATTCGTGGTTCTTAGAGCCATGTTCTCCCTTCTCTTCCGCCAGTTTGAGATGGCATGCGTGCGAATATGGGACAACAGAGGCCCTGGTCTTGCATCCCTTCCATCTTGGGAAAACACTTGGTTGTTATTCATACGTTTGGATGCGTCGATGAGTTTCGGCCTGACAAGGGCCGCCAAGTTCCGGGCGAAACATGTGATGAATTTGTCATTCCAGGACGGTGAGGTGAACAGATAAGATGACAAAGGAAACAACAGGAAAGTGTTGAGTTGACAACACCAGCCTTCCACACTTACGGTCTGGTGAAATTGTGCGCCAGAGATGGTGATTGTGTGATCCTATGTAAATCCAGCATAATCTAAATAGCTTGTTCCTCTATGGTGCAAATCCTTTGGACCGTTTGGGGGCGAGCAGCAAATGGAATCCAATGAGGAGGCAATGCCCTATAAGACATTCGTATTTTTTGAAATCACATGCCATGTTGTTGGCAAGGAATAGACACCAAGCCACTGAAATGCGGAGATCAGTCATTGAATAAGTATGAGATGCAAGTATCTGTCGAGCTGTGTCCTTGATTTAGTCCCCGTGGAGCCGGTGCATGTTTAGTGGAGCATCTCTTACACACTTAGGTAATGGCCCCAAAACCTTCTACGGTATACCTTGCCACAGAATCCCACAGAATGGTGCCTTGAGGAAAACTTTCAAGTAGAATGTTTCCTGTAGAACGACTTTCTATAGAATAATAGACTAGAAGTACATGAGGCAGAGGAGATCCGTAGGGACTACGTCGAATGTAATTTCATGTGACCGTATTACCGTAGTAATATATGTGGTTATACCCTGCTTAGCATTCATGACAAGCATGTTCCCATCTGTTTAGATTGCGTAACGAGGACCGAAGTGAGCACTCGACACCGGGACAACTGCAGCATGACCTACACAAGGGGCCACGTAGCCGTTTCGAAGCGGGCAAGCAAGGGGACAAGAAGCCCATCGGGGTGGAGAGCGTATAAAGTGCTTCCAAGTACCCGAATGATGTAGTACACCAAAGCCGATCTAGCTATGCTCAAATTATCATCAGGCTACTCTCCCGGCGCTTCAATGTTTACCCGGTGTCTCCTTTGGGAAGACAAACAAGATGAGCAGCTCCCAACGAGCATGTCTGTCTTCCACATCTACGTCGGCGTCGGGTGAGGTCGCCCTGGGGACTGCAACTGCTCGCACTGTCCTGGGCACGAAGGCAGACTACCACTCTGTGATATGAGGATTTACATCGTGTCCTATAAACGACCGTGTGTTGCTCCAAGCTGGCACGCGGCGGCAGTCTGTGACGGGGTTGGGGGGAGGTCGTTGCTTACTCACCCGGACCGTTTTGCCACAGTCCGGTAGGGCTGCAGAGCACCCAGGTTGAGAGCAGGCCAAGCCTGCAGAGGCTCACGCCATGAGTCGCGCAGCGTCAGAAGCGTGAGAGGGGCTTGAGGGGGCAGCTGGGCAGGCTTTGGGCCACGGACGGGAAGGGTGCATGCATAGTCTGCCACAAACCTTCAGAAATAGAACAGAGCAGGCGTTGAACGAGACGCGAGGCACGGGGAGCTGAGAGAAGGACTGCCCGGCTGCTGGCCGGCTGTCTGGGCTGCGGTCCGGCTGGATCGGCCGGCTGCGCGAAGAGCTCCAAGCTGTCCCCTGCCAGGCGTGCCTCGAGGTTTCACCGCGGCCCCTGACGGCCCGCGGGCGCTGGCCGCAGCGGCCTGACCTGCAGTGGCCAGAACCGAGCTGCCAAGGACGAGCATGGCGGAAATCCGGGGCTGGCCTCTGGCAAGGTGGGGCCGTGGGCCCTGAAACAAGCTTCAGTGGCAGCTCAGTGGCCGGCAGTGACAACACGTATTTGCAGCACAGCCTCTCTTGCTGCCAGAACAGAGTTGGATGGCGATATGGCACGATGGCTGTGCTGGCTGTGCTGGCGCCCTCGCCGGGCCTCACGAGCCAGTGGATCAGCTTGGACCCCAAGCAAGGACCCCTGCCCGCTGCATACGATGAGACGAGCTCCCGAGCTTGAAAGGGGGGCACGCCTGGTTGTCAACATCCGGGTATAAAGAGGTCTCGGTCCCTCTTGTCAACTGAAGGCCACGGTTGGAAGCCATCATCATCATCATCATCATCAACTGCCCCCACCACCACCACCACAACAACAACAGCAACAACAACAAGAAGAAGAATACCCACCAGCCTCATAAGCCACATCATGTCTGCTCAGGACTACTACCGCGACGGAGACCGCCCTCACGAGCGCCACCACGATGCCCCTCCGTACAGGGAGGAGTCACGAGGCGGATCGGACTATTACAGCCACGACGGCGGCCGACGTGACCGCAGCAGGTCCCGCAGCAAGTCGCGCGACCGCAGGAATAGCGGGGGCGACAAGGACCGCGACATCGCCGGGACCCTGATCGGCGGGGCTGCCGGGGCGTTTGGCGGCCATGCGCTCGGGGCCAAGGCGGGCCACGGCGTCATCGGCACGGTGCTCGGCGGCGTGGCAGGTGCGTTCGCGGGCCACGAGGTGGAGGAGAAGGTGGATGACTGGAGGGACGAGCGCAAGGAGAAGAAGGAGGATGAGCGGCGTCACAGGGAGGACGACGAGCGCCACCGGCGCGAGGACGAAGACCGCCGGCGCCGCGAGGATGAGGACCGCCGGCGCCGCGAGGACGAGGACCGCCGGCGCCGGGACGACCACCACCACCACGAGGCGCCCCGCGGCGGTGGCTGCGGCCCTGACACGGTGGTGGTCCAGCAGGGAGACACGCTGCGGGGCATTGCAGCCAGGTTCGACGGCGTCTCGTTTGAGGATATCGCCAGGCACAACAACATTGCCAACCCCGACATGATCTACCCGGGTCAGACCCTCGCCATCCCCCGCCGTGGTGGATGGTGATAAGCCTGGCTGTCACACTCTGCCGGCACTGAGAGGAACCAGAACATCAAATCAAAAAAAAAGAAAAAGAAGAAGAAGAAGAATAAGAAGAAGAGTAAATCTGGACAAATCAATTAGCAATTCCCAAACATAATGCTCTGCTACTCTGTGATTCATTAGCGTCTTGAGGCTGAAAATTAGCCGTGGTGCATCCTGTTCTGTCTGTAGGCTGTCACAATAGTGTGGCGTGGCGTCTGTCTCTTCACATTCGTCAGCCGGCAACGAGTGAAAGCTGGCACATCGCAGATCGGGGTTGGGGTTCCACTGGCAGCCCATGATCTTGTGTGCCGCTCGTCCCGCTTGTCCCGCTAATGCAGCCGGACGCGCCGCCGATAATTATCACCCGACCCCACCAACGTTGGCACCGTGGACGGGGGATCCAGTGGCGACCGGCCTCTATTCCCACCACCCCCATCTCGGTCTGGTCTGGCCAAGGGACCAGACCGAGGGGGTGGGGGAAGAAAAAAAGTAAAAAAGAAAAGAAGGAAAAAAAAACTTTGTCGACCCAGACTGGCGGGACAGGACTGATTTCCCTATCCATCCCTTCTCGATCGACCACATCCTCCAGCCGACCCTCTACTCCCAAAAGAGTGTTCATTCGCCGTGTCTGTCTGCCCTTTCCGGCCTTTTCCCCTCGCCTTCTTCTCGCTCAGGCCGCCCACATGAGCCGACTCTTCAACCTGATCCGTCTCACTCAACACCGCCTCCTGGCACATCGGTTCATGTGCCACCCGGGACCTTGATACAACACAGCAGGCGACTTGAAGTCTTTGCGCACTGCTTGGGGGACGATAGAAAGACTACACCTAAAAACCACCGCCTGTGCTCGTACCGGCACAGCTTACCCGGAGCTTCACCCGCATCGACGCTCCAGGTCGGACCCGGCGCCAGCCTGCTTCCGGCACCCAACAGGCCACTCGATTGATTGGCTTCTCCAAGATGGCATCTACCACCGAGACAACCTCGAACAAGGCCTTGTACGACGGCGTCGACGGGTCGCCCGTGCAGACACACATCTACAGCGACGGCGAAGCCCCTGACGCCGCCGCCGCCACCACCACCAACACCACCACCAGCGAGGACCAGGCCGTCGCTGAGGGCCTGCAGCAGATCCAGGCCAGGAAGGTCCACTGGTACTCTTACTTCACCACCTGGGACTTCTGGATCCTCATCCTGCTGGGCCAGCTCCTGACCCTGTGCAACACGGCCACCAGCACCTTCACCTCCTTCCTGGTCGAGTGGGGCACCTCCATCCCGGCCTTCCAGACCTTCTTCAACTATGTCCTGTTGAGCGCCGTCTACGTTCCTTACATGTTCTACCGCTACGGCTGGCGCAAGGTCGGCCGCGTCGCCCTCTCGGACGGCTGGAAGTACTTCATCCTGGCCTTCCTCGACGTCGAGGGCAACTACTTCACCGTCCTGGCCTACCGCTACACCAACATCCTGTCCGCCCAGCTCATCAACTTCTGGTCCATCGTCTGCGTCGTCGTCATTTCCTTCACCCTGCTCAAGGTCCGCTACAAGCTCTTCCAGATCCTGGGCATCCTCATCGCCTGCGGCGGCATGGGCATGCTGCTGGGCAGCGATGCCATGACTGGCTCCAACAATTTCTCCACCCCCGACATGCTCAAGGGCGACCTCTTCTGCCTGGCCGGCGCCACCTTCTACGGCCTCAGCAACGTCTTCGAGGAGTGGTGCGTCTCGCGCCGCCCCGTCTACGAGGTGCTGAGCTTCATGGGCGTCCTGGGCATGTGCGTGGGCGGCGCCACCGCCGGCATCTTCGACAGGCAGACCTTCCAGGAGGCCACCTGGAACGGCCCTGTCATCGGCTACGTCGTGGGCTACACCCTGTGCCTCTTCATCTTTTACTCGCTCGCCCCGCTCATGTTCCGCATGGGGTCCGCCGCCTTCTTCGACATCAGCCTGCTGACCGGCAACTTTTGGGGCGTCATCATCGGCATACACGTCTTCGGCTACGCCGTCCACTACCTGTACCCCGTCGCATTCGTGCTCATCATCATCGGCCTTGTCGTCTATTTCCTCGCCGGGAGCATGCTGGGCGACTCCAAGAAGCCCTGGCTGGGCGACAACCAGGAGGGCGGCGTGGCTGGCATCGGTACGGCCAAGCTTAAGGCGCTCAACGAGGCGAGGAGGCAGGGCCTCGTAGCTGACCAGCGGGTCTAGGTCTTCTAGAGACGACGCTGGGGCAGGTTTCAGTTTGCAAGTAAATCTGGAGCACACTGTCAACCCGAATACAATGTTGATACACGTAGACGTATAATAATTCTTGATCATAATACCAGACACATTTTCTCACTTGAAGAATTCTCCTCCTTAGATAACCCTCAAACCAGTCACAGGTTGGCCCCGCAGGCCGCAAGTGTGCACAGAATTTACAGACAAGAAGAGAGGCGGCGACCGAAAGGGTGGTTGTCGGTTAAACCCAGTGCCGCCGCTCGCAACCCGTAATTCTCTAGGTCGCCATTGGAAGAGGCTGGCACCGGCACGGCACCACTTGGCTTGTCCTCGGGTGATTCTTTCTCCTGTTAGTCAACCCTCACCTCCGATCTTGCTGTGGCGACAGTGGGATCAGCAGTGCATGCCGGCGAGTGAGGTCATGAAGCGTCAGTCTAGAGTGCGACGGGACGTTTTGACCCAGACTGTTAAACATGACACCGCCAACCCCTCCTGTTTCCTCTGCCCCTCTCACTGATATCAGGCCAAATATACAAGAACACAAGCTTCCTGCTCCGCAGATAATGCTCGTTGTTTGCCCCCGGGAACGACCTTCTCATGTACGGGACAGACTGGGCAGACGTGTACAAAGCTGTTTGTTTCGCGGCCACGGCAACTATACACCACTCCTACAGGAAAATCTTCCACAGCAAAACCTCCTGCTATTAGATAGCCTCCTATAAGATAGCCTCCTGTAGAAGCCATTCTCGGCTGGATGGCCTAACCTCGGTCGGCCACCACCAGTGTGGTCACAAATCGACTCGTCACCGCTCTTGCGCGTTCCTTGTCATTGCTCGGATAGAGGCCCCAAACTTGATACTAGGTGCCTTCGCAACATTCCACTTAGCCGATCGTAAGCCTGATGCAGCTCCAGGTACAGCACGGCCGGACCTTGTCGTGCCAGCTAACAAGGCCGCGCACGCGACGCGTCGCCTAGGAACGGCTGCCACGGGATACAGGATATTGTCTCCGGTCAGTAGGGACAATTAAGTGGCCATCTAGCGGAACAAGTTCGTGGGGGTGTGTCGGTTCTAGAGACTCAAAGACGATAGTCCCATCCTCTCTTCCATAAGAGGTAATCTTTGTGCGTGTACTATTACTTAAGGGATGGAGATTATCTCTCATGTTCATCTGGATAGAGTGGATCTCTAAGCTGAATACACACTCTCTCCAGGAAGCTTGAGGGTGTGAGATCCACCCCCATCGATGTGTTGGGGTCTACCTGCAGAGTCCCTGTCCACGGCAGAAGCAGTGTCACTCTTCACCCGTGTATTGCAAGTCTGTGTATCCCATTGGCCATCGGCACATTACGGCTCGAAGTCGGTGTAGAGGTAAGCCTAGTAGAGGTGTCCAAAGATAGCAACCAATACTGGATGAGTCCTGGCAATTTGAGACGGCCTACGTGTGTCGTAGCAGTAATGTACGTCTCCTACACCTGCGATTCCAAGAGAGACAGTGAGCAGCCCTCTTGCTGAATCACCTCGTACATCTCGAGAGTACCTTCCAAAGACAACAGGTATAGGCTACTACAAGTACCTGACATCAAGCACGACTTGTGTTGGCGAAGAAGTAATAGGACCAGTCCTGTAAGTGCATCCGAGTCCTGAAAAACAGCACAGATGCTCAGCATTGAGCTGCCTCTGCAAGATATGATTGCATGTGGGTGCTCGAGGCGTAATGGTGCTCGACAAGATGGCTTGGCGTCTTCTAAAACGTCTCTCCGGAAGACGCGCAGCCTCGTATGAGATTGAGCTCGAGATTGATGCCAAGAGGAGTTGCAAAGATGGCCAAGTAATAAGCCCTCCGGGTAGCCGAGACCAGAGATATCCCGGTACCAAACAGCCATGGGCCAGTAGCAGCCAGCAGCGAATACTTTAATAAGCTTTGTGACCATGTTCTCACTCTCGTTTCGCCATTAGCTTTCAAGATAGCTTCGGCGAAGGCGACGAGGCACTCCCCGCCACCATCTTGGCCGGAGGTAAGACTCTTCCACATTGAGATACTGATTTGGGATAAGACATTGAGAATGTGGGGACATTTGAGTTGCAGGCTGTCTGTCAAGGCGTTATGCCAGTGGCAGTACAGTATATGCTGACGCAGGACGGGGTGCGCAAGGAGGGTGGTGGTCTCCCCGCGCGGGGGCCGAATGAGAAACACTCTCAAGTCCATAAAATATGGCTGATATGCAGTACAGCATACATACACCAGCTGCAGGACAGGGGGTTGGAGACACATAGTAGTGCAGCACGCCTTGCATCTGCACTAGCTGTGGGAAACGATCAGGCGACTAATCCTCGGCGTGAAGCAGAAACGTCTCGCAGGCCCCACACCAAGGCTACTTGAACTCACGACGGGCAAGGCTACTGCTGCAGACAGACCACCAGGGGAAATTCACAGGACGTAGGTCGTGGAAACAACCAGGGCGGCTCCTCCACCGCATGAAACACGCCGGCCAGCTGGCGGATCACCATCAGGCGGGCTACAACCAAGTGGTGGCATGGGTTCTCCCGCCTGTTTGCGAGGCGCGCCTACCGGAGGAACGCAAGGCCTGGACGACTTGCGACCAATGTCGTCCATGTCCCGGGTTAGGCCTTGTTGCTCGGGTGGAAGGCTTCTAGAAGGACCAGGATCCCGCGTTTGCTCCTCTGCAAACCACACAAGATCTCATCCCTCGGCACGTTTGCATACTCGATGTCAATGTCGACATCAGACAGGCAGGCAGGTATCGCTCCTGTAGAATCCCAACACGTTTTCCGTCAAGTGTCCATCCGAGAATTCTGGAGGAGTGGGCAGCGCCGGGCAGCGCAGCTGGGATCGGGCCGAAACTTGGCAGACGGCGTGATCAGCGAGACAAGGACCGGCTGTCTGCCAGCAAACGAATTCTCCAAGTAGCTTCTTGCTGAGGAATGCCGGCTTGAAATTTGTCGAGACTGGCGGCAGAGGCCAAGGCCAAGCTCGGGGTGGACCAGAAGGAAGGTAATCACCCACCAGCGTTGCTACTGCGGACAATCAACATGGACCCATCAACCTTGTAGGCGCTCGGCAGGAGGCTCCAAAACCTTGACAGTAGCATTTTGGGCAGCCGAGGAAAGACCTGGCTGCTAGAACCCTGGCCGGTCAGGCCATCAGGACTCCCAGGTGCGGCAAGGTGCCTCGTCGAATTGTTGAGGACGGGGAGCCTTCCCCTTCTTTGGTCTATGTGGACAGCCACCGCCCTCAGGTGGTCTAATCGGGAAGCCAGATAAAGGGTAGAGATAGAAGACACGAAATGGGAGTGTCCGGGTGCAGGCCATTATTAGCCTGGCCGATATTCACTGGGAAGGGCCGGGCCGGCTGCCAATGACGGCGTTGTTCTCAGGTGGCTGACAAAGGGCCTGTCCTGACCCGATCGTACTTCCCGGCACCTGTTGTTCCAGCGAAGTTTCAACCTCAGATGCTGGGGTTGCCGGCTGCCGTGGGCGAGGGAGGGCTAGGGAAAGAAACATACATCAATGAGGACGTCGAGGCTGGCCCCGGAAGCCCGGAACCCCTCGGCACGGCATGGCACGACCGTGGGCATGGCACATGCACAGGCAAAGGCACAGGCACAGCGCAGTCATGGGCAAAAGTCCTTTGGGCTCATCGCTGCTGCCCTCTGCGACCTGCCGAGGCGCTCGCTCGTGTGTCACGGCGAGCAGGAGGCAGGGAGACGGCCAGATGCAGGGCAGGGAAACAAGCAGCAACACATACAGATACGCGACAGGCTCGTGTTGTGAAGGGTCTCAGATGGCCACAGGGTCGCATCGGCCGGACTTGACCAGCAGTCCATTGTGGCATGGCAGTCGAGAGAAACGACAATCGAGGTCCAGAGGGAGGAGACCTTCAGCATGGCTGCGGCCATGGGCATACACTTCGGCAGCGATTGGACCCTGAATGCACGGGTGAGTGCGAGCACGCAGTGGCCGCCATGACTGGCTGGGGCACCTGGGCCAGGTACCCAGACACCCAGGTACCCATGTATGTATCCTATACCACCTAGGTAAGCTACTCGCATTGTTCTCGAAGCGATAGGGAAGGGGTGAAGAGGCCGGGGGCCACCCCTGTCGACAGAAGAGAGGGCAGACGCTCCCGTCGGTTCGGTTAAAATGGCCCAGCTGTCGGCCCTGGCTGTCGGCCCTCCCTGCCTGGCCGTCAGCCTCGTCAGTTCCTCACTGCTGACTGGGGCCTCAGCACCCGAGTGGTGAGGACGCTGAGGGCAGGCATCCCAGCCAGCTGCCAGCTTGGTGGGAACCTCCCTGGGCGATGTGAACCGCACTCAGGCACTTCAGCCCAGGCCGCCTGGGGCCCAAATTTGCCATTGCAGATCGAGCCGCCCAGCGCAGAACGAGGCCGAGGAAAAGTACCCATGTTGCCATGTAGTGTATGTAGGGCACGCTGCTGCACGCCCCATGGCTCATGCCCCATGCCCCATGGCCCATGCCCCATGCCGAGGCAGCAAGGTTGACTGACTGCTGTGCAGCTGCGTTGCCTGCATGCAGCTGTCCTACAGCTTTTGATCATCTACCTACCCGGGCGGCAGCTCGATGCTCATTGGGTTGGGGCTGGGGTTGTCGGCAGCCCGTGGCCATCAGTCACCATCACAATATAATACCTGCGCATCGAGCGGTCAAGCCTCGATCAGATGCCCGGCGGCTGGCCGCCCGGCCTCGGGAAACCTGATTGCTCACATCTTGGGATGACGAAGTCGCGGGCCACGAGATTGAGGCTCCACGCGACTATTGACGTTCAATTTCAATCCTGCCGACTGCCAGTGCTGGCGTCTAAATCCGTCAAATGCGGAAAGGGGATTGGGGGGAGGGGCCCGCGACCATCAGGACTCTAGACGGGCCATGCGGGCCACACAGGCCACACATGCCACACTGGCCAGCGACACGACAGAATATGTATGGGGAAGAGGACAATTTCCGCCTTGACACCCAGGACACCGCATCACGCACAGGCGCAGGTGCCAGGACGCCGCCCCAGCGTCGAGGCAAAGATATGGAGAAGGTGGACTGGTCCAGGGAGATTGGGCGGGCGGGATGGCATCATCACTGTTCGCCCAGCAAGGATTCTGGGATCTCTAGGATCCTGGGTCTGTCCTGCCATGATAACTCTATTGAAATACACAGCCGGCCAGCCAGCCGGGCCAGTCAGTCAGTCAGTCAGTCAGTCAGTCAGTCAGTCAGTCAGTCAGTCAGTCAGTCAGTCAGTCAGTCAGTCAGTCAGCCAGCCAGTCCAGCCTAGTCTCGACTCGCCAGCAACGTGGGTGGGCAGGCAGGTAGGCAGGCAGGTAGGTGATGTAGATGATAGCAGGCAGATGGTAGACGGATGATGCGAAGTGCAGACGCACAGTCGACAGGCACAGCCGGCGCGGGCAGGGCACACACGGGCACGGATAGACGGCAACAGATGGGCGTGGCAGGGTCTGTCGTCGCAGCATGGCAACCGCGTCCGCGGGTTCAACTGGGCGCCGCTCGCCGAGGAGTTGGGCAACGATGGCCGCTCCCGGCGTCCAAGGTGTCGTCTCCAGATTTCATACGAGGTGCTGAGGGCTCGGGGCCTGTCGATTCGACCACATCTCCCCGCCCAGTGCAAACGGCGCAAGCCGGGCTGGACGCTACCGCTCGAATCCTCCGTGGGCCAATTTGATTTTCAACCTGCGTCGGTCCTTTACTCCTCATTCCCGGGTCAAACCAGACCCCCACATTCAAAATGTCACCCACCCGACGTTGCATTGTACTCGGTACTTGTTGACGACTCTTGGGCGCTGGGCGCTGGACAAAGGGCTGGCTGATCTGGCTTGGGTCACTTGACTCGACTTGTTTTTTCTTCTTCTCTCTGTCCCCCTCTCTCCCTGTGCCAGGTGTGCGTGCCCTTTACTTATTTGTGACGCTTACATCTGACAGGCAAGCCCACCCCCTGGTCTCTGCTGCCGGGCTGCGGGGAGGTGGGAAGGGGGTGGTTGTCCTGGCCATCAACGGGAACATCAGCATCGTCGTCGTCGTCGTCGTCGTCGTCGTCAACAGGGACGGGCATCGCAGGGACGGGCATCGCAGGGACGGGCATCGCAGGGACGGGCATCGGGCAAGCAACTAATGCACCCGACTCCATCTGTCATCCATCTGGCCACCGGTTGGACCTGTCTACTAGGGACAGTGCAGCCTGTCTGCTCGCGTTCAAGCTGTTGAATTAGACCTGAGTTATCCGTTTCGGCTGCAACGGTACTCAGTCATTCATTACTCAGCCGAGCCCGTCGAGGACGTCACCCGCATGCGAGAGGAACATTTGCAATCGAAACGGGCAGGTTCCTCGCCTGGTCTGATGCTTCTAGCTGGGCACCTGACACTTGACCGTGGGCAGCACGGGCAGCACGGCAAGCGTGGCAGCGTGGGTGGCCTTTTCCGAGGAAGGATTTGGCCTGTCCCTCTCTGCCTCTCTGTTTTCTCTCTCCCCCTCCCTCCCCTTCTCAAGCGGCCTTGTCCCTAGGTACCCACCCCGGTACCGTACCCAGGTTTACACAGTACTGGCCCATCCAAACAACGTGCGACCTTTAGCCCGGTCTGGTCAGTGCCTAGCCTCCCCTGCCCAGTCTCCTGCCGCTTCCCCTCCCCATCCCCCCTCAGGCTCCATTGAATTTTGGGCATGTACACCACCGAGTTCTGTCCTCGGTACCTTAGCTCCTGGCCTCAGCCCGCCGCCGCCGCGGGTTGAGGTCAAGTACCGGGGACCTGGGCTGGGAGGTCAAAGGCAGGGCACGGGCCAGACCTCCATTTCCAACCAGGTGCAGGTGCGCAACTGGGAACCCAGCCGGCAGGTCCCCAGCAAGTGCCCTCCCCCCAGTCTCGGTCCCCGTCCTGCGCGGGCTCAAGAAACCAAGGTCCATTCTTCGGTCCCCAGTCCTGATTCCCCAAGCCCTCAGGGCACGGCGCAAGGCAAGCGGAAAGGCAGGCAAGCAGCCTGGCTAGCTGTGGCCTGTGTGCCTGCTGGTGGGTGGGTGTGCCTGCTGTAGTACTGTGTAGTGGTGGCAGTTTGTGTGTCCATGTAAAATGTGTACGTGTGCGAGCCTGTGTGAGATTGTGTAGGTGGTGGTCCTATGCGCCCAGCGGGCGGTTGGTGGTTTGAGTGGTGCCGTGTTGTGTCGCTCTTTTCCTTCTCGAGGAGTTTTTTTACGTTACCTTGCGATTTTTTCTCGGGACTTTATCTACCCAGAGCATCCACCGCTCCGCTCCCACTCGGCTGCCGCCAGACCTGCCACTCTCCTCAATTCTTCCATTTCGGCGTGCGCCCTCTTGTCCTTTGCCGCTGCGTCTCTTTTTTCTCCCTCCTCCTTTACTTCAGGGCGCTGAAGAAAACCCCCCCCCACGACAACCCCCCCTAACCTCCGTCCGCCCATCGATCCCGACCCCCCCTTTCGAGGCACGAGTCGTTGAGCCGACCGATCAAACAAATCACAGTCAAGTCAGTGCCAGTGCCAGTGTTCGTGTGTCAGCATCGACACTCAGCATTCACTATCCGCACACGTCGTGTCTCGCCTTTTTCGCCTGTCTCGACTGACTGTCTCGACTGGTCTAGTCCTGCCTAGTCCCGGGTCCTCGGGTTTTCGTCTGGCTGCACTTGCTTGCGTTCCCGCAACGACAACGACCGTCTGCTCTCTGCCGCTCCACCCTGCGTTGCGCTCACTCGAGCTAGACCCTGTCACTTGTCGACAATATTCCCGTGTTTTCGACAAACAAATCGTTGGACACTTGTGGTCGTGTGTGTACCAGGCAGTAATAAGCAGAGAGGGTTTGGAACTCTGGCGCGTGGGTGAGTTTGAGTCCCTGTGATCCGGACGCCAGCAGCGCCATCTTGGGAATCGCAACTGCGACGTCGACGTCAATGCGCCGACCAATATATTCCTCGCCCCGTGGCTGGCCTCGAATACCAGGACTGGTAGCCTGCCCTTGACGATATTCTGCCAGGCGACGAGGCCCCTTCTGGCTGAGCCGGGGATTTTCATCCAACCATGATGCCGTCTAGTTCGGTTCTTCGCTTACCGAATCACGCTGACAATTTCCCGCTTATTGCAGCTCTTGATTTTGCACTCCAACGACGAGCCGTCTTGATACCCCTAAGAATTCTGTTTTCTTCCCCCCTCAGGAGAGGTTACCATCGCGATCTATCATGTCATACTACGGCGACGCGCAATGGCCCGCGGGCGGTCAGCCTGGCTGGGACCACCAAACCCCACCTACCCGTTCCGGTACGCCTCCCACTCCGTCTCGACGCTCGACAATGACAATGAATTAACACATTTGGTTAGGCGCGAGCTCCACGATACCTCGCGAGGAGACCTCGGCATTCTGGTATCAATTTGAGGGTACGTGTGCTACAGTTCGAGCAGGGCCATTGTCGTTCCAGCCCTGTCCCGAATCCGGGACAGGAAATGTTGGTCTTTGGCGCCAAGCCCGCCCGGCACCAGTCTGGGGGCTTGGGAAAAAAAATTTGGTCCTAGGCGATGGTATTCATGCTGATGATGATCGCAGAGGTTGAGCGCTCCATCGAGAATCTGGTCAAGAGCGGTAAAATGTTCGGGATTCCTGGTGGCAGACGTGAGTTCAAACCGCCCTTTTCTCCCGGCCCTGCCAGAAACCGGCCCAAGTTTGGTGAGTATGCACATCAGTGCCGGCTGGGCCACATCCCAGCACCGTCCAAGCTGACACTTGCCTCAACAGACCCCCGTGGTGCTGGCGGGCCCCAACGCCCGCAGTCGGTCGAGTTTGATGGCCGGCCTGGGCCCCCTTCGTCGAATCTCCAGAACTTCTATGCCTCCCAGCGACACCAATCCTCGCGCGGCTCCAACGAGGCGGAGCAGATGATGCAGGCCAAGAGGAGGATGGCGGCTCAGCGGGAGCGCGAGCTTCGCAACTATCATCAGGAGCAGCAATACAACCGAAGTAGGCCGCCCTCCTCTGTATAGCGTCACGAGACTCCAACCGCAATGAAAAAGAAGACAACACATTCCTCCCTCCAGGGGTTGATCAAGCCAGAGACTCTTGTTTGCGATTTCTCCATGCCTCAAGTGCGGCCTGACATATTGATGCCCCCATTGCTTCTCCCGACACCTCCCTTGTAAGACCGGACAGCTGGCTCGGGACCCCCAAGTCAGAGCCACGGCACGAAGCACCTGATTGGGATCTGAGCTAACTACTGTGATCATTAGCCGCCGTCACCGACATCCAACCCGGCCCCAGCTCAGCCAATGCGCCCAAGTCTGCCGATCGGACGCTGAGCCCCAGCGGTATGTCGGAGGAGGCCCGTCGTGAGCTGATCTCTCGCCAGCGGAGCGCGCTGTACGGCGAAAGCCCCTTCGGACAGACGGGAGGGTACATTGACGAGACCGGCACGCCTCGTCAGGGATTGCCCGTTCACCACGCTGGACCTCCGGGCATGCGCGGCCCGTCCCCTCTGACGTACGACGCCGGCCCGCAGCCCCCGAACGAGCCGGTCTCGGCTGGTCCGCAGCAGCGAGAGCGGAACAGCAGCAACGCCAGCCCGGCGTCCAACCCTGCAGGCAACAAGGGCTCGCTCGAACAGCAGATCAGCCGGACCAGCAACTCTTCGCCTGGTGGTGAAAATGGCAGGACCGTCGGCGGGAAGCCTGTGGCTCCGATCGGAACGCGGCCCTCTGGACAGCCTACTTCCCAGGGACAACCGAACCCGGCCCTGCAGAGACAATCGACTACCCCCCTGCCGTCTCCACTAAACCAGGGCTACAACGCTTCGGGGGCCGGCGAGTCAGGGGGCATCAACTCTGCAGCTGGGTCGACTAACCCCACCTCCGCCGGGTCTGACGCTCCTGTTGGGCTGGGCAGCTGGCCTCAGAGAGGACAGCCTTGGGGGCCCAAGACTCAGACCAGCGTGTGGGGCTGAAGCCGAGGACGTGTTGGGTATCCTCAGGAGCCAGTCCAACTCGATGTTTGGGTGGAATTATTTAAAATGCGCGGGACGTAACTGGTCAGGTGCATGCATTGATCTGGAGAATGGCGGGATCATGGTTACAGGGTGTTTTCTCAACGGCTTTTGCGTTTAAGGATGTCGGCATCCCGGAGGAAAGGCGTCGAGACACGATACCTGCATTGGCACTGGCATTGGCATCGGGCCTTTTGAGCTGGTTGGCATATGATGATTGACGGCTGTCTCGCGTGGGAAAGAAAGGATACCACTCTGGAATTTTCACTATCGGAGCAAGGGAGACTCATGTCGGGCGCAGGGCAGTTCACACAAAGGTCATGTCTGGTCTGGGTCTACGTTGGGCGGAGTTCATCTTGTCTTGTTGTTCGGTGGCGGCTTGGTGTTGGAAGTTTTTATCGCCCCCTAATATTCCCCTGCCCCTGGGTCGTACTGGTTGTTGGAGTTATCTTGTTTTGTTTCCCCCTTTGGCACTCGTCTCTTCATGATTTCCTATGCTGTGGGTCGCGGGTTTGGAGTTGGCATGAATTCAACGTGACGAATGCGGTCGGTGCTGGAAGGGACAGGCTCGATACCCACGGTCTTATATGGGGCACGGCATTCCTGGCTCAGTATCAACCACAAGCGTTGCAACCCCCCCTGCAACACCAAAAAGAAAGAGCATGTCTGATATATAGGATGGGAGAGTCATTACATGGCGGCCAAAAGCACAAAAAATGGAAACAAAAATAATCATCGGCGGAATCATTCTAGCGTACCTGGCTCGACATCGGGATGCGATGCGATTCAAGTAAACGCGAGCTTCGGGCGGCAGTCCGCAAACAATTCAGAAAGGCTTTCAAGCTCGACAGGATGTTGTTATATGGTCGCCCGCGAGCTTGTCATAGTGTGCTGATGGGAAGACGATCCTGTGCCGCAGGATGAAGATGTTTGATGCTGATCCTGATTGTGCTTTACTACGACTGTCACAAGAACATGTCGTGAGACCTAACAAACAATCTCAATGGCAAGAATGGTCTCAGGCCCAATTTCAGACTGGAGAGTCCCTTTCTCGTACGACGTATGGCATCGCAGGAGTCAGTCAAATCACCGGCCCTATCCGGCGACCTCCATTCCCGATTCGCGCCCCCAAGGCGCGCAACCTCCTCCCCGGCCTCGACGAACAGAGAGAAGAAAAAGAAAAAGAAAAGGCAGAGGAAGGTAGAGGAAGGAAGACTGACTTGCCCGTCCCCAGTGGCCATGGTCTACGAGCGAGGTAGGTAGAGCCAAACAAACTTGAAGTACGGCGTCTTGGCGCTGAAAGGCAGATATGACCCGCCGGTCCTCACGTTCAATCCGAATTCATCGACGATGTCAAAAACTACCAAACACTACGCTGGTCAGGCGGGCTCCGTTGGTCTCTCTGCTCTTTCAGGGCCTCATATTGCACAAGAATGCTACGAGTATGCTGAAATATCACGTGGACACGATTGAGAATATTTATACACTCTATCAAAGATGAAAGGTTGCGTAGAATCGGGGGTTTCCACGGGAAGCAACCCCCGTGGGCTGCCCACAGGCAAAGAAACAGCAAGGCAGACCACAAAAGGGGCGAGACACCACACGGGGCAGAGGACCCGTTGTCTTATACGCCTGCCGCGACCCGGGCGTTCAATGCGTGTATTGTGTGAGCGTGCGGGCTTCGTGGTACCACCGCTCGGCAGTGAGCCTCACGTCGCACGGTTCCTGCGGCTCGACCGTGGCAATCAAAATTGTCAGTCTAGATCCAGAAAGGGGCGGGGGGAGATAGACGAGCAATACTAGTGGAATGGTAGGCGCGGAACATGATCAATATTTGAGTCAGGGTAAAAATACCACGACTGAGTGTATTGCGGCTGCTGTGTTTATCGGTCTTGCACAGCCTCCCTCGTGGCCTCACCTACCCGTTGCGTCATGGGGTGATATAAATCTGTACGTGCCACCTGGCCGAATTATGCCAACAAGTTCCAAAACTAAAAGATCAATCACGAACGAAGCCGTGGCTCAGTCTGGCTCCTTGATCAGTATTGCCCTGCGAGCGCCTAGTTACACGTACTGAGATATCGGAATACACTCAGTAACACCTCAGCCTCCCAGGTGGCTCACGCTCACATGCCCAACGCTCGAATGCCAGCCTCAAAATCCACGATCTCATCTGCCCTCTCTGCCTTGCCACCCCAGAGCACAATTCCCCTCTCATCGACTGCAAATGCCCCACCCTGCTGCCACTTGTTTCCCATTATCGTCCCTGGGCCCTCGCCCTGTTCTGAAGCGGCGGCGGCGCCGAGGTCCATGCCGCCGTTGTTGGTCATTCCCATCTTGCGGCCGATGCTTGTCGCCACCGTGCTCCCCAGCCAGCCCTTCTCCTTCCACGCCGCTGTTTGCGTAGTCGGGTTGAAGTAGTACCAAACCGAGGACAGCCCTAGCCCCCAAGCTGCATAGATGGCCCGGTCCTCGTCGATAATCACCTGCACTTTCCAAGCCCCTCCCATCAAGTCGATCCACTTGCTCGTGGCGGCGGGCGAGGAGTGGGATACGGCTATACAAGTAACCGGGTTTCTGTTGGCGAGGTCGCGCAAGGCGAGAAAGGTCTTTTGAGCAACTGCGGACGGGTCAGACGGGCACATAACATTGTACAAGCTGGTCGAGCCGAGTCGAACCATGGGAATCGGGAGATGATTGGACCTTGGCAGATGAGGCTCCCGGGACTGGCTGGGACTGCTTACATGCACAACCAACACACCGCAAAAAGACGACAAGCACTTTTCGCCCATTGTTCCCGAGTACCAATTTCCTGTCACGATCTATGGGTGCGAGTGTGCCGACAGTAGGGCACTCAGCAGCAACGGGAACCGGGGGCGGAGCAGGCGAGAGCCAGGGCTGAATCGTCAGAGGCAGGCTCTTGACAGACATCCACTTCGGCCAGCTGTTCCCCTCGAGCTCATCCAGCTCTGCTGTGGTGAGGCTCTTCTGGTTCTTTTTGAGCTTCTTGGGCTCGTCGTTGGCGCTGCCAAAGGGCGAGCCCACATTCATGGCATCCTTGGGAACGCCCAGCTTCTTGAGCGCGAGCTTGGTCCCGAGGCTGGAGAACATGGTGTAGGGGTCGAGGGTTCCCCCGGGGCAAAGGAAGCAATTGGAGCTTATGCCAAGGTGCAAGATCGTTCAGTGAAGCTCTGGCGGAGTGAGCTGGCGATGATCATGCGCATGCAGGGGTGATCGAGGTCGGTTGGGATGGGAATTTGAGATCAGGGAGCAGGAAAAGGTGGGAGAAGGAAGAAAGTCGAGAAACCCTTTGTTCCTCCTCGAGACACGAGATTGGAAGAGTTGTTGTACAGGAGGGGCATGTTGAAACATTCCTGTCCGAGTGCTGAAATGAAACCCTATTGTGTCCTCCGCGGGCTGTCGAGGCTATTCCTTGAGACAGGGCACGTTTCGTGAGCGCCAAAGTCTCGGTCGAGGCTGGCGCGGGCAGGGGCCACGCTCCAGCTTGCAGTACCCCTGAGGAAGCGAGGCGCAAGGCTGAAAGATGGGGCCCCTGGGTTGGGGGAAGCTCGGGCCAAACTCTATGGTGGGGTCCTTGAGTGCACGGACCGGAAGGGACGCACACAGGGTGCTAGGTCTACGGTCTGCCTGCCAATGTGATATCCAGGCGCGCTGGCCCTGAGGGTGCGGGGTCCAGCGGGCCGGGTCTCAGCGGAATTTTGACAGTATATACCTACCTAGGTACCTACCTAGGTACCTACGGGTAGGTATGTAGGAATGTATTGTCTGTTATGGTACCCCAAAGTGAGCACGCGTGTGGTGTACCTAGGTAGAGTGGGTACAGTATAGGTAGAACGTGTCAAGGTTTCAACTCGGTGATCCCCACAGAGCAAGGAAACAATACATCCAAACATCCATACAGTATAGGCTCCGGCGAGGCCAGCGCATAATATATGGATGACGAGATCTCCTGTCATCCGATGTCTGTTGACCTGACCAGGCACCATGTGTATTCAGTAGGGCGACCGACATTAGCCTCGTAAACATCCTGGCTTCCTGATTTCTGCAGTGTCGACTATGATCAATAGGCAAACAGCTTTCATCTGTTCACATCCTCCGTAACTAGAACTGTTTCTGCCATGGAGAATAAGTGCACGTTTCAAGCAATGAGACAGAATCTTGACTGAGGGCCGCATCTTGAATTGTGACCTGCACCCGGGCGACCACTCCCAGGCTACGCGGCAACAGGAGAGGTCGATGGCTGGGCCACGTCCCGACTTGGTACATATTTGTTCAAGGGCTTGTAACAGAGGAACCCTGGGTGGATCGTCTGGAAATTGAGATGAACTGCGACACAGGCCTCGGTAAGAAGCAGCGATCAGACAGGCGGACATTTTGGTGATCACCGGCAGCGTGATACCCGCCCTTTGCAGACGAGCATCGACACCATCTTCGCACGGTTATCAGGAGCCTTACAGTGCTGGGAGGACACATGTGCAGGCATGGAGTTTGCAGCTGCATTGCATGAGATCTGAGCTCAGCGCAACGCATGGTCAGAATGGAGCGTGGAAGCGATGCGAAGTGTCACCGAGTTCGATCCGAACATAGATGAGGGTTGGTTGCATCGCCAGGGGTCGGGTCCGTGTTTTCTATGCCTGCGTACAGAATGGCTATTGGTGGAAGCCAACCAACTTGATGGTCAGGCTTACGCACAATCACCAGATTGGCCCATGCATGTCGTATATTGCAGCACACAATAGCTTCCGGCACACTTCACATCTAGACACGGTCGGCTTTCAGCAGGAGAGACAAGTGCGTTCTGCAATCATTAGCTATGCCGTCACGTCGGCCTTGATGGTCTCCAAGCTCGGGTTACCGACAACCTGCGTGGACAACATGGTAGCAAGGCTGCATGTAGGCCACCATTGTTCCATTCCGGCCCCGGATATTTGGCGCATGTAGGAGCGCGCGGTTACCTGCACGACGGCAACGTGGCCCGATCTTGTATTTTTCCAGCCGTGCTGCCGAGTGAAGTTACACCTCTGCGGTATACGCCCCGACAGCCATTGCCGAACCTCGCTCCTGGCAAATGAGGGCATGGACAAGCCACGCAGACCAACTATATGGGACGAGGCCCGGTTTCCGAACCCGTTGGTCGGCTAATCAAGATACGTCCGGCTGAGACAAACCCTGTAGTATCCGCCACTGGGCAACGACACTCGCTTGGCCAACCTGGGGGATGCAAAAGCGGGTTCATGAGCAGCTCAAGACCCTTTATGGCGGAACGTGACGTTGTTTGGGCTGCTTGTACAAGATCAGAGCACCCTTTGTGTGATTCCGTCTTCTCGAAAAGGGTAGATATCCCGAAGTCCATTAGCTCAGCCGCGAGCGTGCTGCTGCAGAGCTTGGTTACACGGCGTGGCTGGTCAGTCCAGCCCGACCTGCTGGAAGCTGTGATGGTAAGCCTCATCGGAGCAACGTCGTGGGTCGGCACGGTCGTTGGGGATGAGGCAGGTGAGGCGGGCCCCCGGGGCTCATTGACCCTGGTGTCCGGCGCGGCTGGAGGAGGACCATGTGCGCCCTGCTCAGCCTTAGTAGACCTTTACATACTGAGGTACGTAGTGATCGATGAGCGAGGGACCAAGACATGTCAGCGGCCGAGTCGGCATCCGCCGAATAGGTGTGAAGACACGAGCTGTGGGGGTTGCGGAAGGATCGGGGCATATTGTGGCGAAAGCCCTGGGGGGGGGGTTCTGGCAGCTGGGTTTGTCGCCTACGGAGTACTCGAACTCGAGACAGACGGATTTGGTGCTCTCCAAGGCGCACCTGCCCGCAGGAGCTGGGCATGGAACGGTGGCCGTACGCAGGAGCGGAGCTCGTACAAGGACACGGGACCCAGGAGCAGACTGCTGCGTAGCTGGGACGGGTCCTTAGTCGCCCTGGAGCCGTGCCGGCCGCAGATGACCAAAGGGACATAGAGATGTCTGGAGGGCCTATTCCAAACGGAGGAAGAGGCGTCGGGCTCCGGCGCGAGGTGACGACTTGCGAGGGGCCGCGCCAGAGAGGACGGACAGGGCTGAGGCGCGTGGCGACCGACCCCTTGATGCGTAGCAGCTCAAGCGTGGGCAGATGAGAGGGCCGGCAAGGTTCTCGTGATGGAGGCGAGTCGCGTGTGCTGGGGCGTCGAAATGAGCACTGGGGACCTGAAGCCCGTGTTTGCCGCGTCTGGAGGGCGGGGGAGGGCCGAGGGAGGGTAAAGTGGGTGCGGAAATTGGGATAAAGGGGGCGAGACGTTGACGACACACCAGACTGGCCTGCCAGCCTGCCCAATGCCCCGTGCCTCGAGTGCTGCTCAGGGCTCGGGGCTCGGTGAGAGGTGGTGGCAGGCGCACCTGGGCAGCCTGGGTAGGACGAGGCGTGCAAACGGGCTCTATTCCGGCCTCCATTCTGGCCTCCAACAGGCATGTATGTGGCCATTCGGTTTCTGGTCGGGCTGCCATCCCTTGGTAGTCACTCAGGCAGTCAGGCTAGCAGGCTAGTAGGTCCTGGACACGATACAGCGTGCACCGGCATGGGCCGCCCCCAGGATTGAGGATGTTCCTTCCCTTCGTGTCGCTGGGCAAGCCAGGGTCTGGTGGGTGATGCTGGGTGATGGGTATTGGGAGATGGGTGACGGATGGAAACGGGGGACCCACCCGCGGTGCATCTGCCACCCCCGCAGAGGCCAGCCCCTAGACAGTTAGGCAGTTTCGGGGTGAGATCGCCCATTGGCCCTTTGCAGGAACAAAGTCCCCTGACTGTTTCCTCGAGGGAAAGAAAGCGAAGAAAGCGCGTCCAAGAGCGTCATCTCCTGGGCACGCAACAGTCTTTCTCTGTGGCCTGCGAGGCAAGGGCGGCAAGAACGGCGAGGACTGAGAACACGGGACCCCCAAGCTTGGCCATACCTACTAGGTACCTTAGTACCTGGGCTACCTAGGTGGTCTGGAGAAGCTGCATGGAAGAATCGGGGCCCGGGACATCATATGCCTGGCACACGTTGCTGCCCTCTGCCCCTCTCAGTCCTCACTGGCGAACTGGCGGCCCCTACGGCTGCGACACCAAGGCGGAAGAGCCATGTTGTCTGCGAAGGTACGGATTGGTATTGCGCTTAGAGAAGCAATAGACAGACGCTCGGCCGGTCCACTTCAGTCAATGCCGTTAGGTCCCTTTCAGCACGTCGGCCTTGGGCCTTGTGCCTTGTGCCTTGTGCCTCTGGCTTCTCGCTCCTCCCTGTGGGAACCAGAAAGAAAGTACGGTCCTGGGCTGTCGGAAACAATCCAATAACAGATCTCATCTCCTTTCGGCCCCCTCTCACTTCCACCTCAGACAGCGCCAGCAACCTGGACGAGGCAGGTGCCTCCATAGCTTTTTTTTGGGGGGGGGGAGGGGGGTGTTTTCTGCTCGAGTACCCGGGTACCTAGGCAGGTAGCTCGACCTGGAACAAGACCCCAACCTGCCTCATTTCCCGCCTGCGCATGCAACCACAAACCCGCACCGCCGTGCGCCTTACCGCTGCCAGGTCCTTCAACGACCAAAACCAGAGCCAAAACCAAACCAAACCAAACCAATGCATACCACCATACCTAACCATACTACAGTAAACCCGCCTGCACAGTACCTGCGCATGTGCACTTGACCTGGTCGTGTCTCTCGTCTCGTCTCCCTCCCCGCTCTGTCTTTCTCCATAATATTTTTTTTGGCCAGCCATACCTAGGCAACCAGGCCATACTGTACAGTCGGATGGGCATTGGTAGTTTGGCCCTTCCTTCACTTGCTGCACCGACATTGCATCACGTCGCTTCCCTTTCGCCCCGCGGAGCAAGGCGGAGCACAGGCCCAGGGCATACATAGCATAGCACCTTTCAAGCATTTGCGCACATACCTACAAGTACCTACACACGGGCACACGCGCACACATCCATTCAGGGCACATAGCACTGTCGCCTGCTCATTGCATGTCCAGCCAGCCAGCCAGCCAGCCAGCCAGCAAGCACCCACCGTCCATTCCGTCCTCCTACCTGGGGGTACCCCTACAACTTCGAGCCTGCACCTCCTCCCGAGGCCCACCTGCACCCTCTGCCTGCAACTAACTGCGCCCTCGCCGCGCCCACGGCCTGCACCGCACCCACTGCACTGTGCTGCACCGCTCCCCCTCGACTTCCCTGACGCACATATCCCGCCCCCCCCCTTATTTCGCTCCCAAGATTGTTTGAATGGTCGCCTTCTTCTGCTCGACCTCTGCAGCGGCAACATACAGCAAGACTTCACTCAGTAGCAGTAGCAGCGGCAGCGGCAACAATCTGGGAAACGGGCGCCATTGATTGTCAAATCGCTTCCCCCCCCACGAGCGCCTCTTCACTCACCGTCTGGTTGCGACCGTGGTTTGCTATTTTGGGAGCACGCATCACAACTATGTATGTACAGTACAGTAACTCCTAATCCCGATCCTAACTCTCTGTGTGATTCAGCGCCCTCTCCCAGTTGCCCTTGCGGAGCGCTTACCCTCAACTCGGTCACAGAAGCAGAAACAGAAGCTGTAGCAGCCCCAGGTAGACCTCAGGCTTCCTCCTTCCTCGCCTAGAACCTGGCTTGCCGGTTACACTACACGTGGATATTGCTTGCCTCCTGCCTTCCAATCTCTACCAGACGGAGCCACCAACCAGCCAGCCCGACAGACAACACAGTCGCAGGTTGACCGTCTCAGCCAGTCCAGAAAAAAAAAAGAGCAACCCGGGCCTGAACGACAGCCACTCACCGACCCAATTCTCATTTCTCGACGCCGAGTCCCTCGATATCTGCCACATCCTCCATCTTGTGCCCTACTCCGATCCACTTCCGCCATCCGCTCTGCCCTTGCCTGCCCTTCCCCGCCCGGCCCCGTGCATACACAGGTGCTTCATATTCTCAGCTCTCGCCACGCGTTACCTCCTGTCCGTGGTAAAAGTCGCCGGCCCAGATTCATGGACAGCCGGTCAGCTACGGCAGAGCCAAAACAGTCCTACCAACCAGCCAACCCCTGGAGTCGCATCAGCGTCCCCTCGACACCGCGGACTCCGGCTGCTTCTACGTCGGCCTCGAGTTCCTTCACCGACGCCACCTCGGCCAGTCCGTACCCCCCAGCATACGACCTGCTGCCCCTGCTGGTATCGCAACACCAGGCGCAGCTGTTGCAATACAACAAGCTCATCTCTCCCGGCAGAGGAGGCGGCGGCTTGCAAAGCCCACCACTCCCCAGTGCGCTCCCCGTGCCCAGTATACAGGCAGCGCCGCGGTCGAGATCGTCATCCAAGGTGTCGAACAAGGAAAGCCACAGCGTTAAGCAGTCTCCTGCACCGCAGAGCTGCAATGGGACAAGAGGGCCCAAAAGCACAGACAGATCAGAACGTGAGGGCATGACAAAGGGGAAGGACACGGACAAGGAAACAACTCGCAAGATGCCTCCAAAGCAACAGCCCGAGGTCGCCCATCCCCTTCCCTCCCGGCCCCCGCCTCGAGCGACCCCCGCCCAGCAATCGACGAGCAGCTCCACGCAGTCTATCTCCGTGCCGTCAACGCCGCGTCAGCGGCCGCGAAATTTCTTCGAAGGGTCCGAGTCCCGTGAGCCCTCCCCGACCGTCGCGCAAAATCATTCACCCCGATCAGCATATTCGGAACCGAATGGCGGTGCTGCCTCCATGGCCCCGCGTCCGTTCCCCAAACCTTGTCAATACGAGACTGCTTCTAGACACTTCCGGAGGCGCATACCTTATAGTATAGGGTCAGACAGGCTGGAACGGGTCGATTTGGACAAGGTGAAGAGCAGCTTGTCCAGGGATGAGGAGCGGAAACTGTCCACGGATATGCGCGAGCTATACGACAGGTTACTGCCATCGGCCCAAGTCGAGGAGAATCGCAAGAAGCTGGTCCAGAAGCTGGAACAGATCTTCAACGATGAATGGCCTGGTCATGAGATACGGGTCCACCTGTTTGGCTCTTCGGGCAACCTGCTGTGCTCGGACGACTCTGACGGTTGGTGACAATGCCACCTACGCAACCTGCTGAGGACCTCACTGACAAGAGAACAGTTGATATATGCATTACGACGGACTGGAAAGAAATGGAGGGCGTTTGCATAATAGCTGACTTGTTGAAGAAGCGTATGTCTGCCTCCTGTTTCTCGCCAGACTGACACTATGTATGCTGATCGTTTCGGCAGGCGGCATGGAACAAGTGGTTTGCGTTTCAACGGCAAAGGTCCCAATTGTGAAGATATGGGACCCTGAGCTCAAGTTGGCCTGCGACATGAACGTCAACAACACCCTAGCGCTTGAGAACACTCGGATGGTTCGTACCTACGTGGAGACCGACGAGCGTGTCCGACCACTCGCAATGGTCGTCAAGTACTGGACACGGAGGCGAGTCATCAACGATGCTGGTAAGACGCAAAGCAAACACCACTTCTGATCACCGAGGCTCTGTGAACTGACTCCATTCCCCCTCCGCAGCCTTCAGCGGGACGCTCAGCTCCTACACCTGGATATGTCTGATCATCGCCTTCCTACAAGTCCGCCACCCGCCCGTTCTGCCGTCTCTGCACCAGTGCCCCACCAAGAAGCTACCTACGACCAACGGTCACAGGACCGAATTCGCAGATGACTTGGACCAGCTGAGAGGGTTCGGTGACAAGAACAAGAGCACTATCGGAGAACTTCTGTTCCAATTTTTCAGGTTTTATGCACACGAGTTCGACTACGACGAAATGGCGATATCGGTGCGGCTCGGCAAACTGGTTTCCAAGAAGGAAAAAAATTGGCAGGTCGGGAACGGAAACCAGAATCTCTGCGTCGAAGAGCCTTTCAACCGAGAGCGAAACCTGGGAAATACCGCGGACGACTGGTCGTTTCGTGGCATCCACCTCGAGCTTCGACGCGCCTTCGACCTGGTGGCCGAGGCAAAGCTAGAAGAATGCTGCGAGCAGTTCGTCCAACCAAAGGAAGAGCCGACTGAGCCCAAATTGTTCACGAAGCCGACATCACGCCCAGCCATCATTCGCAGCTCATCCCAGCAGAACTCGGGTAGAGGGGGCCGGAGCGGGGGCAACCGGGGCAACCGCAATCAGTTTCGCAACGGCAACAGCAGTCGAAGAGCTTCGTCAAGCAATGCCTACGATAACACGCAGAACCCTGCCGTATTCCCTCAACCCGGCGTTATGCCGAACGGACTTATAGCTCAAGACCTACAGTGGGGCCAATTTGCGCAGCATTACCAGTACCCTGAAAATATGGCAATGCTGAGTAATGCCCTGCAAATGCAGGATCGGTTGAACTGGTACACACATTACCAGCTCACGGCGCACCAGCAAGCTGTGGCGCATGCCCAACGCATGCAAGTCAGCTCCAATCAGGCCGGGGAAAGATCACGAACAAACTCGTTCGACCAAGCACCGCCACTGACAGCTCCACCTAGACCGGAACATTATGTGTGGCCCCTTCACCTGCAGCCCGCGTTCTACCACCACCACGCCGGCTATGGTACCTACCCCAGCTCGCCTTCCGCGCCAGCCGCAGCCCCCGAATTTAGGAGAAGCCTGCATAGGTCAAGCGCGGCGAGCGAGGTTGGCGGCCCTTCAGGCAGTGGCACACTGAGATCCCAGTCTCAGCCTGCGTCACGGACACCGGCGCCTGCTGGCAAGGCGGTCCAAGGTTCTGGAACGCCAGCCCAAGTGGTGAACGGATTATCGAGCCATGCACCCCGCCAGTCGAACCTCATTCCTTTCCCAGGACTTGCAGCGGATGACAGGACAGACTCGGAAGTCGAGGAAGGATCCACCAGGACGATGCCTGATTCTCCGCCAGAGGAGGACGGTGCTGGATATCTCGGCTACTTTGTCGCAGATTCCTCAACGCCACCTCGCCCAATGCAAGCAGTTCCTTCACTGAATGACGTGGGTTTGAGTAGCATAAACCGTCGCAGGCTATCCACCGAGGGCCCTCAGTCTGTTCTTGACCGACGGTTGCAGAGGACCTCTAGGTCTCCATCCCCCCTCGGACACGGTAGGACCTTTTCCGGGACGAACACGGCCCCGATCGCCTCAGCGCCTTTCTCGCAAAACAGTAACCGGACTTCCAAGGAGACTACGCCGTTAGTCGTTAATGGCTCAACCTTCATGCCGCCTTCTGCCATGACATCGAGCTGGTTAGCTGCAGGCGATGATACTGGATTCGACAACCCACTTCGGATTAGTCAGGTCCCAGGTGCTGGCAACAAGAGTACGGTGACTCCCGAACCGGCTACGTCTCAATCTGCAATGGCGTCAGAACCGGGTTCGGCAGGTCTGGACCGTCCGCTTGTAGTCAACGGCTCTACGCAATGCCACGCCTTGCCCCAGCCCCAGGCTCCATTGCAGTCTTTTGGACAGCGGATGGCGGCAACGCAGGGACCAAACGGTGCGCCTTATGCCTCATTCTTCGGAGACAAGTTTCAGGGCTACGCGAAGGTGCCAGATCTAGGTCGACAGAGGTTAGCGGCACGGAACCAGCAAGCCGGTATTTCGCCGCTTGACTTGGCTATTCCAAACCCAATGATGCCGGAGTCTCAGCACTTGTCACCAGTCTATGAAAACCGAACGCCGTCACCTACAGTCCGGCGACGATGGGAGGCTTCGGCGAGCCACGGCAGGATCGTCGTGCCTGGGCAAGCCCCAGGCTCTTGCGACGAGTCTGTACGAGACCAGACGACAAAAGCCCTACAAAGGTCGATCGGCACCAATGGCGTTGCAAACGGAGGTGACAACGGCTCCCTGGCTAACACACGACTAAACGGTGCTGTGCTGCAGGAGAGCGCACCGCTGCGTGCAGCCAAGGGCGATTTCGAGAACGTGAGCGGTTGGCAGAAGCAGAAGTCTCGCAAGAAGCAAGCAGAGGTCAAGACCACGACGAAGACCGGTCCCCAGAGCGAGAAACCTCCGAAGAACGACCTGGAACGGAAGGGGGGATGAGCGGGGCCGTCCTTTGATGACCGCGTTGTTTCCTTTTGGATAAACGCAAATGTTTAAGCCCATTCGGGATTGCCGGGCACGAAAGCGTGCTTGATCTTATTGGACAGCTCTGTTCAGGATCTCGCCACTGAGCACTTGGCGTGTTATTTATGTGCCTCGAGATGGTGTTGAGGCGGAGGAGGTTGTACGATCTGGTGATTGATCCGGCTGCCAATGTGGACGTGACGAAGGGGGAGCCCACGTATATGCGGATGCGGGATCGAGGACAGCCGATCTTGGCGGCACTTAGCGACAGCTCATTTCCACGCCACCCGACGGCGACGCGGAGAGCAACCCTCCCTCCAAACCCCAAGGAGAAGTGATAGAATTGCGGGTTCCCACTCTTTTGGCCTCTCTTCGAAAAAGGGGGACATTAGGTCTTTTCACGCGAACATGGTTTTTATAGAAGGTCTTTTCGACGACAGCATATACCACACAGGAATGGACAGCGCAAAATGGAAGTTTTCGGTTTTCAACACAGCATGACGCATTGCAGCAAGGTTTTTTCGGCTGTCATTCACCATATTTCTTTCGGGTGCAACGAACTCGTGTTGACACCTGGTACCTGTTGCTACCGTGGACGACTTGCCCGCGTCCGGCTCCCAAACTTCTCCTCACTCCAAGGTTGATTTAAGGAGATGTCAGAGAGCAAAGTCTTCTCTTGGGAATTTGAGGGTCGGTCTACCAGGTGATTCGGATTCAGCGTCAAGAGGAGGAAGGCATGAGAGTGCTTTTGAGCAACCGAAGCGTGGTGGAGTGGGCGGAAAACCCGGGGCCGCGCAAGCTATGTCGATGCTCAGCCAGCAGGGTGAATGGTGCAAGAACCTTGCTTCGCCCTCCCTTCGTTGGCACGGGCAGATTCCAGACGCCAAGTTGTACTGCTCTTTTGCAAGCAGAACCATGGTCAAGGCATAGATTATGGTTGTGCAACCTGCCGGGCAGGCACCTGTTTGAGAGCCAACCACCACTTGGGACAGGAGAAGAGGGCAGCGATGCGTGGGCGACAGGAATGAGGAGTCTGCTTGTCATGCTTCCAGGGAAGAAGTGGCGACGGTCTGCTGAACGGAGTTTCGAAGAGGCACATGGTATGGTCATGAAGGTTCAAGTTCAAGGATGGACACGGTTTTGTTGCCAATAACACGCAATCAGGTGCACAAGGGAAAGGTCAGGAGCTAGGCATAGGCATATTTCGAGAGAAGAGCGAAGGAAGAAGAAAATCAAAATAGAAAAAAAAAATGTTGAAAATCTAAAATCATTCTCAAATCTCGTGGCATGCGCGACAATGGGCTCAGCCGGGCGTGTTTGGGGTTGGCCACGGGAGTGCAAGGGCTGGTGGCGCGGCGGATGTTTGAGGCTCTAGGAGCAGGCCCCCCTCGTCTAGTACACTTGGTTGGTGGGCGCTGACGGCCGGCTAAACCGCTCCTGGACCAACCCGACGTTGGGTTGGCTGTCCCGCAGCCAGAGACGACAGGGTGGGATGTGAAGAGGCCGGCTCTCTCACCACTCGAGATGCGAAGGACCCTACCGGCCCCAGTGAACAGCACTTGATCTTGACCCAGGGGCAAGCAGAGCCAGCCTGCGTGCCCGGCTGCATACGCCCCCACTCGGCGACAATGACGGGTCAGCACGTCCGACCTGAGTCCGCGATGGCAACGGTGAGGCGCCCCACGCCCCCCTCCGGGTCGCTATCTTGTTCTTGGTCGAACCGGGGCCCGGCGAGGATCAATCATCTTGGGAGCGCCATGGGTGGATTGTCCATCTCAGACCGCAGCCCTCAGACCGTCTCCCCCGTGGCGACCTTGTCGCCAATGTCGAGCACAGGTTGGCCTCCACAGAATCCGTCACTGGAAAAGAGCATGCTGGAAAGTGAGGGCCAGAGAAACGGTGCAGGCGCAAGCAGCGGCCGTGTATCTGCAGGGCCATCAGAGGGGGCGATGGTGGAGCGGAGACTCGAGCAGCTGAGAGGCTGCACACAGAGGCTTCGAGCGGCCCGGGTTCCCGGGTCTGACCCTTGGTCCGTAGACAGCGCGTACGACGAGTTCGCGAGGGTCATGCACGAGGCGTCAGACGCGGTTGAGGCAGTATTGGCCGCAAACAAGTCATGGCGGCCGACGGGCAGGTCCCGCCGTGCCCGCAATGGCTCGGTTGCAGAGACGGTGGAGAGGCTTGAGTCGATGAGCACAGCGCAGGGGAGTCTGGTCACCGACGGGGACATTGACAGTCTAAAGGCCTCGTTCAGTGCTCTTGGCCTCGGTGGCCCTTTGGCGCCAACGGGCGTCTCTCATGAGGACCGGGCCCGTCACAACAGAGGCTATGATGCGCCGAATGGGCCGGTCCATGGGGACTCGTCTCTGGCAGCCATCCGGGATTGGAGGGCAGTGCTGGTGAAGCTGCTGCAGTCTCACAGGAGCAGTCTGGCCGCAACAGTCCAGGCCCACGACAGGAACGCCCCGCCTGAGTCGACGGCGAGGGCCCTGGACGACGCTGGCTATCGCGCCGGCATGATCCACGAGATGCGCAGGGGAAAGACGGCCTTGGCTTCCAACCCGACCGCCGTCTCACCTGACTACTGGGCACTTTACGAAAGGCGGTTTCGGCATTACGACACGGTCAAGGAGGCTATCATGCGCGTGGACCGCCTGCTCATGACGGCAGCGCCAGGGGCGGGCAAGGGGGCCAGCAAGGTCGGCGCGCGTGACTACATTATCTCGCCGCGGGGCAACGCGGTCCTGGAGTTTGAGAACACTGGGGCCCTCGACACTCCTCCGCTGCGGTTCCGCGTGTCGAGCCACATGCTGGCCGAAACGTCGCCCATTTTTGAGGCTGTCTTTGGGGGCCAGTTCAGCCACCCGCGCATCCTCGACAGGGACCTCAGGGAGCTGGACGGCCAGGTGCCCAGGGAGCCGCCGCGCTCTGTCAGCTGCGCCGACGGCAGCTGTGTCAGGCTGTACAGCATGCCACAGCTCGAGCCCAACAAGGAGGAGGCGCTGACCATCTTGCTCTACGCCGCGCACATGCAGAATGACAAGGTCCCCCGGGAGGTCAGCTTCGCCCGGTTTGCAGCCATCGCAGAGGTCTGCCTGAGATATATGTGCACCTCTCCACTGGAGCTGATGGTCGAGCACCGCTGGCTGCCTGCATGGGTGCACAAGGCCACCGAGCAACAGCCCGACGGCATCCTGCTCATCAGCTACGCCTTTGGCTTGCGCCGGCTCTTCACCCGCATGTCAAAGACGGCAGTCCTGAACATTGTGGACGAGCAAGAGCTACAGGCCAAGCCCTGGCCGAGCGCCATCAAGGACAAGATCTGGGCTGTGAGAACCGCCAAGCTGGCCCAGGTCTACAGCACCTGCATCAGCACAGTACAAGAGTACCTTCGCCAGCCCTCCATGCTGCCAACTTCGTACCCAGCCCAGCCCCCCTTGCCCAGCTACATCTCTCTCATGTCCCTGACCAGCGCGCCGCGCTGTCCGCGAGGCGACCACTGGTGCGACGCCACGAGCCTGGGCTGGCTTCTCCTGGTCCTCAACGAGCTGCAGCTCGCCTGGACCGTGGTCAACCCGTCTGTCCTGCCTCACGCGCAGGCCCAACAGAGCCAGCCGCCCCGGTCGCTGGCCCAACTCCTCGATGTGCTGCGGTCGATCCCAAGCCCGCCACACCCGCCCCATCCGGGGTCCGCTGTGTGTGACCCTGCCCCGGCCTTCCGCGCTGCCGTCAATGACGTATACAATAGCATCAGCGGCCTCACTTTGTTTGATGTGGACGGCAGGAGACACGGCTGGGGGTTATCGAAGCAAAGGCTAAACGAGCCGCAGACCATAAAGAATGTCTCGCTGGGCGAGCTCAGCAGGTCGAGCCTCATCGGCTCGAGTATGCAGCACGAGGTGGTGGCGGTCGCGCAGGCCCCTTCTCAAGACACGCGAGGGTTCATGCAGATGGACACTGAAGACCCGATGCCAGGAAACGGCAGTGAGATAGACACGGCGGTAGGCAACGAGCAAGAAATACAACAAGGCAACGCACCCGACAGCATGCGGTGGCAGCACCCACCTCTCACCTTCGCGCCTGACGAGGCTCTTTTCCTCCGCATCATGAAAAACGTGGAGACCTTCGACGACCTCCACGCCCTGGCGCTTGTGAGTCCTGCCTCCTACGCGGCCTTCAAGAACAACGAGCTCGCCCTGATGCGGCCACTGGTCGGCGCCTGGCGGCGGCAGACGCTCAGCACTCTGGCGGGTGGACCACCACAGCCTCAGTATCTCCTGCCGCAGGAGCTAGCCCGGCTTGAGGGTTTGCAGGCAAGGACGGGGGAGACCATGTCGCGAAATCATGCTCCCGATCCGCCACCTCCTCTATTAAGCCGTCACCAGAGTACGGAGGACGATGCGCTGGCCGAGGCTGCCCAACTGGAGTTCTCGTGTCCGAATGACGTCGAAGAGGGCTACGAGACCGCAGCCAGTGAGGGGCGCGAGGGCGAAGAAACTCGTGAGATGACTGAGGAGGAGGCCCGGCTGATACTATGGCCTGAACAACCGGCTCCATCGAGCGTCAGGGTGGCAACAGGATACCTCGCCCGGGGGAAGGTGACGGCGCCGCCTGCTCGTGCCGCGGTAGACAGGGAGGATAGCGATGACAAGTTCCTCGCTCAGGACTTGTGTCTGCTTCCCGAGCACAAATCGCTCGCCGTTCTCGGGGACAAGTCCCTTGGGGTAGACCTTGACAAAAGGAAGGGCATCAACAGTGCATGACTTGGTTCAATGATGCCTATGGGCGACAAGCTCCGTATGGCCTGGTATGGCGACCGAAAGAAATACAGCGCTGGCGTTTTGGGAGCGAAAATGTGGAACAAGGCGATGGCGTGCAAGTGACAAGACATCATCAGAAGGATAATAGTCTTGTATTTCACAGTCGTGTAATGGCTACATGAAAATTGCTTGGGCAACAAGACTTTTATCCTGCAGTCAATGCCCAAATACACCTGCTCAGCCCCTGACACCAGTGTCAACGGGGTAGTCCATTGAGAGACCTCGGACGTTCTTGGTTTCGTTGCCGTAATATCGGGATAAGCCGCCCAGGCGGGGCCTTGTCAGGCAGGCCCAAGCCAAATGGCGGGTTAGCCCCAAAAAGTGCACGTTGCCTCACAGGCCATAAAATCTGCTGAGTGCTGCTTGGGGCCGGTGACCCAAGACGTTGGGTATAAGTGATGATGTGCGGGTCAGGTGAGAAACATGAATCACTCGAGAGTCCCGTTCCCACTGGCCGATTGCTTAGAAACCAGCTCATAGCGCCCAATAGACTGATAAGTGTCAGCCACCGAGTACGGAGCCCAAAGGATTGGGGTTTGGAAATCTGTGAAAGGGACAAGAGTGATGCTTACTATCCAGCTTGACGCTGTCGATATGATTAGCCCACTGTGCGAACCTCGCCTTCGCCCAGACAGTTACGACATCGCCCAGCGTGAGGCCACGGACAAAATCGCCATTGCCAGTCTCAGGTCCACGGCCCATTTCCGAGAGCATCTCCGAACCCAGTGGGTCGACGTTGTCCTTCCAGGCCCATACAACCGTATGAGTTGTAAGCTGTCGAGTCGCAGCCTTGTTTCTCTGTATAGTCAACGTGGGAGAAGGGTGAAGGTCATGGTGGAAAGCTTCTTGGCCTGGCTCGAGTGCCGGATGTATGGACCGCGCAGCGTATACCGGAAAGTACGGGGTTGGGATCTCGCCGCTGCGGTCTAGGGAAGAAGTGGCCCCCACTTCTCCCTCGACGGGTGCCTTCTTTTCGGGTGTGTCCTTGGGGGGTTGGGGGTTCCTGTCGAAACGCTCCTTACCGGCCTCAAACCACGTCCAGGATCCTCGATAGCCTCCCCTTTCCTGGGGCTGGCCACCCCAGCCCTGGTCGCGGCTTCGCAAGGTGAAGACAATCTTGCGGCAAGGGTGCTCGAGGGTGTCAGTTGGACCGCCGATCCACTTCTGGAACTGGGCCAAGGAATAGTCCCCACCGTCAGAGAGTGGTTTGGCCTGAGCAGTGGTAAAGCTGTAGTAGCGTTCATCGTAGTGAGTTCTTCTTATCAGGCCAAGTGGTTTTGACCTCAGCTGACAGGGTGTAGGTTAGTTGACGAAGAACCGTGGCGTGGTAGCAGCACTTACAACGAACTGGTTCTCGCGGCCCGGGCCGGAAGAGACGGTGAAAGAATGATCCAGTGTGGTGGTTGTGTGTGGCCAGTACTCAGCGTGGTCGAGGACAGACAGGACGATCTCGGCCGGTAGTCTTAGGCCGTTTGTCAACATTGCCTTGACGACAACAACATCAAGAGCAGACGGCTCATATCCAATGCCTGGAGCGCTGGAGGCGGTGTTTCGCTCGGGCGAGGACTGGTGACTGCTGGAACTGCTGCCCGGACCGGGTGAGCCACTGCCGCTGCTGTCGTGGGAACTTGTCCCGAGGAGGTCGGTGATAAGGCGCTGAACGCCTTGGAGGAAGAAGGACATGTTAGGCGGTAAGACGGCTGGGGTCAATGTCAAGGTGGTGTGAGCATGCAATGAGAAGCAGTGCGGTTCCACGGCGCAGGACGGAACCCAAGGATTGAGGATTGATAGAAACAGGTATCCAGGTACTTAGGTCTGTCGCAAGTGCAATGACAACTGCGGTGGTGTAACTCGAGTGTTTGGTTGCAGGCACGATGTACCAGGCCAAACCGTGGCTTCCACTCGTTCAGTTTCCAGGCCTGCCAAGGGAGCCTTCTTGGTGATGCGTGCCACTGCGCTGTGGGCAGGGGTGAGAGACCCTTAGAACGCGTCCGGAGACAAGATACGTCATGCCCATGTCGGCCGATAACACCCCGGGGGTGGCCACAGCACTCGCTTCGTTATCTGCGAGATCGGCCGAGGCAGGAGAGCAACCTTGGAAGGCATGGAGTCAGTCGCAGGCCAGCTTTGCATGCTTACAAACCTCACAGCTTGACACCCCAGAGGTCACCCATGATGGTGGGGTGAGTTGGAGGACCTGGCCAGCCGTGTTATATCTTTTTTGCTCGTTTGGTGTTTTGCGGCTGCACTCTGTGACCGCATGAAGGCGACATGGCTGCCATGAAGCCACAGAGGTGTGTCGCGACGGCCCTGCGCCAGCTCACGACCACCACCAGCCCTACGAGAAGCCGCCGCTCTTGGGGCCTTCTGCGAACGGCGATTGCCACCGCACCCTGCCGAAACCCATCCTCACCATCGAGTCTTGCGCCGCAGAGATGCCTTCATACGAGCCCACCTCTTGCCAGTGGCGCCTCCAATCCCGCCATGTCCTTCCCCTGCCTCGACGCCGTAGAGAGCAGATCCGCAACCCTCGAGGCCCGCACCTCCTCGAGCGGCCCCGAGCCAACTTACACAGTCGGCGAGACCCTCAAATACCACTGCGATAAGCCTCTGCTCCTCGACTGGGGCGGTGTCCTCCCCGAGTTCGACATAGCATATGAGGCATGGGGTACCATGAACGCGGAAAAGTCCAATGTCGTCTTGCTGCACACCGGCTTGTCTGCGTCCTCCCATGCCCACTCCACCGAGCTGAATCCCCAGCCCGGGTGGTGGGAGAAGTTTATCGGGCCCGGGAAAGCCCTGGACACCGACAAGTACTTTGTCATCTGCACAAACGTCCTGGGCGGCTGCTACGGCTCCACCGGCCCCAGCAGCATAGACCCTGCCGACGGTCAGAACTACGCCACGCGCTTCCCCATATTGACCATCGAAGACATGGTCAGGGCCCAGTTCAGGCTGCTGGATGGCTTAGGCGTCGAGAAGCTGCACGCCAGTGTCGGCTCGAGCATGGGCGGCATGCAGTCCCTCGCGGCCGGCGCGCTGTTCCCGGACCGCGTCAGCAGGATTGTCTCCATCAGTGGCTGTGCCCGAAGCCACCCGTACAGCATAGCCATGCGTCACACCCAGCGGCAGGTGCTCATGATGGACCCCAATTGGAACAGGGGCTTCTACTACGGCAAGGTGCCCCCCCACCACGGCATGAAGCTCGCCCGAGAGATCGCAACTGTCACGTACCGATCCGGCCCGGAGTGGGAGCAGAGGTTTGGGAGGAGGAGGGCAGACCCGAGCAAGCCGCCGGCCCTGTGCCCGGACTTCCTCATCGAGACATACCTGGACCATGCCGGCGAGAAGTTCAACCTGACATATGACGCCAACAGCCTGCTGTACGTGAGCAAGGCTATGGACCTATTCGACCTGGGCCGCGAGAACAGGATGCGCACAATCGCCCGGCGCGCTCAGCGGGAGAACGAGTTCGCGTCCGGAGCCTCGTCAGGGTTTGAGGCCAGTTGCAGCCTGACACTGCCAGACCTCCCCTATGAGGAGCAACCCGGGACGAGCGAGGGCGCCGTCGACATCCAGGAGGCCATGAGCGCCAAGCCCCCCGCTGATCTTGTGTCTGGCCTTGCTTCGTTGAGGGACCACCCCACGCTTGTCATGGGCGTTGCCAGCGACATCTTGTTCCCTGCCTGGCAACAGAGGGAGATTGCCGAGACGCTCAGATGCGCAGGTAATAGGAAGGTGACACATGTCGAGCTGAGCGAGGAGCAAAGCCTGTTTGGTCATGATACGTTCTTGTTGGACTTGCAAAACATTGGTGGAAATCTGAGGAATTTCCTGGGTTGACTGATTGATAGAGGTCAGCCTCTTTCCCTGGAGTGGCAGGAAAAGCACAGTTATTTATTATAATTTGCTCTTTCGTCGCAACAAGTACATACTCAATCCTTCAACTTTGACTTCCAGCCGCGAATCACGAGATTTTCTGCGGAAGGAAGACATGCACTGTGGTCTGGATTCTTTGGTGGTCTTTTTTGACGCCGCATCCTATGGTCCACTTCAAGAAACGCCTCTTCTAGAACTCCCTTATTGGCTCCGGAAAGCTAAATGATCCACGCCGCTGCAAAACACTTGCTCCCTATAAATACACCGCCTAATCGCATGCAAGCCGGCCACTCATCTGCAGAGGGCCAGCAGTACCAGACGACGATGGCTCTGCTAGGGCTCCGTGCAACAGGGGAATGATATGAAAGGGGCGTGGCTCTGCCAAGGAGTCTGGTGCTTAAACGCAAGGCCGTAGCAGGCAGTGGAGAGTCTCCCTAGAAGCTCTCAGGGCTCATTGTTCTACCCAACGTTGCCCAGTATTGTCTCAAGTTCTTCCTCGAGTCGTTGACTCCTTGCGATGAGATCGTCACAGTCTATGCTGTGTTCGGTCCTTCGTTCAAGACTCCCTCACATGGTGATTCATGGAATGAGATTGTATACGGCCGAGCTTGCGCTCAGAACACGAACACAAGGCATATAGCTCCACTTCATCCAATGGTCCTCCCGAGTCTTGCTTTCTGCGCCACAGTAGGTGACTCGACGCCTTGCGGGATCACGTACCGGCCCGCATTATCAAATAGCAGGAGTGAAGTACGACCGACATGTTTGCTCTTATATACGAATCTGACTGATGGCAGGCGCCATCACAGGGTCCCCCATAAGCATCGCCTTGTGCGTATATCACTAGCTGCCGTGCCGTGACAAGATGGTTTTTTTTCGACGCTACATGGAACCGCGCCGCTGCGTGGGCGCTGTCACAGATACATCATGTGCCTACCATACTGCAGCGTTATTAGGACACAAAGCCATGTTGAGTTCTGACGGAGTACGATGGAGGACTCCGAAGGAGACAGTCAGTATCCTCCACGGCTCCTTTGTGGCAATCTTCGAAGAGTACAGCCCACAAGACGGTCAGCACACTGCCACTTGGACCGTCTAAATCCCAGGTCACAAGAGCCACGGCTCCCAAGCCCGAAAGGGCCAGTCTGTCACAGCTCTGTTAGGTCAGGTACATCCCATTTTCTACAATTTGGTTGTTGTCATTTCGTACCAGAGACCGAGCCACCAGAGGCTGTGACATGCCATGCAGCCATGTCCTTGCCGAAGTATTGCAAAGACGTGAGGCTGAACCAGAATTGCGGAGGACTATCGAAGACGCCGGGATATCAGACGCCAAGGCTCTCCCTTTGGAGCACCCCGTTCCAGGCATGAGATTTTGTTCTTCTCGCACACTGGAGGTTCGCTGGACCAGCTAAATCGCTTGATCGTCAATTAATACTCCGGGCTAGGCTTGTTCCAAAGCCATTGCGCAACGACCCTATGCTTCTGTATGCCCAAGGTTCTGGCATGAAATCTCGTATGGCATGAATTGGTGTTAGGGAGTCTGTGGGTATGGGAATGTTAGGTCCCAGCCCGAAATTACCCTTTTCGGCTATGTCTAGGGCTTTGATTGGCTCGGACTTTAGCATGACACATGTGTATTCGGCTTTAAGGCGCACGACGTCGTTCCACTTCCTCCAAGGCACTGGTTAGGGCGCTTACTGTCCCGCCGACCACAGACTACACCCAACTGGGCCGATACGGAAAAGTGAAGATGGAATCATGCTTAGCTTCTACCATCACCAACAAGCTGGTTCCGGATTTAACTCCTTAGAGAACGGAGGCGCACGGGTTTAAAGGGCGTGGCAACACCTCGATTCCAGAGCAAAAAGCATAAAACGACAAGGTCCCCTCTCCTTGCACAGGTTCATATGCTCAGAGGGTCAAGATACAGCAGCGCACTTGCTATCAAAGACTCATTCCAACGGCAGCATATTCTTGCAACACAACCCTCAGCTTCGGCAGAATGGCGTCTCAGCTCAAGTATCACAAACTAAAGGGCAAGCATGTCCTCGTCATCGGCGGCTCGTCTGGAATCGGATACGCCATCGCCGAGGCATCTATTGAGTCCGGCGCGGTTGTTACTATCTCCTCTTCACGTCAGTCCAAGCTGGATGCCTCTGTCTCCAGCCTGCAGTCCAGCTACCCCGGCGCCAAAGTCACGGGTATCGCAGCCGATCTCAGCAGAACAACTGTAGACGACGACTTCGACAGCTTGTTCAAGGCAGCCACCACCAGCTCCGGACAGATTCACCACGTAGTCTACACAGCAGCTGACTCGCTGACCCTGGGGCCGCTGGAGGAAACATCAACCGGGGGTATCCTTAAGGCGGCGCACCTGCGTATGATTGCTCCAATAATGCTTGGAAAGGTCGCGCCGCGCTACCTTGACAGGACACCACGGTCTTCCATCACGATGACCACAGGTTCTACGGCGAAGCGTCCAGACAAGGGCTGGGCCGTGATCACGTACTTCGCTGCGGGACTGCATGGTTTGACCAAGGCATTGGCAACAGATCTCGCGCCTTTACGGGTGAATTGCGTAGCACCGGGCTTTGTGGACACGTCACTGTGGGACGGCATGGGCGAGGAAGCCAAGCGGGCCTTGCTAGACAAGATTAGCGGGGAGCTGTCGCTTGGGCGAGTGGGCAAGGCTGAAGACGTTGCGGAAGCCTATCTCTGGTTGATGAAGGACTCCAATGTCACGGGAACTGTGGCCAGCACCAACGGTGGGCAATTTCTCAAGGCTTGAGAACAAGAGAAAGGAATGACCAATTGGATACTGCCTGTCGGTGACACATTAGGTCATTATGTACGTAGGATCGAGGGTTCTTTACACTTTTCAGCTTGGGAGAATATTCCTCATTACCCCCATATCCATGAGAATGAGCATGTCTAGCTGGTTCCGTTTCTATTCCGTATACCGCCTGAGCCATACGCAGCGCCTTCATACAGTCGTAAACGCATGTCTAGCTATTGGATACACAGTTTCAAATTCTGCTCTTGGGTTTCGGCATGGCCAGGTGACGGGTGCTTGTTTGAAGTGTGTGCATGGCGCCAAGGGTGGATTGTTTCCAGGTCCACCTCCAATCATAAGAGTTCTAGGTCTCCTGGATTCTAAGCTGCATCTAACCTGCAGTCCATAACGCTTTTCAGAATGTGGAGACCCCCCAAAACTGTGCCGTCAACACCAGCGCCGTCAACACTGATACCACCTATTGGTATCAACTCCAACCATCGCCCAATCAAGACAACAAAGATAACAAGTACATCACTCTGAATGAAGCGTACCAGGGCAATATTCTGGGTATCACAAAGAAAGAGGCCGAGAATCTCATCGTAAGCAACCTCTGAATAGCACCTTGATCCCTTGAGGAAGACGCCCTTCCCATCTATGCCCCGTTACCCCAAGCACCCGTCAGAATTCTGGATTTGAGACAAGACATTGCTACATGTTGTGTTTCTGTCACCCTAATCATCTGATTCTACCTCACATGTGCTATAGAAGCTGACCGTAAATACTGCAGATATCCATTCAAGTAATCAAGCCCAACTCATGCGTCACAAATGATTGCACTGTATGTCTAATCCCCACCACGGAGTACTCATTCACCCGGTTGCGTTTCCAATCCCCCATACATATAAAATGTATGTGGTGCCTTCATACAGTGGTGAGCGCTCAAGACCCAGCGCTCAGAGAAAAAACAATGCCAATTACAATAAAAGGACAATACAATACGCCTACGGGCACGTAGCCTCAGCCTTGTGCCGCACAGACATATGTTGGTAAATGGTGCCAAATACATGAAGCTGGACAGAGAGTAATAGAAAGAGTTTGGCTACATTACTAAGCGGATTGGATGGGCTAAGCCGTCTAATCTCGTCTCCATTAGAGCTTATGAGACTGCGGAAACGGCACGTACAGAGTATGCTGTCCTAAGGGCTATATTCATGACTCTACCCAGCCTTCCAAAGCGTTCTGAAACTCGGCATTGCTCTGGCTCCAAGGACCCCAAGGACACCGAGGAGGAACGCAATCGCTTTCTACTCACAGTGGAAGAGAAGAGGCAGGCCGCGTTCCGGGAGGGGACTGGATCATACGACGGGTATTCTTCCAATAAAAGAAAGCTGAGAGTGCTTCTTGCTGATGAGGACCTACCCAATGGTCCTGCATGGGAGGGTAACTTGGGATCCATGGGTGACTGAACGACCACCTACCAAGGTACCGAAAGACTCTACAAACGTACTAAGCCTCCAGGATTCCTGGATCAAATACCTGAGCTCAACAATATTTGAGGACACTCCAAACTTTAATCAGCCTCAGCAAAAAAAAAAAAATAGATGAAGCTGAGCGAGGAGATAATGGTCAGACAATGCTCGTTCGGCAGAAGAGTATCCGCAGTCGACTTCGCCCTAAAGCACATTACATCGTAGCTGCTCAGAGAACATGTTTCTTTCGAATGCTCCGAAGTCCCTATGGCAAAACCAGAGCATGACCAATTTGCGGCTACTCTGGTAGCGAACGAGAGTCCCCTTGAGCAGGGCCTCCCTTTTGGGACCCTTCAATATCCTTGCTACCACTAGTTAGTAGTTTCCTGATGTCTTCAAATAAGTGACTTCTTTCTTATTATGTATACGTGCGAGATCATATGCAACGTCTTCATAAGTGGTAAAATAACGATAAGCTGTCAAATGAGTCGCCATTTTTGCCCCCCTCGCAAAATAACATTCGATTGTGTGACTAAATATACTCTTTAGGTCACCTCGATTGCCCTAGATCATGAGTAATTACCCCCTTGTTGTGTAGCTGCAAGGCAGCGGGAGGCTTTGGTATTAGTTCACAGGTGGAACAAACTTACAATCTCTTCTCAGGTGTCGACTTCGAGGCCACGGCATCTGTCCCACAGCTTCTACAGGAGGTTATCCCCTAGGATTTTCCACCCTTGAACACCCTACTTCGGGGTACTCTCCTATGCGAGACTGTTCTAATGGAATAACCTCTTATAGAGGTAACTCCCAGAGACGGTGATCACAAAGGTAGTAGTTCAGCTGAGGGGACTCTGCTATGACTCATTTTTATTTTCAAAGGTGTGATGGTGGTATGGTTTTACCGTATGTGAAAGCTTTTGGAAGGCAATCGAGTAAGTGAGAAAGAGATACCTAGGTATTGTGTGGAGTCGCTGGTGGCCTACCCATTGAATTCGGAACTAGAGCAGGATATTTGCCAGGCAAGCCCGTTTACCCTAACCCCCAGATGTCCGCCTGGCACCAACTGAGCCTGTGAATTTCCATCGCTGAGCGAAGTTAAGCCAGGCAGACTGCAATGTCGATCCTGGATAATATCTTTGGCTTCTTTCACCGCATTCTTAGGCACGATGGCCACCAAGAGGGACATTGATTTTGTCGTCAACACAGATGGTGAAGACAGCGAGCCCCAGCAGGCCACGAAGCGCGCACGCAACTCGAGTGGGCAGAAGAAGTCGAAGCAGTCGCACGAGCCCCAGACAGACCTCACGTACGGCCAGCGGTGCTGCTTTCCCGGCCTGGACCATGACTACGCAAACAGCGACGAAGACCTTGAGTTCGAGGACGAGACCGACGCCCTCGCATACTTGCAAACTGTCAGGTAAGCAGCCCCGTTCGAGTCAGGTGCCCCGCCCCTCATTATTGTCCCGTATGTCTTGGCTGAACATTTGTCTTTCCATTCCCACAGCGAACCCCTACTGATGTGGTGAGTACGATAGGCAGCAGGCCAGTAGCATCCCCCACCTCCTCGTAGCACCCAAATCGGGCCCTCAGCTCCCTACAGCCCCAGGCTCAACAGCCCACTGCGATCCATACCATGGCCGCGATGACGAAACACGAGGCTACTACGAAAACGGGGCATATGCGGCTGCCCCAGACAGAGTCGAGGACGGCCCGCCCGCCGGTGACGAGTCGCTCGAGCAGGGCGGAGACGACGAAGCAGACACGATCGCCCAGGCGTACTACACCTCCCTCACGACACACTTCCTGAAACTTCGTGGGCGCCTGCAACAGCAACCACCCCCGGAGGCGCTCGCCGCCCTCACAAGAGACCAGTCACCTTACGTCGGACGCTTCGGCCCCGCGTCCAGGACCTTCACCACCTGGTCCGTCCGCATGCGCGGCTCCGACCCGGTGCCGGCTCAGGTCGCCGCCATGGACAAGGATGCTGTGTTGCGCCTGCTCCGCGTCGTCCTCGGCGGCAAGTTCCTCCGGCGGGGCACGGAGCTGCGGGAGCGCACGTCGAGGTGGCTGTGGGCGCTCCTGGCGCGCCTGCCCGACCGGGGCGAGCTAGACTACATGGAGGTCGGCTACGTGCGAGATCTCGGGAAGCGCGCTGCCTTGCTGATGCACAGCTTGCGGGAGATGGCCGCCCTGAGGGAGGAGGTCGAGGGCGGCGGTCGGGCCTCGTCAGAGGACGATGGGCTGGAGGGCGACCAGGAGGACTGGGACGGTGAGGCCGAGGCGCTCGATGACGATGGCGGGGAAGCATCTGCGCCGCCCCAGGACAGCGTCGAGCAACCTGTTTCAGTCGCCAACGACGAGCCGGCGTCTGTGCGGCCCTCTTCCGACCCTCTGGCGATGCCGTCCTCCACCGCCCGGGCGAGCGCGCCTTACGCTGCTATCGACAAGGCTGAGCAAATGGAAGACGGTGAGATTGACGAGTCAGCGCCTATGGACATAGATACCGACGTCGAGAGCGCAAAGATACGACTCCTTGCTAAACTGAATAACCACAGCCCGAATGGATGCGTTGCTGACAAGGCAGGGGAGGAGCCACCCTTTGACCCGGCCCGGGCACGGATGAACATGAGGGCGACGCTGAACATGATCCTAACGGTCGCGGGTGAGATCTACGGGCAGAGGGATTTACTTGAGTTCCGGGACCCCTTCCAGGTTTGAGCTCGCGACGATCACAGGCGAGCTCGTGTTGGGTAGTACCCGGGTATTTTAAGAAAGCGAAAACCCTACAATGAAATGAATAGCTCACTACCCATTGCCGCGGCGATTTTGTCCTACAGTAGACTATCCTGTAGGAGGTTGTCCTGTAGGAGGTTGTCCTGTAGGTTGTCCTATAGGAGGTTGTCTTGTAGGAGGCTGTCTTATAGGAGGTTGTCCTATAGGAGGTCACACCTCGAAAGGTTGTTCTATAGGGAGTCAGGTTGTCTTATAGGAGGTTACTACTTTGGTGGGATAGCACCCTTATGGGACAACGTCCAGAGGCTGTCCTATAGAAGATTGCGAAGCTTTAGGCCTCTGAATAGCTCGACTTCATCTACCATCCTGGACAATGCTGTAGACCTATGTGCTGTTGTCGTCATTCATGAAATTAAAATCTTGACCAAGAAACCTTTTCAAAACGCCGCGCTCATGAGGTACGCAACACATGAATCCAGACGCCATACTTCCATACCCAGAGATACCGTTGCCGCCATGAGCGGTTTGACAAGGCAAATTCGTGCGTCTCGTTCCTGCCACCCACGAAAGTTTAAACCATTTAGATGTCCATCGCATCATGCGCTAGCGCCTTATAGTCCAGAAAGTCTGCCTCCTGAAAGTCTCCATCGATCGCCATATTCTCCTGCCCCAGTTGGTCGAGACGCAATGGCATGGCAGCGCCACCTCCGACACCAGCGACGTCCATAGAGGGAATAGTCCCGGGTCGCGCCTTGTGAGCCCGGCGGCTCTTCTTCGGGATCGCCATGACACGGGTGTTGGTGTTGTCCCAGCCGACAGGTACGAGGCTCCTTGGGGAAACTTGCCCATCCATCCAATCCTCCTGAGGAACTTGTAAGGAGTCGGTCACAGATGGGGCATCGGAATCCTCGTCTTCTGAGTACACTCTCTTCTTTGTCCGGCTCGCGGCAGATGCCGTGTTGATGGTCAGGGCTGGCTGGCCAGAGTTACTGTCGATCGAGCCCTGACTGCTGGTAAGAGACGGCACGTCGTCAATGCTTGGGACAGAACCCAGCTGCAGGCGGGGAACCAAGACAGCGGGGGCATCAGGGACGGAGTCGGGCTGGGAGGAGAGGCCGCCGACTTTGTTAATACCACAGAAAGGCAGCAGCTCCCGCTGGCTGGTGGAGGAGGAGGGGGCTCGGGGGAGCGTCGGAGCAGTAGTGGCTGCGTGGTTCATTTTGAGAGCGTCGGTGTCGGACCAGAGGCTGAAGGCGCTGTAGCTGCCGGTCTTGTACCCCTCGGGAACAGACTTCCGGACGCGCATGCCAACGTTGAGCAGGTGGGATTGAGTATCTGCAGGCAAAACGGGCCTGGAAGAGAGCGAGGCCTCGGCACCGGCACCGGCACAGGCAGAAGTCGAGCTGTCGTTGAGGGCGCCGCTCGTGGAGAAGAAGGAGGTGATTTGCCTCTGGGAGGGGTCGCTGGCTGATCCGGCGAATTGACGCTTGGTCCGCGGAGCTGACATGGCTGCTGCCCTCGACCTTTATTATTTCTCGGAGGGGGTATGGGGCGCGTGGCGTGACACAGATCTGCCCAGGCAAAAGGCTGGTAGCCGTAACCGGTGTCGCGTTACGCCAATGAAGAGCTGATGCAGGGTGCAAAGTGGGACGAAGTGTTGGCAGGCTGCAAGACAGGCAAAGCAGTCCGGGGCGATATTGAGCTGGCCAAAGGTGTGGTGGAGGTTGGGCCTGTCTGGGACAGAAAAAAAGGCGGTGGGGTTCGAAAGTGTTTGGGTAACAAGAGACAATGCCGAAGTTGACATGGGGTCAGAGGCGAGGGCTGAGGTCTGAGAAATTCGTCTTCATCGGCATGTGGGAATTTGGGAACCTGAGAATGGGGGTTCTACTGGATCCCGCTGGTTTTGAGGTGATACGAATTGGGTGGGGCAATCGCGGTCCCGTCGAATATTGGCGCGTGCTTCCCGCGTTGAAGACGTGTACTTAGCGTACCCCGGCTGTCATGTCCGCGGGCTATCACCCGGCTACGAGACACCTTGGCCCACCGGGTACCGCCAGGTAGATATCAGACCTGCCGGGGCCCAGGGGGGGGGGGGCTTCGGTCTTAGTCAGCACCACTCCAATGAGCCATGGGCTATTGGTCAATGACGCCTTTACCGAAAGGCGATTGTGAGGAGGCGAGCTCTTCGGTGCTGACCAGCGCACTGCTTGACTGCCAAGGGAAGAGGCCAGACACACAGGTAGCATTCGGGAGGCAGGCAGAGCAATAGTATTGAATGTGACAGTAATTAGGTCGACCTCCCCCCGTCAATGCGGAGGTCAGTCTGCCAAGTGTACAGATGCTCCCAAAGTCTGAGACAACGGTGACGGGACATTTCTTCGATCCGTGTATCTCAAGCGGTGAGGACATGTGATCAGCAGCGGCGAATCAGCCCGTTGCACAACGGAGGCAAGACTATGGAGGGGTGATGGTTGCTCAGTCATCACACTATGTTTGTCACGACACACACACATACACACACAGAGAGAGAGGGAGGGGGAGGAAGCTGAAGATACCAGGCCTTGTGAATCTCAATGAATTGCAATCGCGAAGCACCTCGAGTCCTCCAACTCTGCCCCAAGGTACGGGTATAGCGATCCTCAATTAGCGATCCACGTCATCACGTCTAGCCAGCCTGCCGACCAACCTCGTCACACAGATTTGCAGACAGATCTAAACGCTCGTGAAAATGCCCATTTCCGGCTATCCACCTCGGTCGATGCAGCATTTCTTCTGCAATCAAAACGTACTCGTGACACGACAAGCGCAAGGAGACGACCACGACGACCATAGAGAGGCTTTTTCGTGTCTTGATTCTTTAACTGAAAAAGTCGATTGTTGTTGATGATGCAGATATCCGGACCCCAAACGCCCCCTCCATTTTTCGATGAGGTGAATTTGGATGTTCCATCTTCTACCTGCAACACAAGGTCGGCCGCCGAATTATTTGTCCAAAGGCCCATGTTGAGAGGGTCTTGCCTTGCAGATATCCGATGTGCCATCGTAATTCATTGTCGTAAACCAGCCGTAAGGAAAGGGAAGCCCGACGTCATCTCAGCACGCACGCCACTACTTCCTTCGGAAAGAGCAGCCCTCTGTGAGTCGTGCCTTACCACCGGTGGGTTGGCAGAGGACAGTGGTGCAGCCCTGGCAGATGACGACGGTCTGGGCGTGAGAGAAGACAGTGGTGATGGTGAAGCAACCGGGGCACTTCACGTCCATGAAGAAGGAGCGGGGGGCAGGCACAAGGGTCTGTCAAATCCAGTGTCAGTAGCTGCTGGCCTGGGGTGGGCGAGACTTCGGAACGCAGGATGCATTGTTTGTCATCGTACCTTGAGCTTGTGCTTCTTGGCCTCAGCCGCAGGGCTGGGGTTCAGGAGATCGACAGCGAGAACCTGATGAGAGGCGTGGTGTTAGCTTTGATGATTCGAGGCGGCGGACGAGGTGCACCTCTGGACGGCAGAGGTGTCTATCTAAAGGGGCCCGGCCGACCGGTGGTGGGTGGGTGTGTTTGCAGTAATGGAGTCAGATGCGCTGTAGGCGGTCCGCCATGATCCGTCGCTTGTCGAGCATCATCGCATTTCGTCGTCTTCGAGCCGTCGGCGTTGCCTGGTAGTCCAATTTTCGGGGGTCTCGTGCAGACCTCGTTTCCCACAGCGCACCGTTTTCTTTTCCATCGACTTCACACCGGGCGACCGGGACACATCATCGAAATCGGCTTACCATCTTGATTGATTTGTCGGAAATCTGACTTTTGTGTCTTGTTTCGGTTGACGAGATGTCTTGACTGGGGAACGTGTCCGTTGGGTCGTTTGTCGATGGCTGGATTATCGTCAAGACGAGGTCTCGCAGTGGCGGAGAAAAAGTTCGTTAGAAGGGCCCCAGTTTGGAACCAGTGGCCGAGTGAGCGGGTGAGGAGATTGTGTGGCTGGTCCGAGCTCCCTCCCGTCACGTGCGGCTGGCCGCCGGACCCACCACTGTTCGGCCTGCAAGGTAGCAAGCAGCCAACCCCCTTCAGCTGCGGTACGGCCACTGCTAAGGTACTGTAACTAGGGTCCTTGCCTTCCCCCAAGTGAGCCCGAGCCTAGAGCCAGAACCGAAGTAAGATCATTTGCACAATGGCTCTCCCGACCCCACTGTGGGGTTGTCAGTGAAGCTCTCTATCTTCAAGGTAAGGAGTGGCTGCCTGTATGGTATAACATAGTCCACATAGTGCAAGCTGCCAGGACATGTCTTGAGTTGTGCTTGCTCTGTGCCCAGCATCAGGTTCAACCACACCAGGTACCTACCTTAAGTAGGTAGTAACAGTCTCTCGCATCCCTTGATCATTTTGCCTTCCCCGATACCAAGACCCCCACGACAACACGTCCCTGAACCCAGGCAGCAATCTTTCTACCCACAAGCACAACCGTCGCCAGTGCCACTGCCCCAATCCCAACAACCTTTTCTATAACCAGCCAACAACACCCTTCGACCATAATGGCCGCACCAGGAGACCAGCGCATAGCTGTGCCAATCGATGACCCGAATGCCGACACAGAATGGTGCGTCGGGCCGAGCCCATCTCATCGAATCCCACTGATGTTCCGGCAGGAACGACATTCTGCGCAAACACGGCGTCATCCCTGAGAAGCCCCCAAGCCCGACTCCCATGATCGAAGAGGCAATCGTCGAGGCAAGGAAGATCGCACATGAGAACCGCCTTGAGGGTAAAGACCTCGACGAGCTGGACGAGCTCGAGGACGACGAAGATGACGACTTCCTCGAGCAATACCGACAGAAGAGGATGGCCGAACTGGGCGCCCTGCAGAAGAAGTCCGTTCACGGAAGCGTCTACCCACTATCCAAACCGGATTACCAAAGAGAGGTCACCGAGGCATCAAACAACGGTGTCGTCTTCGTCAATCTGACATCGTCCTCGGGAGGCACCAACGTCGAGTCAAGGGTGCTTTCTGACCTGTGGAAGCAAGCGGCCAAGGAATACGGAGACATCAAGTTCTGCGAGATGAGAGCGTCACAAGCCATCGAGAACTACCCAGAGAAGAACTGCCCTACGATACTTGTCTACAAGAACGGAGACATCGTGAAGCAGATTGTCACACTGACTACTGTTGGGGGAGTGCGCATGAGCTTGTTAGATCTTGACAAGATTCTGGTTGACGTTGGCGCTCTTCCCAGCAATGATATGAGGGTTGTGAAACGAAGGAGGGAAGCCGAAGATGCTGAAGAGGAGAGGCTCATGGGCGGCAAGGGTATCAGAAGCAGCAAGACGACTGCCAGAGACGACGACGACGACGATGATTGGGACTGATTGGCCCGGGAAATGCGAGCGCAAGGCGCCCGTCTCTGGGGCTGCTGAATTAAGTATGAGAAGGCCTGGCCTTCGAGGAACATCGGTCGCCTACTCAGGACACCCCGAGGCGATCTTCGGTACATTCGGCAGTCTTACTTACAGTCACAACTTCTGGAAGCCAAGCGGAATGATCGCGGAACGATCAAGCCCCTGCATTGCACGGTCGAGCGCCCACACTGTCTTCGTGGACTGCCCAACAATGCTCGCGTTTTGCTTGTGGCGGCAGGCCTCTCATATTCGTGTCCACCTAGATTTCCCGCAAGGTACATACATGCCAAATCACGTTCAAGCCCCACTCAACTCATCTCAATGTGGGTAAGTCGCCCCAAAACGTTATGACCGGTACTGTTGGTTCAGTCAGAACGAGACTAGAATCTGTTGAGAATCCGTCGGGGCGAGATGGCTCACGCGAAACTCCAAATTCTCCTTGTCTGTGAGGTCGAGAAACTCGCTGTTCTCTTGATGTACAACTCCAGACATCAAATTGTCTCTGCGCTTGTTCTCGTACGTGTAATATGCCATGAGGAGGGCTGTCGTGCAACATGCGAAGGCAGATGTCACAACTATCGCGACCTTGTTGCATCAAGTCAGTCACTTCGTCAAGTAAGGCGCGACATTTAGTACAGAGGTAGGGGGCAATCCCCGTTTCCTCTGTAGTTCAGCTAACCTTTGCGGGAATGTAATCGGGCCCATCCTTGCCTCTGAAGGTGAGGGGCCCGATTATATTTCCAAGACCTGGCACAATTTGGTCAGCCTCATTACTGGAGTATTGCGACCCACCGAGGACCGGATCACTCACAGAAGGACATTAGAAGAACCGCATTCATGGTCACCTTCTTGGTATGACCGGAGTAGTTTGCACCGGAGTATGAATACAACAACGGTAAGCTCGCTCCGACGATGTTTGTCAGGTAGTTCCCAGCCAGCTTGGCTCCCTTGCTGCCGTTGGCAGTGAACGCCAGGAGGGAACCACCAACAACGCCTCCGACCAGGAGGTATGCGATGATGATGGGGCCGCGCAGATTGAAACGGCCAGCCATGTACGTCGCGCTGAGGACAGAGATGCCCGTGATGACGCCTGATGGGATGGAAAGCAAGGCCGTCTCCTTTGAGGTGTACCCAAAGCTCTTGATAATGGTCGCCTGATACGAGGAGACGGCGCCGTTGGGCACGTTGGACGAGATTGTTATGAGGCTGATCAGCCATGTCTGCGGATCTTTCAAGCACTCCCAGGCCTGATACGCCTTGAAGTGTTTGTTCTCGATGCCTGTCTTGTTTTCGCGCAATCTCTCGACAGCCCATACCTTTTCATCCCGCGTAAGGAACTTACATTTCATTGGGTTATCTGGCACTACCCAAATCACCAAGGACCCGACCGCCATGGTGATCAGCCCGAACACCAGAAACATAATCTGCCAACTCGTGAAGGCCTTGCTTGTGTAGTGCTGGAAGCCAAAGGATGCCAGCGCGCCGATGATGGCACCCGTGGACGTGCCTAGGTACCATAGCCCCATACGTTGGGGTTGTTCGCCCTTCTTGTACCACATGGTCGTAACGAGGATCTGATCAGAACCAATGTCCGCCGCGGTCAGCCACCAGGTCTCATGGGTATGAATTCTGTGGACTATTTTTACGTCCTGACAGTATATTGCTGCGTACTCTTCTGCACCTGAGGCAGTGATATAAGAGTTGCTTGTGGACATGACTTACGAGCGCGGGGGCAACAACGGCCTCGAAGATTCCCAGAAGGACCCGAAGGGTTACCAATCCGGCCCAGTTCTTTGCGGTGGACACGAGCGCGGTCATCAAGCCCCAGAGAATGACGTTGGCGCCGAGGTACTTTGCCGTGGGTAGGCGCTGCATGAGGTAACCTGTAGGAAATTCGAATGCAAGATATGTCACGTAGAAGACAAGCGCGAGCTGGGAGAACTGGTCGGTGTTGATGCCCGTATCCTCCTTGAGGTCCATCTGTAGCACTTGGAGTCAGCTTTGAGGAGATCAAGCAAGTATCTTCATATGGATTGGGGGAGGAAAGGGCCAGAATGTGGCCATAGTCACAGCTCAGTTCCAAAGCCAGCAGCGTGACACATTCTCCTTGAGGCATAGGCGAAGGACAGGACAGGGTCCTTGAAGGTGTCGACGTAGTGTAGGAGAGCTGCTTACGACGTTGGCATAGTTCACCAGTGTCTTGTCCAGATATTGGAGGTTATAACATGCCCCTGGGGTATTCGATGTTGCTCTTAGCTCGATACTGAGCGGCCGGCCGTCTGATATTGAGAAAACTTACACATGAGGGGCACAATTCTCCAGTCTATTTTACGCACGAGGCTTTTCTCGTCCACATCTGTCATTACCGTGGTCCCCTCAGAGCACAGGAACTCCAAGGCAGCATCGGCGTCCTGGCTCCTCAGCGCCTGCTTCTCCGGGTCCATGGCTTTCTCCGAGGCGTTCAGAACAGCGTCGTCCGTGCGGCTGGGCTGCTGGTCTGATATTTTGTCGGCCATGGTGAAGCACGACTTCTTCGAGTCCAAAGCGAGTATACGACAAGAATTGGTTTGAGCAGACAACGAGACAGTCACGACGCACACCGCACCTCGCACACGGCACATGACATGGAGGAGGCAACGCTTAGTTATAAGGCGGCCATATAACATAATGCTACCCCAGATGGCAGCTCAACGGAAAGATGGGCTGCGCCAATCCCACCTACCCATGGTCGGTATAGCAGGACGCTCTTGTCAGCCACTCTGAGGGTTGTGCTTATCAGGCAAAGCGACGCCCTATGAGTCCATCCATGTCAGCTCTCGGGACGCGATGTTGTTGGCCAGGAGTTGGCTCGGCAAGTTATCAAGTAGATGTTTTGTGCCCGCAGCTATCTCCCAGCAATGCATGACGTCGTCGGGATGAGGTCGGAGTGAGGAGTGAGGAGCACGGCAGTGGAAACGGGCAGGAGATATCCAGTACTACGTGAAACCCAGCAGATAAGAACTAGGTGCGGAGCGTGGCGAGATAGACAGGGAGACAGCGCCGGATTCGATTGGCGAGCCGGCTACCTTTAGCAGGTGTGAAGACATCGGGGGGAGGCAGGGGTAGACAGTCTCTTGCCCCGGGTGCTTCTCTGGAGAGGAGCATGTTCCCAGTCAGTGGTGTAGAAGACATCTGTGCCGCGGCCTGTACGTGCTTGCGCAAGGGGTCGAGGTTGTACGAGGACACGGTCCGTCCCATCCTGTACGTGCACGGTAGGCGCGCCCCAGCACAGTTCTGTTCTCCAACGGCCCGGCTTGTGGCCAGTGCTTTCCTCGGCTCTGCCCGCGCCTGCCCGCGCCAACGACGCGTGGGGCGGGGGGCCAGACAGCTCCACTGAACCCCTGGCCTCCTATCAGGGCAACCCTGTTGTGTCCCCGGATGTTACGGAGACAGGACGCGTCCCACGCGACCACTCCTCCAACCCCCTTCACTTCCTCCCAAGACCGAGCCGCCCAGCTGCAGGGGGTTCCAAGACAGACATACACAGTAGACAAACGGTCGGATGTGATGCATCACCATTCACTATCCACCGCATCTAGGGACGCCATGGCCCCTCACCCTCAGGCTGGACGGGACGCTTCAGAACAAGGAGAAGTGGCCCAACCCGCGGAGCACCAGGTATCCTCTCCGCCTCCACTGGACGATTTGGCCCCCATTTCACGCTCGGCAACGCGTGAGCCCTCGCTGCCGCCACAGCCCGCTGTCTCGTGGGACGCGCAAACCCAGTCCTTTGCCAAGCGGAAACGAAGCACCGCCTCTCAGATCTTCTCCGACTCAAGTGACCCTGCCATCTTCTCCAGCGATGATGACCCTGCACTGGACAACTATGTTCAAGGCCGTCACAAGAAGAAGCGCTATGTTGGCTCCTGGTTCCAGCAACGCCCAGCAAGCTCTGACTCGGGCCTGAGTCTTCGCCCCGGTTCCAGCAGCCGGCCCGGGTCCAGGTCCAAGAGACCATTCGTCCCCGTCGATAGCGGTGTCTTTATGGGCAGTGACAGTTCCACTGATGATATCTTGGACGAGCTGCCTCCCGCCAGGGCCAATGATGTGGTCTTGCCCCCGCCCACAACAATGAGACCGCCAGCCCCGCAGCTTATCCAGGTGCCACGTCTGTCGCAGAAGGGAAAGCTCTCCGAGGCGGAGGCAAAGGCGCAGGAGATCATCCGCCAGTGTATCGACCGCGGCATTGAGGCTGTCGACTTATCGTGAGCCTCCCGAGGTCGAGCCATGTTGGGACGCTAGTTTTGCTGACGCGCAGCGTAGAGCCCAGGGACTCCGACATATCTCCAACCCAACCATCTCGTTGGTATCGCAGATCGCTCGGATCCCCAATGTGGAGAGGGGTGTCCCCTTTGAGCATCAGGACCCAGAGCTGCACCTCTTCCTCTGGGGCAACCAGCTCACCCGGGTCCCTGGCGCGGTCTTTGACCTCGACCACCTGACCACCCTGAGCCTGCGAGGCAACTCACTCACCGAGCTGCCCCCTGCCATTTTTCAGCTCAAAAAGCTGCGGACCCTGAACGTTTCGCTGAACAGTCTGAGATTCCTGCCGGTCGAGCTGCTCGAGCTCATCTATGACCCTGGGAGCTCGCTCGAGACGTTGATGCTTCACCCAAACCCGTGGTACCAGCCAGAAGGTGGCCAGGAGCTGGAGGCTCCTTGGTCATCCCAGAATGCAGACCGGACGAGTCCAGGACCGGGCCCAAGGGGCAGGGGTTGTAAGTGGCTGTCCCAAGAGCCTCAAGCCGACTCGTACCTGGACGCCAAGCTGTGGGCAAGATCACCAGTAGAGTTCAAGGACACAAAGGGAAGGGTGTATTCAGCTTTCCGGGTCAAGTCTGGCGACAAGACCCTGCCGACAGAAGACCTCAGCACAGAGCCATTGCTGCCGGCGCAGAACACTGCCCAGCAACGGATCTTGTTCTCCACCGAGGTCAGGACTACAAAGGTACCTACCCTGATGGAACTAGCCCTCCGGGCATCAGCCAGGAATCCTTACCTGTCGGAGCTGCCCGAGATGCTGGCCGAAACCACCCAGAACACGCGCATGTGCGAACTGCTCGCCGACACGCAGGTGTACTCATACACAGGTGGCCTGGGTTGCACAGTATGTAAGCGGCGGGTTATCAGGCCGACTGCGCAGTGGTTCGAATGGTGGGAGATCTTTGTGAACCACTTGGTCCCCGGGGAATCTGCAGAGTCAGAACCCCGTGCAACGGTGCAATACCTCACTCAGTCCCCCGAGGAGAGGCTAGTGCCGTTTGTCAGGCGCGTGTGCTCCTGGAACTGTGTCCGGGACCCGGCCAGGGGCTTGGGTAGACCATCGCAGGAGGACAAGTCAGACGCAAACGGGGGCGAGGGCATGGTCCAAGAGTAATCACATAATACAATCATGAGCGTTTGCCCAATGGGTCGCATATTCCAAACGAAAATGAATGAGGTGTAGAATCCTGTCCTGCCGTTGATATATAACGTGCCGAGTTCCAGCTCGTGATGCATGTGGATGATCTAGCATGTACCTCTACTGCCTTGAAAAAGGGAAATGTTCCTTTTCGAGACGCCCATTGCGATGAGTCGTGTTGTCAGCACAGGCACGGAAGACTGGGATTAAAAAGAGTCTCTGCATGGCAGGCGTCTCTGGACCGCGAGGTGCAGACAGCCACTGCAGCTTCGGCATCTAGGGCCCAGGCCAGATGTGCTTTCCAGACTGCCCACCCACAGGGGGTCTGGTTGCCCCGAGACTTCAACGGCGCGATTGGGAGCCCATGAAGTGTACAAAGTAGGCTTGTTCGAGGCTCGTAATCCAGGGCGTGCGGGCCTTCTCCACGTAGAGCGACGCGCCACTTCCAGACAGATGGGTCATGCAGGACTTGTTCCTGGTGTGGCTGCCAGCTTGGCTGCCCTGTCGCCCCTCTGGTAGACGTACAGCGCCTCGTCCTTGCCAGCAAAACTCGGCAGCGGTATCTGGACCACCTTGGTCCAGGCGGGCTGCTCGCGATCCATGTACTCATCAAAGGTCATGTCGCTGAAAGACGTATAGCCGTTCCGGTTCTGCGTGCCGACGACAGCCAGGGTGTCGCCCCTGAAGGCCTTTATCAAGTCCCTGGTGAAGCCACCCTCCACACCGCCCGCGAGCCCGCCGCCAACCACGGGATACACCATCAGAAGCACCATGTCAGCGCCATGGGCGTTCCGGGGCTGTGCCAGCCACTTGCTGCCGTCACTGATGACCGTGTCGGAGACCCAGCTCGCACGCCAGTCGCTCTGGGCATTGTCGACGGGCACGACGTTGGGCAGGCCGTGCAGCCGGAGCATGAAGGTCCAGTAGCCATTCCCGCTACCTACGTCCACGACGGTCCTCCCGGCGGCAACCAGCCGCAAGACCTCAAGGCTCTCGTACGAGGGCACGGCGCAGCCGAAGTGGTGCATGAAGATGGGTAGCACGTGGTGGCTCTGGTGTGGGCGGGCCTCGGCCTCGGGGCAGGGGCCGCACCACTCGAGGTTGCGGCACGACCACTCCCAGAAGTCAAGGTAGATGTTGGGGGGCACATCTCTGGCGGTGGGTTTCCTCTTGGGGATGTTGAGGTGTGTGGCGCCGGGATGGATGAAGCGTCTGGCGGCGAGGTGGGCCGCGACACTGGAGCGGATGCTGGCCTTCTTGGCGTTGGCGCCGAGGGCCTTGAGGGCCGAAGACGTGAGGCTCGATGGGCGGAAGATGCGTATATAGTCGTCGATGTCTGGCGGGGGCGGGGGCGGCAAGGGGGCCTTTGGGTCAGGGCCGTCGGGAGAAGCATACCAGGCGTGCAGCCCATTGCGGCCACCGAGGCCGATGATGTGCTGTACCTGGGGCAGGGTCACAGCGGTGATTGCATGATATGTCCAGGCGTCGTCGGCAGGGAGCTGGAACCAGGCCTTGATGGCGGCGGCGAGGTCATGGTTGGCCAGGTGGGAGAGCGCCTCGGTCCTGGCCTGGGCGTCGTGGACACGAGTGGCAGGGTCAAAGGCCGGGGAGCCGACACAACAGGGCACTGGGTTCCTGGCCATTGGGAGGGAGCAGAACTGTCAATGGCACATGCAATGCAGGGCTTCGGTCGACACGGAGCTTACGACGTGGCGTGCAGTTCTGGTCTGGCTGGCGGCGGGCGGCTGGCGGCTGGCGGCTGGCGAGAGGCCCGGTGCGCGCCGGGCCTCCCGGGTGTTGTGTGTAAGCTGAGCATGGGCCCGGAGACAAGGGAGTACTGCGTAGGACAACGAGGCGCCCAAGCGGGTCCCTGGTCTCGGGGGCTGGCCACTATCGATTGCAGCTGAATGTGAGCGATCTGATCAATCTGATCTCTAATCTTGGCCTTGCCGGGGCCTCGCCTGCGTGCAGGTGGGCCTGGTTGATCCTACCGAGTACTGTGCCTCCGTCGTGCCTCCCTATCCCACACCGTTTCTCCCTCCAACAGCGACTACTACTTACTTTTGTTATTATTATTATTATTATAAACCCCCCTCGCAGCCAGGTGCCTGCAAGAACAAGATGACAGGACGAGAGGGCACAGCTGGGTGGTGGTAGGTAGGATGCGAAGCGCGTCGACCCCCGAGGCATTTTCACCGCTCAGACCTGGGCGCTGTATGTGCAATTGGCCTAGCGGTGGTGCCCGATCGTTCCGATCCCCCCAGGTGGTCTTGATCGAGCTGCTGTGGCGCACCAGAGTGAGACCAGAAGCTCTGCGAGTGGGAGGAAGAGCAGCTGTGCGTGCTGAGGACTTCAGCGTGGGCAGGCACCCCGGTACTGTGGTAGCACCCTCGGGGTGGTGCGTGGGACCAGATGCTTTGGGCCGTGGGCTGGGGCCATGAGGGCCTAGACTGCAGCCACCCCAGGGAACTTGTTCGGACAATCGCTCGCGGTCGTCGCGCCCGTCTCCGTCCCCGCTGCCGCCCTCAGTTGTTTTCTCAGTTGTTTTCTTAGCTGGTATGGTGGGCAGCTGTACGGCAGGGTTGGGGCGGGAGGTGCTGCGGGCCCGTGTCGCTGTCGCACTCGCCTATCTGGTGTGACGTCTCCCCACCTTACACCACCATCGAGTCAAGTCTCAGCACGCTGCACGCTGCACGCTGCACGCTGCACGCTGCACGCTGCGCATCTCACATCTCAAACCTTACGCAGACCCCTACGGCATCTATGTACACCCAACAGTGCACATTTAAGTCGGGCCCATGCCTTCCTGGGTGCCTACTTGGCCTGCAAAGCCTTCCGACTTTGATCATGCAGCGCTGAACACCTGGTCCATTTGACTGTCCATGTTGACCTTTTGGTCGGCCGTCGACGGTTAACCGTCAACGGGCGCCGTCAACTCGCTACCTGGGGCTAGGTACCTACCTAGCTAAGGCAGCTTGGTAGGCAAGGCAAATACTTGCCTAGTAGGTAGGCACTAGAACCATGTCCCCTGTCGTCTAGTCCCCCCTTTCACCCTCCCGTCCTCCTGCCTCGTTCTCCCCCCGCCGTTGGTGTTCACGTCCATGTCCATGTCCACGTCCATGTCCATGTCCATGTCCATGTCCATGTCCTTTGTCGAATGCCTACACCCAACCCATCCTGAACAGCCTGACCGAGAGACGGCGGAACCCAAGTACTTTTCGTTCCCTGTCCTCCAAGCGCCTCTTCCTTTTCCGTGCCACGCTAACGGGCGTGCAGCACGGCAGCACACACAACCCAGCCTCCTGACTGCAATAATTAGACCCATCCCACCTACTGCTCACTCGCTCCAACAGCGTGCACCCGTCTTCCCGCCGCTTCAACCTCATCCAGTTGCTTCACCGAGCCACCACAAACTGCGTGACCCAGTGCGCTTGACAATTTCCAGCTCGACGCCAGCTTCTTGCTGCCCTGCACAACCTAGGTGCCCTGCGGCCGCTGCCCGCGCGTCGCACCATACCGCCCAGCGCCGCCTTGCTCTCCTTGTCTCTAAGCCGGCCACACCTGGTCTTTTGCCTCCCTGTCCCTTCCATGGGATGTGAGATAGTAAATCATGGACCCTCTCCACAAGACCGACTCGGCCATCTCGGTCGCGTCCAAAGACAATGGTGTCTACGATGAACTCACGGCCTCTCACCACCATCAGCCGCCACCTTCCAAGCGCCTCAGGTCCGACGGCGGCTCTCCACGCCCCGAGAGCTTCCGCCAGCCGTCGCCTACACCACAGTCTGCAGCTCCCCGCCACGAGTCTTTGCCTCCAGTTACACGACCATCCGTCCCACCCACCATAGAGAATCTTCTTGCCCCAGTTGAGCCTTCTCCACCATCACAGGCCCATGGGAGTCCGCGCCAGCCCCCTCATGAGCATGCCACATCCTCCTCCACCGTGGCCCCAGAGCAACCCCCCCAGCCCAATCAAGTCGACACGATCCATGGATGTCTACCGAATCCCAACACCCTTACTCAACACACCCGGGCGACGAGCCCGCTGCCGCGGCACCGCAAACCGCTGGCGGTGACCAGTATGACCAAGATTCCGTGCAGCAGGCCGGCAATGGCAACATCGTTGTCGACGAGGACGAGCTGGAATCCGACCCGGGTTACGAGTCTGATCGGGCCAGCTTCGCCTCGACCTCTCTATCCAGCAGCGCACGGGACTACTTGTTTGAGAACGGACGGCGCTATCACAGGTTCAGGGAAGGCAGGTACAACTTCCCCAACGACGAGGCCGAGCAGGACCGGGAGGACATGAAGCATGCCTGCGTCAAGATGCTATGCCAGCAGCTCTACTTCGCACCACTCGACGAGCGCAACGTGCAGAACGTGCTCGACATTGGCACGGGGACGGGCATATGGGCCATCGAGATGGGAGACCAGTTTCCCGCGGCCAACGTGGTCGGCATCGACCTCAGCCCCATCCAGCCGGACTGGGTACCCTCAAACGTACACTTTGTGGTTGACGACGCCGAGAGCGAATGGCTGTACCCAGAAGACCATTTTGACTACGTGCATTCGAGGCATACGGTCATGGCGATCAAGGATTGGCCAAAGCTGTACAAGCAGGCCATGACGTGAGCCCCCACCCGGGACTTGATGATTTCATGATCACTAGTAGCTGACTAGGTCTCTAGGCATCTGAAGCCTGGCGGCTGGATTGAATCACAGGAGATCTATCACTACCCCATCTCGGCCAACAACTCGATGGCGCCGGACCATCCCGTCGCGCAGTACTGGGGGCTGATCAAGGACGGACTGGCAAACCTGGGGGTTGACTTCCACGCCGCGGCGGGTGGGAAGATCGCAAACGCGATGCACGAGGCTGGCTTTGTCAACATACACGAGCGCGTGCTCCACGTGCCCCTCGGGACCTGGGCCAAGCACCCCAACCTGAAGATGGTCGGGGAGTACTGGAGGCAGGTCCTGCTGGACGGCGCACAAGCCATCGCCCTGGGCCCGCTAACCCGAGGGTGCGGGTGGACCCGGGACCAGGTGGAGGTCTTCCTTGTCGAGGTCAGGAAGGCGTACTTTGACAACAGCGCGCTGATGTACATGCCGATGCACATAGTCTGCGGGCAGAAGCCGGGACATGGACTCTAGTGGCGGGACGGGGCGGGACACAATATCACATCTTGGGCATCGATGCCCCAGGTACATTGGACACGTTGGGCACCTGTCTCCGGGAGCGGGTTCTGCTTTCGTGAGACCAGGCGGCTGGAGACCTGGGTGCCAGCGCACGTTACTGGGCGTGGCTCCCAAGAGGTGGTATGCAGCTGTTAGGGCTCGTACGCATGGGTAGCGTCCGATCAGGTAGATCAGAGGCACCATGACTGATGTCAGCCGCCTAGTGGCCCCATAATGAAATGACACGAACGTGTGGGAAACGTCCTGACTGGCCGATGAGCTGCTGAGGGGTGTTGAGTCAAGATGCTGACATGGCGGCTGACTCTCACGGGAGGGGACCCGACAAGTCGGGACGGCGACGCCTCGGATGCGATGCCCGACCCAGCCACGACCAATCGCTAAAGAGATGTGGTTCAAAATCTCACATTGGTTCCATGACGTGCAGTAACTGAATGCTGGGGAAGGGGGACGGGGGACGGGGACGGGGGACGGGGGACGGGAGGAGGTAGAGTCAAAGGAGAAGGGGGGTTCAGATGCTGGGGTAACACAAGACCGCCACACCCAATTGGAGTCAAGCAGCACCTTGACTTCTCTAGCCCACTCACACGGCAACCGTGAGGACCACGTCGACTCGTGAGCAAAGGATCTCTCTCCTCCACCGCAACAGTCTATACTTGAATGGGGAGGGGGAAAAGACAAGAAACAGATGGAACATGCTTCAGATAAGCCTGGATGCTGGCAGCCCGCGGGCGAAAGCTCCTAAGTGACCACCGGATAGACTAGAGAAATACCTGCTTGGACTAGGGCAGAGGGGCTGTTAGTGCCAGCGCGCCACAAGCAAAAGCCAGATGCGGCCATCGATGGCAGCTAAAGGCCACGGCCCAGGATGGTGCCCTGAGCGGCAGGGCTTGGCTGCCACCACTGCCACGGCCCTGGGACCTGGGCCATGGGCCATGGGCACAAGGGCAGGCACTAGTAGAGCCTCTTGCGCAGCTCTCCACGCTTGCCACGCTTCCCATGCTTGATCACCCTGGCTCTCGGGACGCAGGCCTGGTGCTAGCTGTCCCTTAGCTCCCTCTCCATACCCAAGGTAAACAAACAGCCACATCAGACCCGGGCGAGGTGAGCTCCCACTGCCATCATCTCTGGCTCCCATGCTGGCTGGGTAGCCCCAATTTGGGGGGGGGGGGGGGACTTCTCCCTTGGGGCACACCTTGGGGCACCTTGGGTTTACCGTACCGTCCGTACCGGGACGGTGACGAGCCCTTGGGGGCTGGCCGCCAGTAGGAAGTCGGCCGGCCGTCCAGACGTGCTCGCTAGCCCCAGTTTCTCGGCGCCATTCGTCCCAGTGGGCCGCGGGAATTGGGCGGAGAGATCCACGAGCTTCGTCCCGGGGCGAAATGAATTGTGGGATCCCCTCTGGCCAGCCTGCTTGCCCACCTATCCTGCCCAGCAGTAGTGTGTACCTGCTGAAAGGTGCCGAGCGACACTTGGGAAGCAAGCCCGTCTCATGGTCCCTGCTAGCCTCGCGACACTGCTAACCCCATCGGACCACTCTCCCGTCGCATGCCTCTTGGTTGTTAAACTCCCCGTTCCCCTTTCTCGCCCACAATCCAGTCGCCCGTCCTTTGGCGACAAGTTTACTGTCCCCCGGGCCTCGACTTGTATATTGTGTGCTTGTCCCCGCCCCATCAAATCCAAGGTCATCTGCTGCCGAGAATCCTCGTGGTGGGCGCCGACCCGGTCCACATGCTGCTGGTTTCTAAACCTTACGAGGGGCCTCCAGATCAACGGGTATGCGGCGTCTCTTGCTCTCTCTCTCTCTCTGACTCTGTGTGTGTGTCCTTCTTTCTTTCTTTGTGCCTCCCTGCTTCAGAGCCCGTGAAACAAAAGTTGCTGCTATAAGTGCTCCTCTATCCGACGGTTATTTGCCCCGGCCCCAACCTCCTCCTTTGCCCTTGGGCACTTGATGGCGTGTTATTGTTGGTCTTCCTCACCGCAGTTCTGGCATGGTCCTCTTCAGACCCCGCCTGGCCCTGCTTTTACTGGCTTTGATTATGGCTATGGCTATGGCTCTGCATTGGCACCTGCAGAAAGTGGCTGCTTGCTGTGTAACCTACCGTGCTGTTACCGGCCTGTGGCAGGCGTCAGGAAGTCCGCCAGGGCCTGCTTTTCCTGCTGAGTGTCACTGGCGGCGATGGGTAGAGAGTGGCTGAACGTCGGGCTAAGAGTTTACACGATACTTGGTGGCCCCTGGGCCAATGTCCCATGACAAACTACAGAAGATTCAAAAGATTCAACAACTGACTGCGACGCGAGCAGTCTACATTAAAAAGAAACCCTCGCGGGGCTTTGCCCCTTGACAGATCGCGGCCATAGGGAAACACGCAATTCTTCTCAGGGTCTCTGCTACAGGGCGCCCTGTAAACACCAAGAGAGCGGCCGATATGACCAAGTTCAGCCTGAGCTCTTGGCTGGCCCCCAAAAACAATGGCCCCGGCGGCGACATCGAACGCAAGCGGCAAAACAGACGGACCTTTTCCGGCTTCTCTTCGTCTTCGCCCGTCACGACCCCGGTGAACGGGGCAGAGACCGTCAAGGCACCAAACGGAAAATCCCATCAGAATTCAGCCAGCACTTTGGAGCCTCCCTCCACCGTGGCGGCCGATCCCTCACAACCGCCCGTCTCAACAACGGCCAATATGGTCGCTCTTTCGCAGAAGATTGCGAGGGAGACCGAGAAATTGGAGGCATACATGAAGGAGAACGGGCTTGCCATGCCGTCGTTCGGCGTCGGTGCTGCGGATGACTTTCCCACGTTGCCAGAAGATATCCAGAGGAGCAGGCTGGAGATCATACATGCCACGAAGGAGCTACGGGATCTGGCCGTTGGTCCCCGTGAGAGTGTGAGGTGGGGTGTGTGGGAGGTAGGTTTCTTAAGTGTGTGCTTTCACATTCCAAGACGTGTTCTCACGAGGTACTGTAGTTTCTTGACGTCCTCGCCCTTCAGCTGATCAACAACTATGGGATTGGTGAGTCCAAACTGGCTATAATGAAATCTGGTGCCAGCCTTGCTCACACGTCTGCTAGCCAAACTTGTCCCGCTCGACAAGCCGATCACGTTGGCAGAACTACAGTCCCTGACACCGCTGGATCCCGTCAACCTGGCACGCACCCTCCGTGTAGCCATGACCAACCACGTCTTCTGCGAGCCCTCTCCCGGGGTCATCGCCCACACCGCGGCGTCTCGTCTCCTGGCCACCGACGCAGAGCTCGCCGCGTGGGTGGGATTCAACGCCGAGGACATCTTCCCAGCCTCGGCACACAGCCTCCAGGCGCTGCGGCAGTTCCCCGAGGCCACATCGCTGACCCGCAGCGGCTTCCAATTCGCCTTCGACACCGTCGACAAAGAGCCAATGTTCGTCACCTTTGGCAAGGACGAGAACCGGGCCAAGCGCATGGGGCGCGCCATGGCGAGCCTGACGGGCGGCGAGGGCTACGAGGTTCGCTTCTTTGTCGACGGCTACGACTTCTCGGAGGTCGACGCGACAGGTGGCACATTTGTCGACATTGGCGGTAGCCACGGGTTTGTCTGCGTCGACCTTGCGAAGAAGTGGAAAGGCATGAAGTTTGTGGTGCAGGACCTCTCCAAGACAGTTGCAAGTGCCCCCAATCCAGTCTGTGAGGATGTTCAGGTAGCCCAGAGGGTTGAATTCATGGCACACGACTTTTTCACGACACAGACTGTAAAAGGCGCTGACGGTAAGCTTCCTTGCTCTGTTCCGCCCCCCCCCCCCAAAGGGTAATCCCTCCGCGATATCAACCTCTGACTCTTTGACATGTCTCCCGCAGTTTACTACTTCCGCTGGATTATGCACAACTACTCTACCCCTTATGCCGTGAAGATACTCAAAAACCTCGTGCCGGCCCTCAAGCCGGGAGCCCGCATCATCATCAACGACCACTGCCTGCGTGAGCCGGGTCAGGAGAACCCATGGGATGAGAAGATCATGCGCCGCATGGATATGGTCATGCTCGCGCTGCTCAACGCCCAGGAGCGCACCGAGGCTGAGTTCAGGGAGTTGTTCCGCATGGCGGATGAGGGATTTGTCTTCAAGGTACGTGAGGTGCTTGTTCCTTTAGTCCTCGCGAACGGATCTCCCATAAATATAGTAACATGAGCTGACGCATGTTCTGGCGCGGTAGGGAGTTACGCGGCCTCAAGGCTGCCGCATGAGCATCATCGAGGCCGTATGGCAGGGCAAGGACAATGCGTCCAAGTCAGACGAGGGCGAGGCCCAGAAATCATAAGGGCTGCCAACCGGATGCTTCTATTAGTCATAGGGCGCCTATGTATCTGTTAGGCAAACAAGTCAACAAGTTCGTCGGGATAGCCTTGTATTCCCTGGGGCTCGGGTTTCGCCCCGCTGGGGTGTTAGTTCGACTACTAGGCTACATGGCAAAAGGTCAGTGGGTGAGGGTAGCTGACAGCAAAATATACAGACGGCATTATGAGATGACTTTGTGAATTTAGGCGCTACGGCAAGGCTCTTCACCCTGTCCTACTCAAACCCAATGCCCTCCTGTCAATGCCCTTCTGTCGCAGCGCCATGATCTATACGAATGTAGCGATTTCACTGATGTGTATATATATTTCCGATTTTGCTTGATCTGGGATTAAGGATCTTGCCGCCCTAGAGAGTTGTCTAAAGATCTCGCAAAGAGCCTGGCAACTTGCCTCCGTACCGTTCAAGTGGATAGGGTAGCCCTCATGCCCATCTGAGTTGCTCGCTGCCGTGCTGATCATAGCATGCATGGGCCGCTCCGAAAGTGTAATAATCACTTGGTCCAGTGGCTGAGGAATACTCAAATCATGGGCTGAAAGCTTCGCAGCGATACTGCCATGTTCTCGCTACTATCCTGGGGGCAAAGACTCTGCCAATTTAAAGTATTTGAACAGGACTCTTATCATCAAAATACCACCTGCTGATAGATGGGAAGAAGGGGTCCATGTCCCATCGTCCACCAGATACCGCGCGTCTCTAATCCTTCTTAGATAAGACCGAGACATGACGAAACCATTCCTAGGTATAGCTAAAGATATCACGCTAGTATGTATGCCCCAGGCGTAACACTAGAAGAGAAGTCAGGCAATGCTACTAGAGAAGAAAGCCTACTTGTGTCGAGACACTCACAAAAGAAGGGATGTCATAATGCAGAGAGAGTTCACATGGCTTTCACGCCTTGCACATAATCTAACAGGGAAAAACAAGCAAAAAGGGACAAATCTAGAAAACCGCTTGGATTGGGCTCTCATCGGCGTAGACACACCACCCGAAGCCGAACGGAAGCCAATCAAGCTGACAGGGAGATCATTATGGTTCCAGTTGCCTAGTCATCGAGATGGTCTTATGCGAATCTTTTCTCAGCCCCAGTCACTCCCTTCGGCAGTAATAAGCCCGCAGCCCAGTATCTTTCTTTCTCATGCCCCAGCTCAGAAAAATAACGTATACAGCCCCCTTTACCAAAGTATCGGACTCCATCCACAACATTCTTTTTGACAATGGCCCAAAATGTGTGTACAATGCGATACTGGACTTCTAGGCCCTCTCCAGCCTCCAGAGCGGACACGACTAGCTACAAGAAACAGTCATTGTTCGGTGCGTGGGTATGGCATTTGTCAAGTGCTGCCGGGGTTGTTCGAACATTTTTCCTGCCTCACTAATAAGTTTTGTGCTCCACACATTGTGTGTACTTTACAAGATATTGGTCTCGAGCGTTGACCACTGTGTGAACGCGCCAGATACATTGTATATGTATCGAGACCAGAAACGATACCACTACAGGATACTGGAGTTAGGCTTGTGGAGATTTCGGTCTGGCCAGCATTGGGTGTTGGGCACCGTCTTCTTTGTTATGATCATGTACTTGCGAGCCTCAAGTATATGTAAGTTTAAGCGAATTTGGTTCAACAGAATCTTTGAAGTCTTGGGCTATCAAGTTTCGGTGGACGTTCCTAGTTGTAGTATTTACTCAGTCTACTTACACATGGTAGAATAGTCTCGTCATCTAATAGCAATCTTGCGAACTTTGTTAGCTCATCTGCACTTTACCCATGGTCACTCCCCACTCCAATTACCCTCATGCTTTCTACCTATGCCCTGACACTAAATCCTGCAAAAATTTACACAGTCATGATGCCGAAGTGATGCTATTACTTGACATGCGAACTGTCCACTTAGCGGCAGAGACTGGGGAGGGGGAGGCGAAAAAGGCAATTGTTCCTTAGTTGCAAAGAACCAGCTCTGCACGGGGATGTCAGGAGGATTGATCATTGCCATGATACTTCTAGACACATTACATACCTAGGTAGGCACACTCTGTGGCTCTGGTATGAGTGAGTGCATGCCTCCGTCTATACGCTGACAAGGCAGGCTAATACCGCTTAGGTGGTGACGCATCTCTATTGTCGACCAAAGGCTACGAGTCTATGCCCAAACCAGAGGTTAACACTTGCGTTGGCCGAGTATTTGACGAAATATATGCAACTTGTTGTACGAGAACATCAATTTGATCCATCAGTGGAGGCACACGATCCAGTCGAGATAGATAGTGTTTCGATTCGGTCTTGTACACCCAATCAGTCCGCCTCCTCCAGAGCATATATTCGTACATACATACATCTCTTTCCTTCTTTCTTCCTCCATCAGGAATAAACAATTATGCTACTGTAAAGACACAGAACCGAAGATGTAGCAGTGCGGTTGTTTGGGTATGCGACGTAAACTCGGGTAAAGAAAATAAGCCAATCCAACCAGGTCAAGCGCTAGGCTGGTAGGTGAAAGAACAAGATTGAAACGTGTTTAGAAGAAGAAGTGGCTGCCCTGAGGCAGGACAAGAATATTAGAAGCTCAGTGCCCTTTCCCAAGAAAAGAAGTAAGAATCCATCGAGCAAACTCGACCCAAACGCCGATTCATGATAGCCGTAAAGGACGCCCATCCTAGCAGTAATAACTGACGCGCAACTAGGGTATGGCGATGAGGAAGTGGGTGCGATTGGGCCGTTCCCACCCTCCTACGAATCCAACCTCTTCCTCCAGTCAGCCAAGCTCTGATTCATGCCCAGACCATTACCAACCTCGGGCGCTTCCTTCTCTTTGTCGCCAGCCACCGCACTTGGCCCTGTCGAAGAGACGGCAGGCCCAGACGTGGGCATCTCAAAGTCGAATGTGTTGCTCAGGCGATAATTCTTGTTCGTCGCCTCCCAGTGACTTCGCAAGGTCTCCAGCTCGTTGGCTAGGTTGTCCAGCGCGGCGCTGTTGCGGGCGTCGCCCATTGTCTCGCCCATGGTCTCGTATACCGACGCTGAGTCGGAACTCCCTGCTCGAGTGTGCCCTGCCCCGTTTGTCGTCGAGCTGGTGCCGGAAGGAGCCTTTTGCAGGGCTGGCGCGATCTGTTCAGCAGAAGCGATGCTGGGTACTTGGCGGCTCTGCCGGCGGTAGTTGCCCACAGAGGTCTCGACTTGGTCCAGCAGCATAGACACCTTGGTCTCTGCGTCGTGAGCTCGTTGCTCGAGGAGTGCGTTCTCCTGTTGTAGCTGCTCCAGATCCTTGCGGTTGGCCATTAGACGGGCGTTGGCCTCCTCACTGTTCTTGGACGCCTCTTCTTGCGCCTGCCGGGTCTCGGCCAACTGCTGCTGCACGTGCTGTAGCTGCTCTTCGAGTTGCTCCTGTGAGGTTCGTATCTCTTCCTGAAGCGCCTCGACCTTCCTCTGCAACTGCCTCCGCTCCGACTCCCAGTCTGCTGGCGCATCACCTGAAGGAGTGCCCTTTTCTTCCATATCGGCCAATTCTTCCTTCAGCCGAGTGTTCTCTGTCTTGTACCTCGCCAGCTGCTCCTTGAGCTGTTTGAGCATCTTTTCGGTTCCCTTCACATAGTGCACGGCAGATTGGTAGTCGTTCTCAAGCTGCGTCAGCTTCTCCCGATAAGCGACCTCTGACCCTTGGGCCTGCGACGACATCGTCTGCTTCGTCTCCTCGTGAGCTGCCATAGATGCGGCCAGTTGCTTTTCCAGCTCACGCAGCCGGGAAAGTTCCGGGGAGCCCTCGCGGGGGCTCGCCATCGATCGCGTGCGGCCGGCGCTCGTCGGGCTGATTCCCCTCTCCACAAGTATGTCCTTGAGCGTGTTGTGCTGCACAGTGATGGCATTAGCCTCGAGCTGTTGACCAGCGAGCTGGTGCTTAAGGTCTGAGTTCGCAGCCTGCAGGGACTGTGTCTCGCGAAGAGCAGCCTGCAGCTGTCTCCGGATAGTCACACCTTCCCTGCTGGCTTGCTCTTGATATGCTTCCAGCCCTGCGATCCGCTCTTCTGCAGCTCGCAATCTATCCGACGCGGTGTCCGCCTCCTGCTGGTACCTCTTGACCAGAGCATTAGCGGCGTCCAATTGGCCCTGGAGCGCTGCCGAGCGGTCGTGCTCTGATTTGTTTGACGCAGAGAGGTCCCTTGCAGAGATTTTGTCGAGGCCAGACAGTAGGGCCTGGCGATGTGTTCGTGCCTCATTCGCATGCCGCTCGGCGATTTCCTCCGCGTCCCTTAGGCGCTGCGTGGCCGCAACGAGCTCACCAGTCCGAGCCTCGTGCTCAGCCTTCAATTTTGTCAGTTTGGTCTCGACCTTTTCCCGCAGCGCCCTTTCTTCGTCGAGTTTCGCTTCCAGTATAGCCTTGGTCTCCGCCGAAGCAGCGATGGCATCCCGCAGTGATTCCATTGTCTCGCTGTGGTCCCTGGAGCTTCCAACCGCTTCCTGATATTGGCTCTCGAACTTCGCCTTTTCGGCCTGCAGTAGTTGTAGGGCTGCTTGCGACTCGTGCGCGAGGACAGATTGCTCCCGTGCTTCTCGCTGCACCAGGTGCAGTTCAGCCTTGAGTTGCTCGAGCTCGGATGAGCTTTGCTGCTTGTAAGCTTCGAGAGCGGCCATGCGCTTTTCTGCAGCAGAGACGGTGTCGTCGGCGATCTTGCGCGCACGCCTCTCTGACTCGACCTCTGAAGACATCCGATCCAATGCGTTTTGAAGCTCCCTTTGAGCGTTAAGCGCCGTGGCAAGCTTCCGACCCAGTTCGTTCGAGCGTTCGTCTTCGTCACGTTCGTTGTCAAGGTGTGGGGAGTTGGCTGCACTGCCTAGATGTCCTGCTAGCTTGGCCTTGGCATGAACTGCCTCTTGAATGGCTGCGTCTCTCTGCTTCTCTGCTTCTGCAATGTGCTTGGCGGCGAGCACAGCCTGCTTGTCCAAGGACGCTTGTACATTGGCAACCTCCGTTCGCATAGTCAAGAGAGCCTCGATGAGGGGTCTGTCGTCCTCGTCAAACGTCTCAGGTGCTCGGCTATCCAATGTCGGGCTCAGGGAAGCGTTCGGGGTGTATCCGGCTTTCCGTGCGAGTTCGAGCTCCGATGCGTACCACGCATTCCTGTTGCGTGCTGCATCAAGCTCTTTGAGGATAGCCACGGTTTGGGAGTTCCGCATGGACGACCTTCGCGATATCGGGTTGCTGGCCTGCCGCGTTGGCGGCGGGGGTGACGCTGGCCGTAAAGGAGTGGGTCCTGCTTCAGGCTTTGTGGCCGAGGCTGCAGCAGGCGCGGTAGGCCTTGAAGCCGGCGAAGCCACCATGTTCTTCAGGTTGGGCTCCGTTGTGCTATCGACAGAGCCTTGGCCCCGCTGGCGTGCACCACGCGCAGCCTTTGGTGTTTCTGCAGGCGCAGTGTCACTCCCCGAGCCCGATTTGGCCGTCTGAGCTGTCGGCGTCCGGCGACCATTGACGATTGGACTCTCCACGTCCTTCTGTTGCGAGACCGGTGACTGGTTCTGCCCGTTCGAGCCTGGTGCGGCTCCTGTCAGCTCGTTCCTCTCCAAAGATGCATTCCTGCCCTGTCTTGGACCCGCCCCAGTGTTGACGGTTGGCCTTGGTGGTTGGCCCTGCGGCGGCGGTCCACTGGGTGGTAAGGTGACTGGCGGTGGGCCCCTTGGGCCTCGAGAGCCCTGCCCTGCTTGGCCGTTGACGGGACCTCCCTCAGGAGTGCCCATGCCCCTGGGACTACTGATTGCGGCGTTTTCCTTGGATGCGCCCATCAGTCTGCCCTGCCCCGGCGGCCCTTGCGAGCCGTCACGGGAGGGCAAGCGACCGTAAGACGAGGGAGACTCGGCCATGCTTGGGCGTCGTTGCCCGGGGGCCCTCTGTGACTGCGACTGGATTTGTGAGTCGCTAGGGTAGCGAATTTTGGTCGTATCCAGCAAGTAAATGAGAGAAAGGTCATTGACTGGAGGTGCGGCTTGGCTCGGCTCGCCACCTACAACAGCCACGGTCTTGCCAACAGTAGTCATGGAATGGCCCGATCGGGGCGACGGTGACGGACCCATATTCTGGAAAGTGTACCACCGGCGAGAGCTGATTCTGAAAGCGGCCAAGTCACCCAGGTCAGCCCCCTCTTCAGTCCGACCGCCGAAGATGTACATCACGTCGTCGACCAAGGCAGCCGCGTGTCCCTCACGGGGCACAGGGATGTACCCTATGCAGTCCAATTGTGACCACGAGTTGGACGCAGGGTCATAGACCCAGACATCATTAAACCATTGGAAGCCATTCGTACCACCGAAGCTGCTCAGGGTCAGAGAAGGCGCCGCGAGTGTGGTGACGCGTGAACTTACAGGTACATCTTATCGTTGAATGTCACCATGGTGTGATTAGTCCTCGCAGGCGGAATCTTGCCGGGGGGCGGCCCGCCGCTATCGCTGTTCAGAATAAGCAGTTCCCATCGGTTATTGGCCATTTGCAGCTGATTCAAGTCGAAAGCCGCCAGGTCATTCATGAAAATGCCCTCGACTTGACCTCCGAATATGTAGATCTTTGAACCCAGTATATTTAGGGTGTGGCCATAACGGCCAGACGGCCGCGGACCGGCGGGGAGAGATCGCGACCACTGTCGTGTGGCTGATGGGGCCGTCAGCTTTCGGAGCCTTCCATCCGCACAACTAGGCGGTGGGGCAAGATGTGCAACGTACAAGTATTCAAGAGATACAACGTCTCGTCAAGAGAGTCATTCTCTTCGATCTTAGTATCGCCTCCGTAGACGATGAAGGCGTTGCCAACAAGCAGACTGGCATGTCCAACCCTTGGCCCAGGGCCTTCGGCCGTCGTAGCGAGCGGATAGCATGACAGACTGCCGCCGGCCTCGATCATCCACAGATCACCTTTGACGGTGGAACTGTTGATCAAGCCCCCCATTACATACATGTCGCCTTCTTTCGACGACATAGCGTTGGCAGCTGCGCCATAACGGGGAAAGGGACCGGGGTGAGACGAGGTAAAGTTGAGCTTCCGTTGCGACCATGGGTATAACGAGGAGTTCGGGTTTGGTGGGGAAGGACCGTTGCGATACTGTTGCACATGAGTTAGTCTTTGCGAACAGACTTGGAGACGCGGCCGCGGGGCGCTCGCGACCACCCGGAAGGGTGTCGCCGCCGCTTACCTGTTGCTGGGTGTCAGACGGCGCCTGGGCAGGCGGATCACCAGTTTGTGCCCTGCGTGGCGGGCCAGGATTGAAGCCCTGGTCCGGGCTCGCATTGCTGGCGTCGTTGTCGATCGAGTTCAGGCTGCCGGTGGGTGTCGACCTGTGCGTTGGGCCTTTCTCTTCCCTGACAACGCGGGACCGAGCATCGGGGCTCTGCACCGACCCCTGGGAACTGTTTGGGCCATCGCGACCTCCTGCCAGCGCCCTCTCCTGGTGTTTCTTTGATTTGAAGAGAAAAGCCATGGCCGTTGTCTACAGCGCGGGCGCAGAATGCTCGATGCGACTTGAGCCGTAATGGCCAGGGCCGGGTCGATGGCCGGGTCGATGGCAGGGTGCAGCCCGTAGGCTCGTCGTGGTTATCGTTGATGCGGCCGAGAGCAAAGGTGGGAGGCTCAGCGCGACTGGATGCAGGGTGGTGGTGAGAGCAGGAGCAGAGCAGGAGCGGGAGCGGCGGCGGGAGCGAGTGCGATGGCGGGAGCAGTCGGTGCGACGGCGAGAGGGTGACGGCGGAATGCAAATTATGTTCGAGGCTGGCGAAGGCTGGGCCTGGGGGAACATTGGTGTGCACAGATGGAGCCGTTGAAAGTTGGCGGTTGGCGTGTCTCTGATTATTCGGGCTCAACCACCCACTTTAATTTTTGGGGGGGATGGGTTTTGGGGACGGCGCCTCGGAGGAGAGAAGGGCAGAAAGACACAAAAGCGCAGGGCCGGCGAGGACCTGTTGCGAGCCCGGTTCCAACGGAGCCGAGCTGGAAAACAGCAAGAAGGACAGCAAGGGAGGTTCAAAAGAAAGGGCCGGATGACTGGAGCAACTAAATCATTAGGTTGACGTTCATCATGCTGCGTGGGTGCTGGGTCCAGGGACGATGAGAGGTGTCGGTCGGCCGGTCGTGGTGGTTGTGGAAAAGGTCAACCGGTGTGAAAGGGGAGTAGCAAGCACAGTAACAAGCAGCAAGAAGAATAAGGATCTATCTAATGCGTGCAGCGGAGGCGACACGGGTTTGGGGCAGACCAGGTGGGAGGAGCAGGGCTAGGGGCGGGCACGGCGGCGGGCCAAAAGAGAAAAGGGTGCCGACCTGGGAAGCTGTGCTTGGGCAGACTGGCAGATTTGGGCGACTACCTAGGTACACTGCCGGTACCTACTGGCTTCCCTGCAGTCCCTAGGCCCCTGGCCCCATGGGCGAGGCAGGGCCGGCAGGCCAGCAGGTGGCAGGTGGCAGGTGGCGGGTTGGCACAGGTATTGTCTGCCTGGGTATGTAGGTAGGTACCTAGGTTGCTAGGTAGCCTGGGTAGGCGATCTTGTCTACGGGATGGCATGGCATGGCAGGCGCATAACAATGATGCAGGGCTGGCCCGCCCCGTGCTGCCTGCAGCATCTGCACGTCCGCCCAAGCTCCTGCCGACGTGCTGCTGTCTGTGTGCACAGGCCGGACAGCCTACCACAGTACCCAAGGTAGGTAGGTTACCATGGTATGATGATGCTCCTCAACTACAGCAACTCGGTGGCACTGAGCAAGATGACAGTACCAGAACAGGCCTCGCCATATCCCCATATGCCTGGACCGGTGGTGATCAAAAAACGGGGGGTGAGGCGGCCATACCTGACCAATGAGGAGGTCCATCTCGCCTGTGCTCCCTGCTCCTTGTTCCTCGCTCCTCGTGCCCGGTGCGCTGGTGGGTCATGCCTCCCGATTGCTGCCCTTCCAAAGCACCAGGGCCTGCAAGGTCGTGTCCCAATTGGGAGGGGAGGGGGGAGAAGGTGGAACCCGAGAAGGGAGGGTCTCTTATGTGTGTATGTGGGGAAACGCCAGAACCCGTAGCGAGCGTGTACCTCGCAGAGAGGCACGCGGTTTGTTACTCTGTGTACAGCAGTGCAGTCTTTGCTTCTGATCAGAATACCTGCCGGCAGCACAAAACAACCGGGGAGGGGGCACATCGCCTCCTTTGACAACCGTCTTCAGCAGCACTGGCACCACACACCATCCGCACTCGGTGCTAGCGGCTCATCGCTGTCGGCTCTTGTTTCTATAATAAGCCCAACCTGTCAGACAAGGCTGCTTTGATGAGGAAGGAGGGTCGGGCTGCTTCTGGCTCGACCCGCTGGGGTTTCTACGCGCAGCACACACAGGACTCGGGAGCGTTACCACTCGATCCTTTGGGTGGGTTTTGGACCCCAAAAGGCGGTGCGATGCGGTGTAATGAAAACAAGTGCTGGTGATCTTGTTTCACGCGGGCGCACACAGCCTGCTCCTGTTGCGCTCCATTGGGGCCGGGCCAGCATTCGCTGCCAGGACATGTGTGCCCAGGTGCATAGATTGACTGACTATCAAGCCGTGGCCTTGATTGTCAGCCTGGGACCCGGGCACCCTGCTGTCTCCAGATGCTTCTGGTCGCCCGTGGCCACCTCACCGCACTGCCCGCTCCAAGACACACATGCTGTGCTGTCAGCCTATGCTGTCGGCCTATGCTGTCGCGTGTAGCCGGGATGACGCTATTGGGGGCAGACAAAAGGGGCTCAAGCGTCTACGGAGAGCGAGCGCAACGTTCAGCCTTGGGAGCCCTTCGGAAATTTTGCTGGTCGGGTATCCGTCAGGGGTGCACTACAACCCATGGCCCAGCAAGGGCACCGGCGACCCAACAGACTCCTCCCCGTACCCACTCGCGTCTGTTGTGCCGAAATTCGCTACTCCATCACATCCCAATGACCTGATAAGATCCGACGGTGCCATAGTGCCCCCGACAACCTGGCCGGCCTGTCTCTGGGCCATCAGTTCGCCTCTCGTTGGGCCCGGGAACGCTGCAGATGCTAGCATGGCGACCTCACTCACTGCTCGTGCTCAGCCAGGACATTCCACGCCACTCCGCGCCCAGATGGTCAGAATGGTGTTCTCAGGTTCAGCATCAGCAGACCTGGCCTATAAGTCTGTGGTCTTATATGCAAAATGTATCGTCGAACCACCCATGACAGCATGGCCATCCCATCTTCGAGCCGCCCTCGGAGTCAGGCACCCGCATGATCTCTTGTCGATCCCAGGGTGACCGGACCCCATCTTACATCTTTCACGACCTCTCAAGCATGCAATTTGCACTGCTGCTGATGCTGCTGGCGGCCGTTCCACTGCCATCGCCAGTGTTTCGTCCCAGTCCCAGATCGACTTGTTAGTCCTGAAGATGAGCCTCGTTGGGCTGTTCAAGCCTGACCCTTGCACCCTCACGCCGGCATTCCTTGATGCCCTCGGCCTGCAGGCCGCGGATTTGATACCACCGGCGCGACTGTTGGAGACTGGTACCTGCGCGTTGTAGGCTCTAGCACACCCGCCGCGCGTTTCAGGTGTGCCGGGCCGTCACTGGGTATAGCAGGACGAGCATCCGGAAACCCTTTATAGATCGCCTAACACAACGAAACAGCGGCGATCTGGTTCGCCAACCTCTGTCCACGTGGACAGTGGACCGTCTCCTTCCCGTTCGGTGTGTTACCAGGCCGCTGTCTTGTGCAGCGAAGACAGAATCATCACTTGGGAATATGGGATCCACTGGTTGTGGTTTGTCTGGCCTCTGGCCTCTGGCCTCAACTCCGCGGGACGACGCATTGAAGTCCACTGCATTGTAGTTCCCCTCTCAGATAAGCGCACTCGCGGGCCAATGGCCACGGCGACAAATGCCCGTCAAGCTTGGTGTGGGCCAATACTACTATTATAAAAGCTCCGAGGTTGGTCTATGCTAGGAGTGAGCGTTCGTATGAGTAGTGGCGAACACGTCATCTGCTGTGATAGGCTTTGTGGTAGCCGTAGAACCGTGAGTGTGTTGTCATGCTGAGAATGGCCATGTCACCCAATGGCCGGTGTTTACTGCCTCGAAGCGCGGTGCCAATACAACCTAGGCGTCCATAAAGGCTGGGAGGATGGATCTTCATCCCTTCTGGTCTCCTGGGAGGCTGTCATGATCCTGAGTTTATCGAAAATGATCCGTCAGCATGTCAAGTAGAAGTCTATGCGCTCTGCAGGAACGCACCGTAAGCGTAATATTTTGGATTGCGATTCTAAGCGGCGCCAACTTCACCAGAAAGCCTCAAATGTTGACAGTCTACAACCTGCCCGGGTAGGTGGGCTGATTATAAGAGGCGGCCCGCCTTGTGACAGAGCGTAAGGATATTGTTGGTGGGACAGGCCGGATTCTAACTCAATAGATGAGCTTGGCGGAATGCTTCTCGAAGCACGGCAAGTGGCCAGCAGGAGTTGATGGCAGCAGCAGCTCGTCTGGTTATCGATACGGTCGGCAGGTCGGGTCCAATTTGGGAACAAGATCTTGGGGACAAGATTTGGGAGTGGACTCATCGTGGCTCTGACTCAGCACTACAATCACAAGGTTTTGCGCATGGCTGCCGTGGTGCCGAGAAACGTGACCAGCAGCTGCTTGCTCTTCTCCAGCACCCCAACCCCCAACCCCAACCCCGAGGGCTGATTATCATTGGAGATGCAGCTGCTCGGTGCGCCAATGCCGGTTTGCGCAAGGTCGGGTCTGCGCGCCCATTGACTTTTGGGCACTGCACACTGCACACTGCTTCTCCAGCGTTGATGACGACGGCGTTGGAATTCCCGTGTGTCACCGTCGGCCAAGGCTGTTTCTTGATGAAAATGCAAAGTCTACGGCATTGGCTTGAGTAGATGTCTGCCAAATGCCTACTGTGTACTTGGTAGGTGCCGGGGCAAGCCTGGGGGGTCTGTCGCTAACGGCCGTGGGCCCGTCTGCGGTTAGCTCTGCCGTGCCGTGCCTCGCAGCCTCGCAGTCGCAGATGCACTACACAGGATCGGGGTCGGGTGCGGCGCGGGGCCCACCACTCTCTAGCTGCCTGGGCAAAACTTCCCGTGTGATTCCCAGCCCAGGTCGACACCTCCACTAGCCTGCAACCCTTCGTCGTCGCGTGTGGTCATTCAAAAGACCGAGCCGCACCGCACCCCGTCTTCACGGGGCTTGTGTGTCTGATAATCACTTCATAACTCACCGCACCGCACCGCACCGCACCGCACCGCAACGCACCTTGCCGCTCGCTGCCGCTGTTGGCGACACGAGAGGTCTCTGATACCCCTCCCGAGGATGGTCGACTTGCAACACAGCACGCCTCTCTTATGACCGCGGTCACGACTCAATCCGGCCGACGACACCACACCGCCCACAAGCCTGCTCCCTCCCCACGGACACAACCTCGAGAGCTCCCTCGCTGTGTTCCTGTTGTTCTACACCAGTCCTCCCCGTCAACCACCTTGGTACGCCCCTACAGCGATTCCGTCATCGACCAACCAAGCCCGGGCAACATGCCCACCGCCGTACGGACCTCTTCGGGCGCGGGCGTCATCAACCTGGCCGCCACCCGCCCCGACCCCCAGCCAAAGGCCACCGCGCCGCGCCCGCAAACAGAAAACGGCCACCCCCGCCGCAACTCGACGAGCAACCACAAGCGACCCTCGAGCGCCCCGGGCGACGACAACAACAAGCCCAATGGCGCCCATGTCGCCGACCCCCCGCAGCCCCGAGACAGGCCCAAGAAGCCGCCGCTGATGAGGTCCAAGAGCGACCACCCTTCTCGAGGCTTACACGTAGACACCAGCACCGACTCGTCCAACGATGAGCAGACGGTGGCCGCTGCTGAAGACTTTGGAACCCGGCACGGCTTCGACGGACACTACCAGAGCGAGGACATAATATCCCAGCTTGCTAATGTGGGTGTCTCCTCCTGTCCCGCCGCGCGAAGCGGCCTCTGTGCACGCCCTCCCGTACTTTCCTCCGCTCCAGTATCCGCCCAAACGGCAGGCACAGCCCCCCAGCTTGCAGGCTTGCAGAAGTGCTGCATCCAAGCCGCGGGACGACTCCTTGCTCGGTGCGACCGGAAGACGCCTCTCGCGTGTCCAAGGTGGAGCCCGACCGAGGATCTCCAGGCGTCGCGCCCAAGATGGGATCTACGGCCAAGATACTTCTTTGTTTACTACAAACTCATGCTAACTCGTTCAATCATCCTCAGGGCTGGTACATGTATTTCACAGACAAGAGACACGATACAAGCGGGAAACCGAAGGCAGAGCCGTTTCATATCCAGGATTGGCGGATGAGAGATCGTTTGAAGACAGTCTCTGCAGCCCTTGCCGTGTGTCTGAACATCGGTGTTGAGCCGCCAGACCAGCTTAAGACGAACCCAGGCGCCAAGCTGGAGGCGTGGCAGGACCCGACGGTGCCGCCAGTCCAAAAGGCATTGGAAAACATCGGCAAGACACTGCAGGGGCAGTACGAGACACTCGCCATCAGGACAAGGTACAAGCAATACTTGGATCCATCCGTCGAGGAGACCAAGAAGTTCTGCATCTCCCTCCGTCGAAATGCGAAGGACGAGCGAGTCTTGCTACACTACAACGGTCATGGTGTGCCCAAGCCAACGGCATCGGGAGAGATATGGGTCTTCAACAAGAATTACACGCAGTACATCCCAGTGTCATTATACGACCTCCAACAGTGGTTATCTGCTCCTACAATATTCGTCTGGGACTGCTCAGAGGCTGGGAACATCCTGAGCAACTATCACAGATTCGTCGAGAAACATGAGCAGGAGCAGGAGGAACTGGCCGCCCGCGACTCAAATTACGAAAAGGCCAATTTCAGGCCTTACATCCACCTGGCCGCCTGCGCGGTCAAGGAGAACCTGCCGACGAACCCACAGCTTCCCGCGGACTTGTTCACCTCGTGTTTGACTACGCCAATAGAAATGGCGCTTTGGTTCTTTGCCCTTCAAAACCCGCTCAACAAGGAGCTGACACCTGAACGAGCCAAGAAGCTCCCGGGCCGCCTTCAAGAGAGGCGCACCCCGCTGGGCGAGCTGAATTGGATCTTCACTGCCATCACAGACACGATCGCCTGGACGGTGCTCCCTCGTCACCTCTTCAGGAAATTCTTCAGGCAGGACCTTATGGTCGCCGCCCTGTTCCGCAACTTCCTGCTGGCTCAGAGGATCATGTCCGTGTATGGCTGCCACCCTGAGTCCTATCCAAAGCTGCCGGACACCCACAACCACCCCTTGTGGGATAGCTGGGACTTGGCAGTGGACATGGCACTCTCTCAACTACCGGCTTTGGAGAGGAAAGAGACGGAGGGCATCGAATATGAATACCAGAGCTCGACGTTCTTTACTGACCAATTGTCAGCCTTCGACGTCTACCTCACGAGAGGAGATGCCATGTCACAGAAGCCCCCAGAGCAGCTGCCTGTTGTGCTTCAGGTACTGCTGAGCCAGCAACACAGGGTCAGGGCGCTGATTCTGCTCGGCAGGTTCTTGGACCTCGGTCCATGGGCCGTTCAACTTTCACTCAGCATCGGCATTTTCCCCTACGTGCTCAAGTTGCTCCAGTCGACCCACGCGGAGCTGAAGCCGGTCATGGTGTACATCTGGACTCGCGTGCTCGCTGTTGACATCACATGCCAACAAGACCTGATCAAGGACAGTGGTTACAACTACTTCGCACAGATACTAAAGCCTTCAGAGGTGCTCGTGGTAACCAACAGCGATGAGCACAAGGCCATGTGCGCGTTCATTCTGGCAATGCTATGCAAGGACTACAAACCTGGGCAAGTCGTCTGCAACCAGACCGACATCATGTCATATTGTCTACACTATCTACAGAACGAGGACAACCCCCTGTTGCGACAATGGTCATGTTTATGTCTGAGCCAGCTTTGGCTGAAAATGCCGGAGGCGAAGTGGCGGGGGATCAGGGAGGGTGCACCCACGAAGCTCTCTGCTCTGACCAAAGACCAGTGCTGCGAAGTTCGGGCGGCTATGCTCGTTGCGATGACCACCTTCATCGGCATCCCAGACTTGACTGCCGAAGTGCAAAGGATAGAGGAGGCGATAACGTGGACGCTGCTAGACATGACCAACGACGGGAGCCCGATGGTCCGGCGAGAGCTGCTAGTATTTCTGTCTCACTTTGTTCTCCGGTACGAGAGCAAATTCGTGGTCACTGCCTACGAACACCTGCTGGAAGAAAGGGAATACCTGCTCTACCCGCCGAGAGATGATGTTTTCGATCGGCAGAACATGCTGCTGCATTACGCACGGCCTGCAAATCGTGACAAGGATGGCTCCATCAAGCCTCAGGCGGAGGGGTTCTCAAATAATACCGTCATCGCAGCTGCCTGGAAACACATCATGATCATGAGCGTGGACCCCCATCCCGAAGTTCAAAAGGATGCGACCATCGTCACCGACTATGTGCACAACACACTCCTTCACTCTGCTGTCGGTGCGCAAGCGCAGAGTCTTATGGAGGAGATACAACGCCGGACGAAGCGTACCTTCATGAAGAACCAGCCTTCTCACCAGCGGACCAATACGAACATGTCAGTTGCTTCAGATACGTCAGTGCCCGCTTCTCCGGGTCTTCTGAAGAGGACCTTCAGCACGATCTTTGGGCTAGGCTCCGTTGCGGACAACCTCAATGCATTGGCTATGCCAACACCCTCACAGTCTGCCTCTAGGACTGGCTCGCTGAGGAACAGGACAGGTCTGCCCGATGCTCCTCCGGAACAGAACGAGCAATCTCAGGCGCCTGCCAACTATCATGTTGCAGAAGAACCTGTCTCTGCAGGGTTTGAGGAACGCGACATGAAGGAGGTTCCGGCGCTCCCACTGCCGAGTGGTTTCCTGGACTGGTCAATCGAATATTTCAGGGAACCGCAAATGAAGCCCAACGAAGCCGAGGAACCTGGCAGCGTAGAGTACAATGCGCGCCTGTGGAGACGGTCCAGAAACGAGAGCATACTGCGGGAGACACAGCCTCAGAAGTCTCATGCCGGGTCGCACAAATGGAACCAGCAATTGGCACTCATCAACAACGGCGCCCAGCCCTCAAAGATGACGTTCCACCAGTTTGAGGATCACCTGGCCGTTGCAGACGATGCTAACACGGTCTATGTCTGGGATTGGAAGCTACAAAAGCGAAAGAGTAGGTTCTCAAATGGCAATCCGGAGGGCTCCAAGATCAGCGACATCAAGTTTATCAACGAGGACGACCAGGCGTTTCTCATGACCGGCTCTTCGGATGGTGTCATCCGTATGTACCGAAACTATGCCCCATCGGACGACGAAGCCCACCTCAAGAACAAGAAGCCGGAGCTCGCTTCTTCGTGGCGAGCATTGACACACATGGTTGCGAGCAACGTCAACTCGGGCATGGTTTTTGACTGGCTGCAGGTCAACGGCACGGTCCTTGTTGCGGGCGATGTGCGGGTGATACGCGTGTGGAACGCCAGCTCGGAGACATGCATCATGGATATACCCGCGCGATCAGGAAGCTGCGTCACATCGCTGACCTCGGACCAGATGACAGGCAACATATTTGTTGCGGGTTTTGGAGACGGGGCCGTCCGTGTGTTCGACCCAAGACTGAAGCCGCAAGACGCAATGGTTCGAAAGTGGAAGGACGAGCCTGATAGGCAGTGGATACGCAGCGTGCACATGCAGCGAGGCGGACAGAGAGAGCTCGTCTCCGCCTCCAGGAATGGAAAGGTCCGGCTGTGGGACATTCGCAAGGACCAGCCGCTAAAGGTGTTCCAAACGACAAAGGACGTTCTGAGGACGGCGAGTGTTCACGAGCATCTGCCGGTCTTCTCCGTGTAAGTTGCCAAGCAGACCTTGGATTCACCCCCCCCCCCTTCCCCCCTGGAAAAAGCCCAGCCTCCTCCAAACGTCAAGAGAAGATTTCGCGTGTTTGTGTCTTAATACAATGCTAATAATGTCTTGACTTTTAGCGGCACCTCGGCTCACATCGTCAAGGTGTTCAACTTCCACGGCAAGGAGCTCTCACGCTCAGAACCCTATTCAAGCTTCCTGGGACAGAACCGCGGCTCACCGATCTCGGCAACTGCCTTCCACCCACATCGCATGGTCATGGGCGCCGCAGCAAGGGGTGACCACCACATCAACGTTTTCAGTTGTACGAACGAGCCGGCATTCGGCACGAATATCTAATTCCAAAAGGAGTTCAACAGCGTCACAAAGGTACACGGATTGGCTGTTGCTTTTGCACGATGAGTTTGCAGAGCGGGATGGAGGGGCGGCTGTGGCTGGTGATTTGCTAGTCACTGTGCTGCCTGTGCTATTGTGCTGCTTACGCAGAGCTCGGATCTTTTAAGGGGTGGGTTTCTCTTTGGCATAGCGAAGGAAGGGTTCATCATGAGCATCACGGATGCAAAGAGCTGGGTTGGGCTCTGGCTTGTTCGAGACACTGGAAATGCTCGCAACCGCTAGCCTTTCGTACTGCTACATTTAGGTGTTGGTTGGTAAAACGCTATTTTCCAAAGGCATTGAGATGACAAGCGACGGCATCATTGATTAAACCGAGTTAATGAATTTGTGTTGCCTCTTGTGTCTCTTGACTATTTCGTCAAGTTCATCTCAGTGTTCGCATGTTTTGCTCTGGCTGGTCGGCCCGGTAATTGAAGCAGATGTGTTTGTCCTGAAAAGGAGTTGTATTGTAGAGTTGTTCAAATCTAGGCTCTCTCGCCACTGGACCGGTCGGGCCGAGGCTGGGATTGAGACCAGATGGTCAATCACTCCACGAGGCGTCAAATATCTGGCAACATGGGAAATCACGCCGGATGACTCCATCTTCCACACGCATCTCATGACAACACAGCATAAGGCCCCCATGATCTCCTCTAGACGTTGCTCCTAACGGCTTTGTCCATAAGCCCCTGGCATTTGTGAGCCTCGCGGGCTGTAGATCGACAGTCTCTTATACAATGTGCGCGTCCACTGGTGAGTGGTTTCCGGGTCCTCGAGAAGACTTCGAAGAAGGGTTGAGGGGGGGGGACCCGGCCCGTCAACAGGTGACGTATTTGGGCCTATGGGCTGTCTGCAAGCACCTGGGCCACCTCGGGAGGCAGCTCCCCGCCTGACCCCACCTTGACCTTGACTCTGGCATTGCTCCTCAAAATTTACCCCTCCGAAAAAGGCACGCGGTTTCTGTCACCACCGCAACACCACGAGCATTTGGAGAGGATCCTTCTTGGCCGATTGAGTCAGACCACCACTGGGCTCCTGGATTTTACCCAAGTTGTTGAAAGGTATTATATGCCCTATTCGCCCTTGCTGCCTTGGCCGTGCCCCTCCCGTCCTGGCCCCGTCCTACATTTCCACTGCCAAAGACACCTGCCCACCAACCTCCCAACGGTATCGAGGCAGAGCTATCAGACCACTTACTGACACTCTTGTCTGTCATATAGCCGGCCTGTCTACTCCGACCCCCCAACCCTGAGTCACACGATCCCCAGCAAGACGAGACACCCTCACAACCTCATACCACCACCCATCATGGCCGACAACCCAGAGCAGAACCCCGCTCCCGCCGCTGAAGCCGGTGCCGAGGGCGAGGCCGGCCCCTCCAAGAAGGCACTGAAGAAGGCAGAGGCAAAGGCAAAGAAGGAGGCAGAGAAGGCGAAGCGCGCTGCTGAGCTCGAGGCCCAGCGCGCTGCTGCCGCTTCCAAGGAGGCTGCCGATGACAAGGCCAAGGACAACTACGGCGACCGCGACGTGGTGAAGCTCGGCGGTGAGAGGGTGCCCCTGAAGGACTACGCTGATGAGCACCTCGGCAAGACGGTCAAGCTGCGCGCCTGGATCCAGCAGAGCCGGATGCAAGGTGCCAAGATGTGCTTCGTCGAGCTACGCGAGGCTGAGGACTGGAGTATCCAGGGCATTGTCACCGCCTCGGCCGAGGGCACACCCGTGTCCAAGCAGATGGCAAAGTGGGTCGGCTCTGTCAGCCTGGAGAGCTACGTCGCCGTCGAGGCCACCGTCGCGAAGCCGCTGGAGCCTGTTAAGAGCTGCAAGGTCTCCAACTATGAGCTCCATATCACCAAGATCTACTGCATTGCCCGCGGCCCCGAGGTTCTGGGCCTGACCCTCGCTGCCTCCAACGCTGCCATCAGCAGCTTCGACGTCGACGGCAAGATGCAGGAGCTGAGCATCGGCGACTCTGCGCCTGGCCTGTCTGCCACCCTCGAGACACACCTGGACAACATTGTCATGCACAAGCGATCCCCGCTGCAGCAGGCTATCCAGACTGTGCGCGAGAACGTGCGCGACCTGTTCGTCGAGTACCTCAAGAAGAACGGTTTCCACTCATTTGAGCCGCCATGCCTGATCGGCGCAGCCTCCGAGGGTGGTGCCAACGTCTTCGGCCTGCCGTACTTTGGCAAGAGCGCCTTCCTGGCCCAGTCTCCACAGTTCTACAAGCAGTTGGAGATTGCTGGCGGAAGGAAGAGGGTGTACTGCGTTGGGCCTGTCTTCCGTGCCGAGAACTCGAACACCCCAAGGCACATGACAGAGGTATGATAACCACACCACTGCTCTTCCCAGTGTTGTTCTTCTCTCTCCCTTCCTTCCTTTCCCTTCCTGAGGTGCTGACCAAATCACAAGTTTACCGGTCTCGATATGGAAATGGAGATCGAGGAGGACTACCGTGAGGTCATCTTTATGCTCGAGGGTCTCTTCCTCTACATCTTCCGCAACCTCGAAGAGCGCTGCAAGGATCAAATCGCAGTCGTACGCTCTATCTATCCTTCTGAGCCCTTCGCGCTGCCCGCAGATGGCAAGGAAGTCCGCCTCACCTTCGCTGAGGGCCAGCAGCTCCTGCGGGAGGAGGGCCCCGAGATCTACCGCAACGTCACCGACGATGAGGATATGTCTACAGCACAGGAGAAGGCACTCGGAGCCATTATCCGCAAAAAATACGGCACCGATTTCTACGTTCTGGACAAGTTCCCCGAATCGGCCCGCCCGTTCTATGCCAAGGAGGACCCTGAGAACAACAAGGTTACGAACGCATACGACTTTTTCATGCGCGGCCAGGAGATCATGTCAGGTGGCCAGCGTATCAACACTCCAGCCGAGCTAGAGAAACGTATGCGCACCAAGGGCGTCGACCCGAACAGCCCTGGCTTGAAGGAGTACGTCGACTTCTTCAGGCAAGCCGGGTGCCCGCCCCACGGTGGTGGCGGCATCGGGCTGGACCGTGTCGTGGCCTTCTTCCTGAACCTGCCCAATGTGCAGCTGGCCGCATACTACCCACGCACGCCTAGCCGATTGACCCCGTAAGGTGTGGTGCAAGGGATGGGGTGGAGGAGGTAGAGCTGGTGGGCATAGATCGAATGACAGCAAGACTGAGACAGCTCAGTCGTTCTAACACGTTCCGCCTAAATGTTGGCTGACTCCTATCTTGCGACCACATACATTGACTCTTATTTCTGGTCGCTACGTGGATCTATGTGCCAATGGCTTGGTGCTATGCCAAGGTGGTCAACTCGTGCTGAAATCTTGATAAGGTGGGCTCCAGCCCCATAGCTTTAAAAAGCCTGGTGTCCGTACTGTAGTAGCCCTCGCGAATCTGATTACTTGTTGATGTTAGCGGTACCACATACGCGTCCGCCCGCCCAAGCCCCCTTGGCATCGTTCCTCGACATCGTTAGATAATGTTCCAAACATTATCCTATAAAAGTGTGCACTGCAAACCTTTGGTTCAGAAACACATGTAATAGCTTTGCGTTTCTGTATATATGTTGGTATAACCTTGTACCCGACTTGGACAGTAAATTTGTTCATGCATCACTCTCCAATGTTTGTAGACACTCGATATCAACTTCACTCTGGTATTTTAAATAAGCTGCGCCACCCAACCGCCAATTTCTATCGTAACTGATGCTGCTGTAATCAATCAACTGTAGTCTGATCACGACGGGTTGTATCTATCTGCTGAATTTGACTGCTGTTTTCGTTCTCATCCCATGTACGTCCGAAGTCGTTATGCGGCCTGAACCAGATGCCTCATCCGTTCTTCTCAATAACCACATTGTTCACTTGGAACTTTTTTCAAGCAGGCAACGGGAATTCTTCATATCAGTACTGCTCATCTCGAATATGCAGGTCCTAGTCCGTGTGTTCCACACCTAGAAAATTGCCTTATGAGTCTCAACCAGGCAACACGGCTGCAACCACCTATCCTTAAATGCCTAATTACATGCCATCTGCGAAATCACAGCATGCAACCATTCTCTACAAGTCCTCAGCATGGCGGATATCACTAATATTTGTGTCCTCGTGATCATCAAAGAAAGTCGGTGATGCAGCTGGGTTCCAGGCCCTTTCCCCGTCCCCTAATTGCTCCAATTGTGTAATGCATATTTGACATCTAAAGTGCCCAAGGTCTACAACATACTAGGGGCGCAGGATCAGATTGACCGGGCTTTTAAACCAAAGCTACAAGGCAGCCCTGTTGACACGCATGCGGTCACGGGTACACTTGTGGGCTTTCACAGAAACATTGTGTCCCAAACCATCTCACATTAAATTCCAGATCATGTACAAAAAACTACCTATCTACCCAGATTGATACCAAGGGCGAAATTCGTTGTTGGTCCGATCCAGTACCAGCATTATCCCCAAGTCCCAACCCTCATCGACTAGATGTGCTTTTCATTGTGGCTCTTGGTACCACCGATTCATTCTAATACATCCTTCGTAAACCTTCATTACCTCATGACCAGTCAAGAGCCGGAAGCCACTGGACGAGAGACCAGACACCAATGCTCAAGAACCACCTTTGGGAAAATGAGTCGAGCTCTGGTGGATCACCAAGCCTAAGTGGGCACCTCATGACTTTTTCTTGCCTCTACAGAGAGGAGCCATGCAGTGTCTTGGTGTCGACGACCATCTCACGGCCACCGTCGTTGACTACCAGCACACGGACAGATCCCCGGCCAGAGTCGAAGGCCTGCTGGAGGCGGTCCCACAGGTTGGACTGGTCAAGCACCGGCAGTGACTGCTTCACGTCACCGGTCTCGGTCATGGCCACGACTGCAGGTACACCGTTAGTCTTCAATCCGGGTGTTCACGAGTGGGGAATATTGGGGACTCACCACTTCCGTCCTGGAGGTCAAGGACACGGTATTGCTTCAGGATGGGTCCCCGCATGGTCTGGACAACGACGCTTGGAGCGGGGTTGTGAATGGACGAGGACTCCTCGTGGAGCTGCTTGGTGAAGAGGTCGACTCCGAGGTAGCGGTGCTGGCCGGTAGCAGACGAGGTGGAGATCCGGATGACCTGGGAGATGCGTCCCTGAAGGATCAGGATGTCGCCGATCCGGATGTGGTGGCATGGGATGGTAACTGAATTTGGGGCTTCATCTCCGTAAGCGGCCTGGCTTACACGGCGAGACGGACGACTTTCCCGGACCTCAGTCACCTCAATGGTCTCACGACCTTGAGGGCGAATGATACGATCAGCCACCTTGTGGAGGCCGTGCCGGAAAGAGTGATAGTGGCCTACATGGGCGGCATTCTCAGAATACAAAGGAAAACATGTTGAAAACAAAAACGTTGAACTCACCATCTTCGTCGAAGTAACCCATCTTGGCTTTGTGGTGGTGCTTGTGGCGCGGTGAGCGATCGATCTCGACTGTCTCGTCTACACGGACAGTCTGGTTGACAGCAGGGCGGATCTTGGGGCCTCGATGATGTGCTCGTCGTGGCGAACGGTCTCCTTGGTGACGGGACGGGGCAGAGGGGTGTCGACGGTGGTCTCGATCACGCGGACGTCCTCGCGGTAACCAGGCTGGGAGCGAGCACGGTATCCACGCTCGATGTTGTCGATGGGAGAGTAAGGAATGGCCGGGCGAGACTCGGGCCGGTGGTGATGGTGGTGGTGCCGGTGAGTATCGATCTCAATGCGGGTGTCTGAGTAGGAGGAACGCGGAGGTCTCTCAGAGTAGGTAGAACGGGGAGGCCTGTGGCAGAGTAAAAATGGAAAGGTCAGCGGTCAAACTCCAGACGTCGCGGTCACTGGGAATGATATGGGGATTGTCCTCCGAGACCGATGGATGTGAAGAGGCTCCACATCGACGCCAATGCCGTTGCCGTATGAAGCTCGAGGCAACTGGTGCCCAAGCGGCCCTGGGCGTGTGGGTCCAGATCTCAGCTCCATGCTGCCGTGGATCCACATTGCAGCCCGGACAGTCTGGGCCGGACTCATGTGTGGCGACGACAGGGCACGCTCGGCCGAGTGGGTTGACCAATGGATCAGGGCAGGCGCGCGCGTACACACAAGGCAGAGGGCGTCGGCGAGGGCGGAGGGCGGAGGGTGAGGGTGGCAAAACGCAGGGAGGGGGGTGACAGGGCAGAAGAAACAGATGGGTATTGGGAATACCTGGGCTGTTGCTCCTTGAGCTCTTCGCGGTAGTAGTCTTCACGGTGGACACCGGGACGGCGGTAACGGTCCTCTTCACGGGTGACGAAGACCTCTTCCTCGCTGTAGCGGGTGTGCTCCCTGCGGGGAGGAAGGTCGGCCGCGGCGGCGGAGTAAGAAGAAGAGACCTGACTACCTTCCCGCCCGGGCTTGTGGTGGGGGAGGTGGAGGTTGAGCTCCTCGTGGGTAGTGGTGCTGGTGCTGGTCTTGCCCGACTCCTTCTTGTCGTCGTCGCGGTACGACGAGGGGAAGATGCTGAAGGGGACGGGGACTCTCGCTTCAAAATCCAGGTTGACTGCCTTGCGTGGGCGCTCAGAGTCGTCCTCCTCTCAACCTCTTGACAAGGAAGAAAAGAAGAGTCCTCTGGCTTCTTCCTGGGAAAGAAGTCGAAAGAAAGGAGAATAAGAGAAGGACCCTACCAATTGATACGGACTCCTTCTGTACTCTGGGGATTCGATCGAGCTCCTTTTTTTTTCTATGGCTTGGGGGGAAGAGGGTGGAGGGAGGGAAGAGGCCGAGCACCACGGGTCAAGCAAGTGGTTGACTTTTGTGGTGGTGGAGGAGGGAGGTGGAGATTGCACAGGACGGACGACGAGGGCGTTGATTGCTGTGTCTGGATGTGCGGGTGGATGACAGCAGTGAGGAAAAGAGGAGGAGAGAAGACGTGGGTGGGAGGGAGGCAGAGGAGCAAGAGACGGCGGGCATTGAAATAGTGTTGGCTGCGGAGGGGGAGATGGCCCGTCTCCTGGCCCGTCAACCGTTGCTACTGGCTGCAGGTGATTGATGGGTTGATTGATCTGTTCCGCACTGCTGTCCCCGTTGCTGTGCCTCTGTTTACTCGAGGTGGAGCCGGCTGCAAGCTCTTGTTTACCCCCCAAGAGCACCCCCAGTCCCCCTCCCCCGATCTCTCTCAGCTGCTTGGAGGGCCGAGCTTTGCCAGCAGGGATCATAGCTCCGGATAACCTTTTGACCCCTGTCCATTGGGGCCAGTCCCCAGTTTTCTCCCAGCCCGGCTCGGCGCGTGTGCCCTCAGAGCCCATGCACCCATCCCACCCATCCCATCGCGTGCTGCCCGCCCAACCGCCCAATTCAGCTTGTCGCCTTGCCCTGGTGCGGTAGATGCTGTGGTAAGTCACGACCAGGCGAGATGAGCTGCCATCGCCTCCCGTCACCCCCGTCACCAAACCCGTCCCGTACGAACTTACGAACCACACCCAGGCCATGGCATGGTGCATGGGCGGAGTACCGTATCGGCAGCCAAATCCTTGCGCAGGCACAGTAGAGCCCCTAGAAGCTGTCAGGCACCCTGGCACCCTAGAGAGGACCGGCCCTGGCGCCATGAGGGCCGTGACATGTAGACTGCGCCTCGTGTCAGGTCGAGCAAGCCCAACCACCACCTTTCTTAGACTTCCGTCAAGTGCCTAGGCTCCCCGGTTCGGACTGAGCGGGACCACACTAATAAGCCTTCGATCTGTGTGTGTGTGTGATCTCTGGCCCGACCTGCTGGACTGCGCGAGTGGGGGGGCGCTGCAGCGTGTAGAGCGCATCAGTGAGGCAGGTACGAGTACGCAAAATGTTGATGGCTGGGGAAGACCAAGTGGGCCGCCCGCGTCCAGTGCACCACACACGCGCCACGCACTTGATTGAGCAAATTGAGCAGGCTGGGACTGGTCCTGGCTGGGAAGTGAAGCGGGCCTGCATCAGATTCACTTGTCTCCAACGGCTCGCAACACCCGGGCCCTTTCTCTTCTTGTGCTGCATGCATGCATGTCTGAGAGATCAGGGCAAGCGTGGATCGAACTCATTGGGCCTCCACAAGCAATGCGCGAGCTGACTATCCACGACTTATGCAATGTGCCCGCGCCCAATTCGCCGGGCCGTGAGCAGCAGACGGAGCAACGCGTCACAGAGGCCGGGATTGCATGTGATGGCTGGAACCACCAACGTCCACACGGCCTCGAACGTCGCGAGCTCCCAAAATACCTCTCTTCACTTATTATTATTAACGGGAGCTCTCCACAGCCAGAGATCTGCGGCCGGCCACAACGACCTTGACAGCTCCGATCATGCAGGGGGCGCCATTCGTTGCCATAGAAACGCTCAGCGCTAACGCAAGCTGAATGCAACCCCACCGTCCAGGACCGGAAGGACGAGTAGCTAGCTCTCAGCGGCTGGTAGGTTCTAAGTCGTCTTCAAGATTTGCGACAGAGTATGCACACTTGGCTCAGTCACGTTGGGCTTGGTTCTGATAAGAGACGAGTCTGACCACAGGTTCAATGAGTACTGGAAGCTGTGTACAATTTCTTGGATGGCATATATGCCACTGCGAACTACTCTTGCGCAAGCAGGCTTTTAAGACAAGGTGATTGGCGTATCCTGTCAGCACAATCGTCGGCTTCGCGCCCAGGGCATCTATGTCCAACTACTACAGTACAGGGCAAACCTCGCATAGGGCAATCTCCTGATTTCCTACAGGACTGCCTACTGTGGGACAGCCTCCTGGTCTCCTATAGCATGGCCTGCTTGGGACAACCTACTTCGAAATAACCTGCTTTCGGACAACGTGCTACAAGATAATATCCTACTGTGGTACAGATGACACATTTACTTCTGATAGGACACGCCTCTTTTTATAAAAAAGAAAAATGGTACATAGGTGAGCTGTAAATCACTTTTAATTGAAAAGAAAGGCTAAGCTACAAGGGCTTTGGTATAATATTAAACATTAGAGAGGCGCAGCGGTGTGGATCTGCTAGCTAGTTATGTAAGCAAGCCCTGTAGGCACCCAAAACGCTTGTAGGTATACCCACGATAGCAGACTAGAAGGAATTAACAACCCACCTACCTATACCTTTAGAAGTAGTAAAATCCTTATAATATCTAGTATTCTAATATATAGGAATAGACTAAAATATATAAAAATAATTATTTTTATTAAGAGAACCTTATTTAGCCCTAAACTTAATAAGAAATAATTATAATTAATCTAAATAACCTAAAATATACTTTTAAATAATCTTTTAAGTAATTATTTAAGTAATTATCTAAGTAGCTATCTAAGTAACTAACTAAATAATATAAATACTAATACTATAATTATATAAGTACCTATTTCTTTATTTCCCTTATTAATAATAATTATAAGAAGACTATTTTACTTATTAGCCTATATAAAAATTATATTTATTTATTTAAGACTACTACTTATAAGTAAATAGTTTATATATTAGTTATAAGTTATAATAATAAGTATTATAATTTTTTTTATAATATTATTTATAATATTAATTACCCCCTTAATAAGTAAGTAAGTAAGTACTAATTTTACTATTTATATTAATTTCTTTATTTTTAGTTAATTTTTTCTCCTATTTATTATAATATTTACTAAAGAGGATATACTACTTTTAGTAAACTTAATCCTTATAAATTACCCCTATATTTTCTATTTAGGGATAATAAATACTTATATTAAAGTATATTTAAATATACTTACTAATTATTATTATAAATTTATAGGCTTTATTAAGTTTTTAAATAATTATCTTATATAAATAAATAATAACCTATAAGTAAGACTTAATTAAATTAAGTAATAATAAGTTATTAAGCTTAAGGTAATTAAAAATACTTAAATTATTTAATTTTAAATAATTATTAAGAGACTTAATATTATTATAACTTATATTAATATTATATAATCTTCTACTCCTTTTAGTAAATTTAGTAAATATATTATTCTTTTAAACCTCTATTTATAAGAGGATAAATTATAACTAAATTTTAAGCTTATATTTTAATATAAGAATAATATAATTAACTTTTAATATAAGCTATATAATTATTTAATAGGACTATTTATATTAGTAGAAATCTATTTATAAAAAGTCTTTTTAATAATAATTTTACTTAATAAATTTACCCTATTTAAAATTTCCTAATATAATAAGGTCTCTTTTTTAAAAAACTTATAATTTAGTATTATTAATATTACTATTCTTAATAAACTTAAGAGGATATAAATCCTTCTCTATACTTTTATAATTTTATATAAATTATAAACTTATTAAGTTTTCTTTAAATTATTTAATAACTTTAATAACCTTATTAAGTAGGTACTTATTAATAAGCCTATTTAATTAATATTTATTAAAGAAATAATTTAAGTCCTTAGTAACTATAATACCTTATATTTCTAAATTATATTCTTTTTAATTCTTCTCCCTTATAAGGATAAATTATATATTAATTTTACTTAATATTTATAAGATACCTTCTTTAAGCTCTTATTAATATAATAATATTCCCTAACTATTTACTTTATTCTACTTAATAAGATATTAATTAACTAATTAAGTATTTATATAAAAATATTTAATAAGCTTTCTTTTTTAATATTACTATAAGTTATAAAGGAACTAGTTAAGTATATAAAGGTCTATACTAATAAGGTAATTAAGTTATAAATTTTCTTTACTCCTAAAATTATTATATAACTTTATAATATAATTATCCTCTTTTATTATATAAAGGTTAATTAAAATACTACTAAGAAACCTAAAATTATATAACTTAAACTAGTAGATACTACCTTAATATAATTTATTATCTCTAATCTATATATTAATAAGTAAATTATTTATTCTATTATTAAAAACCTAGCTTATAATATATTAAACCTTAATATTAATTAATTTATTATTATAACTAATAAAAAGAATAATAAATATTTTAATTATAATAAATAAGGTTATTAAGTAAAAAATTATTAAAGTAAATTTATTTAGCTTAAAAATATATCTAATATATTAATAGGTTAAAATATTATCCTTAAGGGAGTCCTTTATAATAATAAGTAATTTAATTTATCTAATTATTTATATAATATTATTTCTAACTAATATAATTAAATAACTAATTAAGGTTACCCCTAAATAAACTTAGTTAATTAAAATACTTAAGTTTATTTTATAAAGAATAATTTTAATAAAGAAGAGGAATATTATAATCTAACTTCTTATATAAAAGATAATAATAAAATTAATAATCTCCTAAGAGGAATTTTTAATAACCTTTATACTAAGAATTAGGGATATTAAGGTACTTATTATATAAGAATAGATATTAATAATTCTTTACCCCCTTTTTATAATAAACTATTTTATAAGAATATTTAGGTACCTTATAACCTTTTTCTAACTTAATTAACTAATAGTTATAACTTTAATACCTTCTTTAATTATAACTTTATTACTTATTATTACTTAAAATTTTTAATAATAAGGCTTAGATTATATATAATTATAAACCCTATAATAATAAAGGGTATTAATAATATTAAACCCTAATTAGTAAAAAATATTCTTATTATAATAAGATTTATTATACCTAATAATCTTATAAGAGAATTTATAATCTCTTATAATATTATTCTTAATAATATCTTCTTAGGTAAACTTATTCTTAAGAAAATAATTTTCTATTAATAAATAATATACTATATATAAGATAAAATACTTTATTTATTTATATTCTTAGGCTAACTAAAATTAGTACTAATAAAATATATAAGTTAAAATTTTCTAATAATAAAAATAATATTTTAGGTAAAAGAATTTTTTTTCCTACCCCCTAAATAGTATCTAAATACTCTTATTAATAATCCCTAAGTTACTACCTATATTTAAGAATATATACTCTAATTCCCTAATTTATTTAATAAAAAATAATATTATATAAATATTTTATTAAAGACTATATATTATATTAATACTAATAATTATAAACCCTTTTATTTTTTACCTAAATAATATAACTTATTATAAAAATAAGTTATATATAACTTTATTAAGGCTTATAATAAAATACTTATATATAAGAATAAGAACTCCTAATCTTTATTTTCCTATCTAATTTCTAAGAAGTTAATAATATTATATAAAAGAGAAACCTAATCTAATAAAACTATTTAGTATTTTTATTATAATTATTATTACTTAAATAAATATATTAAGAAATATATTTATTTAATATCTAATATTATAAATTAAATTTAATATATTATAAGTTATAAATAATATATTTTTATTAACCTTAAAAATAGTTTCTAATATATTAGATTAGACTTTAAAATAAGAGAAAAAACTATTTTTATTACCCTATTTAACCTTTATAAATAGTTAGTAATATTATTTAAACTTTATAATACTTTTACTATATTTTAAGCTTTAATTAAAGAAGTATTTTATAATCTTTATAACTTTATATATAGTCTAATAAATAATATTATTATTTAGGTAAATATTAAAAAAGAGCTTTATAAGTATTTAATAATCTTATTTACTTATCTTATTCTTTATAGGTTTATACTTAATATATATAAAATTATTTTATTTACTTAATAAAGAATTTTTCTTAGTTTTCTTATTTTAGAAGATAATATTATAATTAATTTATTTAAGATTACTACTATTAGAAATTACCCTATATTAATAACTATAATAAAGGTTTAAGACTTTATTAATATAGTTAAATATTTATATAACCTAATTAGTAGGTATTCTAAGTAAGTTAGTACCCTTATTAACTATATTAATAGCCTAAAAGGCTAGATTATTACTCTATTAAAAGAAGTATAAAAGTAATAATATAATATTAGAGATATTATTATAAGTCTTTTAGTTATTAGAACTTTTAATTAATATTTATTATCTATAATTAAATTAAATATTAATAAGTATTATATTAAAGTAGCTTTTCTTTAATCTTAACTTTATACTTAGAAATTTATTTTATACTTAATATTATATTTCTATAATATATAAGTTAAGGTATAATTATATTATATTTATATATAATATAAAAGGAAGAAAGACCTATAAGAAGGTCTATTAGGGCTTTTAGGAATAAGCCTAAAGGAGGTAGTCTATATACCTACTAACTATAAGCTAGTTAGTAACTAGCTACTAGACCCTACACCTATTTAACTATCTATAGGTATAGCCACACCCTATATATAACTACTATAAGTACTAAGGCTATAAAAAAGAGTATAATATCCTTATTACTTCCTACTATAATATAGTTAACTAAAATCCTTTATATAAGTATAATATTCCTCTATTAGTTCCTTAATATATTTAAGATTACACTTTATCTTCTATTTATTATATTAGGAGTTATATTCCTTCTATTATATAAGATACTTAACTATCTTATTAAATAGCTTATAGTTAAGTATATATTTAATTTTATAATACTCCTTATTCTTATTAACTAATAAGTTAGTATATTTAACTAGTAGAGATTAAAATATATAATAATTAAACTCTTTATCCTTATATACCTTATATAAAAGAAGATACTAAATAAAGATAATAAGGTTAATATAATCCTTATTTTTTCTAAAGTTAAGGTAATATACTAATAGAGAGATCTTAATAATAATAATATAAGGACCTTCTTAGGGTATTATAAGCTTAGTATTTTAGGTCTTAAAGAGGAATTTATATATTTTACCTATCTTAAGCTAAACTTTATTACTAATATTAAATTTAATTAGTCTATATTAAACATTATATTAAATCTTATTATCTAAAATAATAATATTTATAGCTAATTATATATTATATTATAGATACTTATATATAAAGTAGATATTTATAGCTTAGAAGGAAAGTTTAAAACTTATTAGTTTATTAATAAATCTAAAAATCTTAAATTTAAATAGAAACTTATATAAACTTATATTAAGAGTATATAAGTATACTCTATTTAAATTCTATTATAAAGCTAAAAGTATATTAATTTAATTATAGTTAAGATACTTAGTAATATAATAGTAAAGTACTAATTCTATATTTTAATTCTTATATTTAAATTACCTATTAGCCTAGAAGTAATAAATAATAGTTATCTTAAAGTATATTCTAAAGACTTTCTATAAGCCTTACTAAAATACTAAAAGGAATTTAATATCTTAATTAAAAATAATAACTTAAGGGTATAACTAATTACTTAATAATAACTAGTATATTAAAACTATTACCTAATTATTAGTAATATATATTATATATTTAGGTATTAAAAATATATACTTTAAAGTCTTATATATAATTAGTATTATAATATTAAAGGAATTAAATCCCTTAAGGCTCTAAAAAGTACTAATAGAAGATATTAATAATAAGGTAACTATAAAATCTATTATAATAATATATATAAGTTCTTTAAGAGCTTAGATTAGCTAAAGGTTCTTAAGTAGTATTTAGTTATTCTTATATTATACTCTATACTAATAGTAGTACTTAATATAATTCTTAATTTTATATTTCTTTCTTTATATATAAATACTTTTAAGATTTACTATTATATAATTATAGTTAAAATAGTACTTATTATTATAAGTATTAGTTAAAATCTCCTAAATTAATTATTAGGGAATATATAAGTATTTATAATTATTACTATTATAATTATATAATAACTAATTAATTAAATAAAATATATACTTAGGCTTTAAAGCTAAGATAATATCCTTATTATCCTTAATAATAGCTAGCCTATATCCTATTATAATAAGTATAACTAAACCCTTAATAATTTAATTATAAACCTTATTATACTTATAGGTTTTAATAAAATATTATTAGAGGGAATTATTTATCTAAACTTTAGTAATAAATAAAATATAATTATTATAATTATCTTAAATAGAGTTAAGGATAGGTTTCTTAGGGTATTTCTTAATAATAAAATTATTAAGAGCTACTAATTAAGATAAAATATTAAGTATTAGGTTAAAATATTTAACTAAATAATAAACTTTAAGCCTATACTTATTTAAGTAGATATTAGTATTAATAAGTTAATAATTAGATTAATTTATTAATATTATATTTAGTAAAGTCTACTTAATAATATTATAAGTAGTATTATAATTAGTTAAGATAATAATAAGGTAATTTAAAGAATAAAGAATAGTATATAAGTACTTAATAACCTAAATAAAATATATAACCTTAAGCTTAGAAGGATTATAATAGAGTTCTAATTTAAAGAAGTAATAACTAAGAAATATTATTAGTTTAATAGTTATAAAGGATATATCTTAACTTAAAGTAAATATTATATTATCCTTTAAGTAATAAATTATAATACTAAAGCTATATTAGAGGCTACTATTAACTTAAAGGAATAATTATTTATTTAGTAATATATAATATAAATAAAGTTCTTTATAAATATAGGTTTAGAAGGTATTAAAGGAAGTAATCTCTTAAGGTATAAGATTAAATTAGATAGAGCTAATAAAGGCTAGGTATTTATTCTTATTATCTACTTTAACTTAGCTAATAACTTATCCTATAGTAAGGAGAGCTACCTTATACTTCTAAAGTAACTTAAATATTTATATATAGTAAGTAATTATAATATATAAAAATCTTATAATATTTAGATATATCTCTAATAATTTTAATATTTTAGGGAATTTAAAATTTTAAAATTCTTTAGTATATTCCTTAATAGTAGATAGTCTAAATAAATTAATATAAAAGCTAAATAGCTTAATAAATAGGTAATTAAAAAAGGATTTTTCTAGGAAAATAGAGATACCCTTCTTAAGGAATAAGTTAAAGATAATAACTAAGTACTTATAATATTCCTTAAAGGTATTAGAGAAGATAATTATATTATTAATAAAGATATAATAAAACTTCTTATACTTTTCTAAGAATTAATTTATAAAATACTAAGTATAAGTTAGGGAATTATAATAACTTATTAAAGTAATCTTAAAGTATTTAAGATTATAATAATTAATTATAATAAATTAATTATAATAAGTAAAATAGATAAGAAATTAGTAAAAGAATATAGAGGTATTAATAATTATAATTTATTTCTTTTTATAAATAATATTAATTAGGTTAAATTATAAGAATAATAGGTAATTATTAGGTATAGCCTACTTATTAAGTAGTTATAAATTAATAATAACTTATTCCTTTTTAATATTATAAATAATATACTAAACTATAAAGATAGAAAATATAAAAGAATAAATCTTATTAATCTTCTCTATATAACCTTACTTATAAAACTTCCTATAAATCTTATTAAGAACTTCCTTACCCTTTTATAATAGTAGATATTAATAATAGTTAAGCTTAGTATATTACTAGCTATCTATTAAAGGTACCTTTATTATTTAATCCTTAAGTATATTAATTAGGCCTTTATCCCTCTAGAGCTTAAAATAGGACTTAGTTATCTTATAGAGCTTTATAGTAAGTATAGGGTTCTTATTATAGATATAAATATTATTCTCTATAATAAAAAAAGGAGCCTTATCTAGGGTTTTAATATTAAGTAAGCTTTTAATATAATTAAGATAGATAGTACTAAGGGATATTTCTATAACTTCCTTAAAATTAAGAAGTTTAGAATTAGTATCTATAATTATAATATAAATAGTATTATTATAAGGTATAATAAAGTCTATATTAATATTTAAAGGTTTAGTATTAATATCTCTCCCTTAAGTAAGAGTAATAATATTTAGAGATATCTTAAACTTAGTACTTATTAGGATAATTCTAGTATCTTAGGTTAGTATCTAAGATATATTATAAAAACTACTAATAAAGTCCTTATATTAGGATTTAGTAACTAGTATAACTTAACTTATTAAGCTAAATAAGGTTAAGACTTTAATAATATTACTAAAGTTTATAATAAAGTAGATAGAGTCCTTATAGTTATAAATAATCCCTAAGTAGATATACTTATTAACCTTTATTAGTTTAGAGTTAGGGTTATAAAATATTATAAATTTAAAAATATTTATATTTATTATAGTATTTATAATAGTAGGGTATAAGGATATAAATATAAAGGTGTAATTCTTTAAGAGGTTAATATAGTAAATAGTTATATATATAGTTTAGTTAGGTTATAATATAAGTAATTAAGCTAATATTATTTTCTAAACTATAAGTTATATTATCTTCTTTAAAATTATAAAGGGGACTATAAAGTTATAGCTATTTAAGTAGGTAATAGTATTATTTTTAAATAAAATAATAATATTATATAGCTTTAACTACTTAGTATTAAATAGGTAGTTAATAGTAAAGTAATAATCTTTTATAATCTAAGTAATACCTTCCTACTCTAATAGACCTAGTATATTATTAACTTTAGTACTAGGAGTAAAGAAGGTAAATTTAGTAAATTTATTAATAAGGAAAGACTTTTTACTAATATCTTAGATACCTTATAGCTTTCTTATCTTAGGTTATAAAATAACTTTAACTATATATTTAAAGTTAGTAAGATATAATTATATAATAAGTAATTAGTTTATATTAATATTAAGGTAAAGTTTAGTTTTATTACTATTAGGATTACTATATATCTTAGTATATAAGTAAGTAAAATTATTAAGTATATTAGGATTAGTAGACTTAGGGGGTATTTCCTTAATAATATTTATAGCTAAATAAATAATATAGTCTTATATTATACTAATAGGGGTAGTATCTTTATTACTAAAGATAGGTTTAAGATAGGAGTAAGTTTAGTTATTTCTTAAATAATAAAAAAGAGTATTACCTATAGGGAAGGTAGCTTTATAATAACTATAAGTTATCTTAGAGCTCTCAACTCTAAGAATACTATAATAGTTATTAATAGATAGGATATTACTTATAAAGTTAAAATTACTATTAGAGTTAAATTATTCTAAGTTATTATTTATCTATATAATATAAATATAATTAGATTTTAAATTAGAGCTATTAATAGGTATAATATTATTAATTTTATCTTACTTACTATACTAATTATTATAAGACTTATCCCTATTATAAGGCTTATAGTTATAGTTATTAAACTTATTATAGTTAGTACCTCTAGGTTTTAAGTAATTATCTTAGTAATTATTATATTTATAGTAATTATTATAGTAATCCTTATAATAATTAATATCTAAATAATAATAATTATTATAATATAGGTATATAATAGAGGAAGTATTAAAGAATTTATTAAAACTATAAGTATCCTTAATAAGTACTAAGAGAGTACCCCTATACTTATTAATATACTTTATATAGTCTTTAAGAGAGTTAAATTTATTAAGTAGCTTAATATTTTAATAAAATATAATAAGTATTATATTTTAAATCTAGTAAAGCTAACTATTCTAATTATTATTATTAGGGGTAATAAGCTTTATTATATATACCTAATAAATCTTCTTCTAAAAGTAGTTATTTAAAACCTTATAGTTCTTATAGAGTAATTAAAGTAAAATATAAGTTAAGTTATACTTATTATTAATAATAAATTACTTAATAATAAATTACTCTTTTAAAATATTAATTATAATTTCTATTTTATTATTTAAAAGAGCTTAATATTCTTTATATATAAGCTCTATATACTAGTAATAAAGATAGGATCCTCTAAAATACTAAGAAATAATAAATAATATTTTATACTAATAGTTAGGTAATATATAATAATTATTAAGAAGGCTAAATATAAACTCTTTAAAGTAGTTAATATTAGTATAAATAGTATCCTTACCTAAAAATATTAAACTAAGACCCTCTTTATCCTTATATAAAGGGTTAAAGACACCTATTTACTTCTAAGGCTTTAACTTATTATAATCTAAGCTATATATTAAAGAGTCTAATAAAGGATTATTAAGAGGTATAAACTATACTTATTTAGTCTTAAATAGTAAATAGTAAGAAGTATATAAGTAATTAGTATATTCTATTACTTTAGTTACCTTATAGTTATATAGAGTAAAAGGTTAGTTAAATAAATAAGGATTCCTATAAGGTAGTAGATAGGATAAATAACCTAATAGTTATAGTAGTTTATAAAGTTAGTTAGGTAGAAGAGGTCTATATAATATACTTAGGTGAGTAAGATATAGAGGATATCTTAAAGAGTAGCTATAAGGTAGGTATTAAGTTACTAGTAATATACTTAATAAGTAAGGATATAGGCCCTACTAAGTATTTAATAACTAAGGCTATTATTTAAGAAATTTAAACTATTAAATATTAGTTAGTAATAATAATTATCTAGATATTAGTAGTTATTATAAAGGTAATAGGGTAGCTTTCTAATTATTATAGATAAGAAGTTAGGGGTACTTAGTATAATTTTATATAAGTAAGACTTATCCCTCTTATAAATTTAAGGCTACTAATACTAAATAAGTATATTAGTAATAAAAGTAATTAGTATATTTAAATTTAATTAAAGGGGTAAAGTAGTTAAATTCTACTAAATAGTAGTATTAATTATATAATATAGGATAATTATTTTCTACTAATTAGTTAAAATCTATTAAATAATTATTTTAGTAATTATCTTCCTTTATTACTTCTTAAACTAATTAGTTTAGAAATAAAAGATTACCTTAGTAATAAGCTAGGTACTTAAATAAGGGGTAATTAAATAGTCTTAAAATTATTAAAAGTTTAGTTAAATTAAATAGTTTAGTCTTATAATAAAGATTAAATATAACCTATCTAAAGAAAAGTTTATCCTAAGTAAATTAATAGAATAATAGTATTATATTACTTAGAGTAATATCTTAAACTAAGTTCTTTACCTCTTATAAGGTATTACTTATTCTATATAATTAGTTCTTAGTAACTTTAAGTTTCTTATTTTATTAGTACTATTTCTATACTAAATATATTTACTTTTACCTATTAGAGTTATTTAAAGGGAAATTTATATTAATCTAATTATCTCCCTCTAAGATTATAGTCTCCTATTAAAGAGTAGGAATACCTTTAGAGCCTAATTACCCCCTTATCTCTATATCCTTTTAAAGAGCCTCTAATTTTTTAGATATAATAATAAGACTTAAAAGGTTAATACTAATAATATTCTTTAAAGAGCTTATTTAGGTATAGTATATATTAAGGAGATTAGGTTTAGCTTAAAAGGTATTATAATTAAGGGTGTTTAAAATTAGGAAGGGAGTTCCTATTAAATTTACTTATATTAATATTTAAGGTTCTTAACTTATAGGCTTATTACTTATAAAAGAGGACTCTATAGGGAAAATACTAAGTATTTTTCCTAATATTATTATTTATAATTAAGTATAGTTATATATTAATTCTTAAGAAATAAAATATAATATAACTTAGAATAGATATAAAAAAGAGGAATATAAAAGCTACTAGCTTTACTTATATATATAAAATTATAATATTTATAATATCTATTATTAGGTTACTACTTTTATTTAACTTTAGAGTTTAGGATATAATAATAATATAAAATATATAATACTAAACTATATAATTAGTTACTAACTTTACTAATAGCTACTTTATAAGAAAAAGGGGAGTACTTAGCTTTATAGTTATAAGTATATAACTTATATTAAAGTAGTTATTAAATTTAAAACTAATATTAATAGGTTACTAACTTTACCTAATAAAGTTAGTTACTAAATAGGGTTAATATTAGTAGTTACTAACTTTATTACCTTTATTACTAGCTACCTTATTAACTTTAAATAAATAGGATTAAATAATTAATATACTAACTTTAGTTAATTACTTAAATATATAAAAATAAAGAACTTCTAATATCTTTATAATATAAGAAGTTATAACTACTAATTATAGTATATAAGTTAGAATATAATTATATTATATTTATATATAATATAAAAGGAAGGAAGACCTATAGGAAGGTCTATTAGGGCTCTTAGGGATAAGCTTAAAGGAGGTAGTCTATATGCCTACTAGCTATAAGTTAGTTAGTAACTAGCTGCTAAACCCTATACCTATCTAACTATCTATAAGTATAGCTATACCCTATATATAACTATTATAATTTCTTAAAAAAGTTAATTAATACTTAAATATAATATTTTACTTAAAAATAAGAATTACTTAAAATCTTACTTTCCTTATAATATTAGTTTTATTAGATTTAGGGTATAGAAATTATAGTCTTAATTAACTATAAGTTCTTAAGAATATTTAATATAAAGATAAACTAACCTTCTAAAATTATATATTTCCTTAATATTATTAAATATTATAAGATTTATATTATATATTATATTAAGAAAACTAATATCCTTACTAACTACTTATCTTAATTACTTAAAGATATTATTTTTAAGAGCTTATTACCTATTTTTAAGTAAAAAGAGGGAAGGAACCTATTAGAGTAGATTTATAAGCTATATTAACTTAATTAAGTAGATTTCTAAGTAGTTTATAAGTACTTATAAGAAGAAGTTAATCTATTTAAAGCTATTAAACTTAAATAAGTAAAGAAGTATTTTATACTACTTAATAACTATTTATATAAGATATAGTTCTACTAGTATTCTCTTAAAGATCCTTTTTATAAGGTAGAAATTATCCCTAAAATAATATTCTTTCTTCTAATCTTAGAGTTTAATAACCTATTTATTATAATTAAGAAGCTCTATCTAAATTATAATTATATTATAATTAGGAGTATACTCTATAAAGTTTTTAGGGAGTATTAGTATCCTAAGATAATTCTTATAATTTAGTAAATTATTATTAAATATAAAGAATATTAGCTTATAAAGTTATTATATTTAATACTCTTTAATTTCTACCTTATTATACTATTAGTACTATTAATATATTAGGCTATTAATTTTATATTAGTAGATAGGGTCCTTATCCTTATTATAATTAAATATATAATAAGATAGGTAAAAATTAAAGTTACTTTAAATTAGATTTAAGAAGTTATACTTTTATTAATAAAGAGAATTATTAATATCTTTAAAGTACCTAAAGAATAAATATTAGATAATATAAGTTACTTTAAAAGAGAAATTATAATAAGTTAGTACTACTAATATAAGTTATATATATACTTTATTACCTCTATTAGGCTAAGAGGAAATAGTAAGGTAAAGAAGGTAAATAAAAATTTAAAGTATATAATTTTATATAAATAACTAACTAACCTAAATTATAATATTTAGGCTTTAGTTTAATAAGTAATAATACTATATAATTATATATTAAAGTTTTATAGTTATAGCTCCTATTTCCTTCTCTTTAGGATAGTTCCTTCTTTAACTTATAATTCTTATATTATATATATTTAAGAATATATAAAGTAAGAAGAGGATAACTTTATAAGATAACTAGTAGTAAATTATAAAGCCTTTATTATATAGAACTATATTATTAGACTTAAAATATTATAAAATTAGATTTATATATTCTTATAAGAAGATAAGACCTTATTATAAGTATTTACTTTAAGTAATTAAATATTATAAGTATATTAATAAGCTTATAAGTATAAGCTATACTATAATAACTTATAGGTAATTACTTTTTACTATATTAAAAATACCTATATTTTATATAGTTTTAATAAAATTATCTTTAGGAATAAGTATAATAATATAAATCTCTTCTTCCCTCCTAGGTATAAGGGTAAAAGACTTATAATTATTTTTTTTTAATTAATTTTATTTAATTATATTATATTTCTATAACTAAGGTTAGTTATTAAATTACTTTTAGAAACTCTTCTTTATTAACTTTTTTAACTTTATTAAATTCTTATTATTTTTTTACTTTACTTTAAGGTTTATATAGAGGTTAATAATATTAGAGTTTATATTATAGTTTCTTAAGTAGTTTATTAAGACTTTAAGCTTTCCTAATATAAATTTAATATATAATAATACCTTAAGGGTTATCTCTATAAGGAGGTAGACTTACTTATTAATTTCTATTTTATAATTATAAAGCTATTAGGTTTATATATTTAGATAATAGAATGTAGTTAACTTACCTATTATTTTAGTTTTAGTAGGCTAATAATTATTTTTAAGTAGTCTTATATAAGAAGATTATAATAAGTATATATTTAAGTAGAGTTAAAACTTTTAGAATAATAATAGTAGCTTTTATAATTACTTATTTTAGCTAACTTAAAGGCCTAAGTTATATAGTAATAATACTTATATATAATATTTAATAGTATTAAACTAGGTTACTTATAGCCTATAATAGCTTTAACCTTAATAATAATAAAGATTAGGCACGGCCTAATATTATAGCTATTAGTAGCTATAAATAGGTTATAGGAGTAGAATTATAAAGTTATTATATTTTTTTTATTATATTTTCTTTTATTATATTATCTTTTATTATAGATTTTAGCTTAATAGAGGAACTAAAATAATATATAAAGTTTATAAATTTCTTCTTAATATATATAAGTAATAAATACCCTATAAGAAGCTTATAATATATTAGTAAAATAATATTTAAGTAGAATTATTAATAAATTATTAAATTAATATAGCTTAATATTTATTAAGTAGTTATTTTACCTAATAAGTTTTACTAACTATTACTAACTATTTATTAATATTTTAATAATTAAGTAAAACTCCTTAAATTTAAGTATTTTAAGTAATTTAAGTAATTTTAATACTTAATATCTAAGTTAATAAAATAAGGTCCTTATACCTAATTAGTATTTATATTAAAATAGTACTAATATAACTTAGGGATATAAAAAGAAAATTATTTAAATTAGGACTTAAATTTAAACCTCCTTATATTATAATAAAGCTAGACCTTTTATTTATAAATAGGCCTATAAATATTATATATCCTTTTTTTTTAGGGTTAAATTAAATTAGAACTTAAATCTTAAGATATATAATTATTATATTATTTTAGCTTATTATAATATTAGTAGATTTAAAAGACTATAAAGGAAGAAATTCCTCTTAGGTATAAGGGTAAAAGACTTATAATTATTTTTTTTTAATTAATTTTATTTAATTATATTATATTTTTATAACTAAAGTTAATCTCTAGTTATTAAACTACTTTTAGAAACTCTTCCTTACTAACTTCTCTAATTTTATTAAATCCTTATTATTCTCTTACTTTACCTTAAGGTTTATATAGAGGTTAATAATATTAGAGTCTATATTATAGTCTCTTAGGTAGTCTATTAAGACTCTAAGCTTTTTTAATATAGATTTAATATATAGTAATATTTTAAGGGTTACCTTTATAAGGAGGTAAACCTACTTATTAATTTCTATTTTATAGTTATAGAGTTATTAGGTTTATATATTTAGAATTATATATAGTAATAAAATATAATTAACTTACTTAGTAATTATTTTAGCTTTAATAGGCTAATAATTACTTTTAAGTAGTCTTATAATATAGTATAAGAAGGTTATAATAGGTGTATATTTATAGAGTAGAGCTAGAACCTTAGTTAGGGTAATAGTAGTAACTTTTATAATTACCTATTTTAACTAACTTAAAGGCCTAAATTATATAGTAATAGTACTTATATATAGTACTTAACGGTGTTAGACTAACTCATGGCCTATAATAGCTTTAACCTTGATAGATTAGTTTATATTAAGACTAATAATATTAGTGTAAATAGGTATAGCCTAATATTATAGCTATTAGTAGCTATAGATAGGTTATAGGAGTAGAATTATAAAGTTACTATATCTTCTTTTACTATATCTTCTTTTATTATATTATCTTTTATTATAGATTCTAGCTTAATAGAGGAACTAAAATAATATATAAAGTTTATAAAAGAAGAAATAGAATTTTAGTATATTTAAACTAACTTTATTAGTAGATATAATTTATATAAATAAATTATCAATAGTTTATTTAAGGAAGGAAATAATGTGGATCTACTAGCTAGTTATATAAGTAAGCCCTATAGGTACCTAAAATGCCTATAGGTATATTTATAATAGTAGACTAAAAGAAATTAATAACCCACCTACCTACACCTTTAGAAGTAGTAGAATCCTTATAATATTTAGTATTTTAATATGTAGGAATGGGTTAGAATATATAGCGGTCTTATTGTAATAATGTATATCATATGTGGCCTGCTATAGCAACTTTAGTATTTGGTGGGGTGGGGGTATGGTATGGCCTTGTTGGTTTGAAAATGAGGGAGGGCCCAGGTCGTAATAATAAGTGACGTACTGGGTTGTGTGATGTAAGATAGCGCCCCACCATCCCGCCAGTACACTGCCCGCATCCAGCTTGCCGGGCGGGAAATTTCGAGCCTCATGAGGCTCACAGTCACCAACTCTCTCGCGCTGCCGTCACACGCAGAACCCTCAGAGGCCCCCTGCCTGATCTCGCAAAATGAAGCAACGATTCTCATCCTTGGACGTCAAGGTAGGTTTCAGTTCCGGTCACGCAGTCTTGTTGTCGGGAAGAGGTTGGCCACTGACGCACACCTGTCTTGTTCCCAGGCCATTACCAATGAGCTCTCCCAGTCCCTTGTTGGCCTTCGACTAGCCAACATATACGACATCTCCTCCAAGAAGTTCCTCCTCAAGTTCGCCATATCTGGGAAGAAGGAACAGCTAATCGTCGACTCTGGTTTCCGCCTCCACACCTCCGAGTTCACGCGCCCAACCGCTGCTGCGCCCTCGGCCTTTACCTCTCGCCTCAGGAAGTTCCTCAAAACTCGGCGATGCACTTCCCTCTCCCAGATAGGAACAGACAGGATCATAGAGCTGCAGTTCAGCGATGGCAGCTATCGACTCTTTCTCGAATTCTTTGCATCTGGCAACGTCATCCTTACTGATGCCGACCTGAAGATCTTGGCAATATTACGGACCGTCCATGAGGGAGAGGCGCAAGAACCGCAGAGAGTGGGCCTGACATACAGCCTCGAGAATCGCCAGAATTATGGGGGTGTCCCGCCTCTGACCAAGGAGCGAGTGCGTGAAGCGCTGCGAAACTCAGTGGCGAAAGCGGAAGCCGCGGATGCTTCTAGGAAGAAGCCCAAGAGGAAGGCGGGGGATGAGCTGCGGAGGGGCCTGGCCACAACGATAGAGGAACTCCCGCCCATAGTGGTCGATCACGCCTTCGAAGTCACCGGATTCGAGCCGGCCACCAAGCTAGCTGATGTCCTTGAGAGCGAAGCCCTGTTCGATGCACTCTTCACGTCGTTGGAAGCGGCCCGCAGGATAGTAGACGACATAACAGGCTCGACAAACTGCAAAGGATACATTATTGCAAAGAGGCGTGAGCCCAAGTCGGACAACGACCCAGCCCAGCCGCAGGAAGACAAGCAACTCGCCCTGCTCTACGAAGATTTTCAACCTTTTGTGCCTCGGAAGTTCGAAAATAATGACGCGTACACTATTTTGACCTTCCACAATTACAACAAAACAGTAGACGAATTCTTCTCGTCGATTGAGGGACAGAAGCTTGAGTCGAGACTCCATGACAAGGAAGCCGCAGCCAAACGCAAATTGGAGGCCGTCCGAGAAATACAAGAGCAAAAGGTGGAGAGCCTCAAACAAGCACAGTTACTGAACATGCGTAAGGCGGGCGCTCTCGAAGCCAACGTCGACCGGGTACAAGAGGCCATGGACGCTGTCAACGGTCTCATAGCGCAGGGCATGGATTGGGTCACCGTTGGCAAGTTGATCGAGAGAGAGCAGAAGCGGCGGAATCCTGTGGCACAGATCATCAAGCTGCCCTTGAACCTGGAGCAGAACACAATGACGCTGCTTCTTGCTGAGGAAGACGAAGCGGAAGAAGCCGACCAAGACTCCGATCATACTTCGGAAGACGAAAGCGATGATGACAGAGACTCACGCAAGAAAGTCGACACCAAGCTGTCTATTGAGATCAACCTCGCCCTGTCGCCCTATGCCAATGCCCGCGAATACTACGACCAGAAGAAGACGGCCGCAGAAAAGGAACAGAAGACTGTCGGCCATTCGGTGATGGCTTTGAAAAGCGCCGAGAAGAAGATTGCCGAAGATCTCAAAAAAGGACTCAAGCAGGAGAAGCCGGTTCTGCACCAACTGCGCCGCCAGAGCTGGTTCGAAAAGTTCATCTGGTTCATTTCCTCGGATGGCTACCTTGTTCTTGGTGGCAGAGATGCCATGCAAAATGAGATGCTGTACAAGAAGCACCTTCGCAAGGGAGACGTGTATTTACACGCGGAAGTTCATGGGGCATCCTCTATCATTGTCAAAAATAATCCCAAGACACCAGACGCCCCCATCCCGCCTTCAACATTATCGCAAGCCGGCAGCCTGTCCGTGTGCTCATCAAATGCTTGGGACTCGAAAGCTGGCATGGGAGCTTGGTGGGTCAATGCCGAGCAGGTATCCAAGTCCGCTCCAACAGGAGAATACTTGCCCTCTGGGAGCTTTATGGTGCGAGGTACCAAGAACTATCTGCCTCCACAACCGCTGATACTAGGATTTGGCTTTCTGTTCAAGATCAGCGAGGAGAGCAAGGGTAACCATATCAAGCATAGGCTGGTGGATGCGGAGACTTCGCAGAGACCAGCAGAGAAAATCCAAGAGGTCACAGATCGTGAGGCCGAGCTCGATGAAGAAGTGAGCGATCTTGAATCTGAGGCAGCGCGTCATGAGCAGGATGTTAAATACGACTCAGACGACGACGAACGTTTCCAGAGGAAGAACCCGCTACAAATGGATGGCGATGATGCGTCGGACAGTGGCAACGATCCCGACGGACGCACCGACGATGGCGGTCCTATCGACCATGAGATAGACCATGTGAAGGAGAATGTGAACGAACTCAGCCTCGAAGAACCCGCCGAGTTGATGATGTCGGGGGCCTTAACTGCTGACGGCGGCGAACAAGAAGACCCATTTGCCAATGGTGCGAACGGCGTCAGAAGTGCCGAGGCAGAAGCTGGCTCAGAGGCTGAAGACACCGAATCGGAAGCGGTCACCAAGGCTCCTCTTGAGGCATCGAAGGCTTCCATGGCCACTGCTCCACAGCAGGCGAAAGACCGCAAGCAAAATAATGCCCCAGCGAAACGGGGAAAGAAGAACAAGCAAAAGAAGATCGCTGCCAAGTACAAAGACCAAGATGAGGAGGACCGTGCCATGCACGAGGAGCTCATAGGCGCTACCAAGGGCCGCGAAAAGGCCGAGGCAGAAGCTAGAGCCAAGGCGGAGCGCCTGGCAGAGGAGGAAGCCCGGCGTGAGCGCCGCAAGCTAGCCCAGCAGAAACAACAGAAAAAGGTCGCCGAACACGAGGAGATCCGCAAGCTCATGCTCGAGGAAGGTATCGAGGTGCTGGATGACGACGAAGAGCAGGCTTCCACACCCCTCGACTGCCTGGTCGGCACGCCACTCCCTGGCGACGAGATTGTTGAGGTTGTGCCAACTTGCGCCCCTTGGGCGGCTATGGCGAAGTGCAAGTACAAGGTGAAAATCCAGCCTGGCGCGACGAAGAAGGGCAAGGCACTAAAGGACATACTTGAGCGGTGGAAGATCGAGGCAGCAAAGAGGGGCAACGTCGACGAGCACTCTCGTGACTCGGAAAGGATGTGGCCGCGAGAGGTGGAGCTGATCAAGACGGTTAAGCCGGAGGATGTGAACAATGTGGTGCCAGTGGGCAAGCTGACGGTGATGATGAGTGGTGGTGCGAGTGGCAAAGCTGGCGGTGGGGGAGGCGGGAAGGGTTCGAAGGGAGGAGGGAATCAGAGTAAGGGAAGTAAAGGGGGCAAAGGTGGTAAGAAGAAGTAAGTACTGAATTCACCGGTAGATCACTGCATGTAGAGGGCGTTAGAATTGCTGAGGCTACTCCATAAGAGGGTATCCTATGGGAGGTTGTCCTGTAAGAGGGCGTGCCGTGAGAGGTTATTCTATAGTAGGGTATCTCGGTAGGAGGTATCCTCTGAGAGGGTGTCCCATGAGAGGTTATCCTATAGTGGATAGATGCTGCGGCTGCGTACTAGTAGCGGACATCCGAGCAGAGCTCGTAACATGAGAACGGGCGCAATAGGAAGAACACGATATTACCCTCTCGCATATTCACAAGATTGGTTTGAGGGTGGGAACTTTGTCGGCAGTCTATGCTAGCACCGGTGCACCACTGAATTACAGTCGAGGCGGGTGTCACGTGCCCCAGACGTCCGGCGAGGACGAGGGTCATTCATCACTGTATACACTTTCCAGCGCTCAACAACTTACTGGGAGCCCTCTTGTGAAACCGCCGCCCTGATAACTCAAAACGAGGTGCATTTTGGAGGCTTGAAGCAGTTAGGAATTGAATCTAGACATACGATGGCCGGGGCAGGTCCTCCTCTGCTAGTCTCACCGCTTGTTGAGTTGGTGGTGCTCGCACTTCACCTCTTTCTGCCAGCCCATGAGATCGACGGCTATGTCCGCGACCCCAAAGGGAAGCCCCTTCGATACCGTCTGTGAGTGAGCTGCTCGCTTTCGAGTGCAAAACTGTACCAATCAGGAGACTGACCATATCACCTCAGCAATGGTATTCCGGTCATGATTGCATGCGTCCTGGCCTGGGCTGGCCTCTGCTGGACTGGCGTCCTGCCATGGGGGTACCTCTACGAGCACAGCGGGACCACCTGCGTGTGTGCCCTCATCATCGGCCTGGCATTCAGCGTCTGGGTCGTCGCCAAGGGCCCCAGGCGATCCCCCAGCCTTCTCAGCGACTTTTTCCTCGGCACCATCGACAACCCACGCACTGTCGTTGCCGGTCGCATCCTTGACGCAAAAATGTACCTCTACCTCGTCGGCGCGGTACACCTGGAGCTCAACCTGCTCAGTTATGCCGTCGCGCACTCGCAGTCGTTCCGGGACCCGAACCCAGGCATCGCCCTCTCGGCAGCGCTGCTGACCTGGTTCGCTGCAGAGTACTTGTGGTGGGAGAACGTCCACCTCTACACGTACGACTTCTTCGCCGAGAGGGTGGGCGTCAAACTCGGCTTTGGATGTCTTTGTTTCTATCCGTTCTTCTACCCAATCCCCGTCCTGGCCGCCGCGAGCCTGCCCAACCCACACCGGAGCCCCGCTTATCACCTCCTCGCCGCCGCTGTCTATTTCTCCGGTTGGGCTCTCAGTCGAGGACCAAACCTGCAGAAGTTCTGGTTCAAGCGTCACGTTCCGCCCCCGGTCGCCCTGGCTCCGCTCGGCCTTTCGCCGGTCAAGACGATAAGGTCAGCTGACGGGAAACACGAACTGCTCTGTGGGGGTTTCTGGGGCGTTTCACGCCATATTAACTACCTCGGTGAGACGCTCGAGGCTATCGGAATCGTTCTGGCCCTTGGTCATCCCGGGAGTGCTCTGCTTCCGTGGCTATACCCTCTTTATTATGTGCTCTTGTTCATTACCCGCGAGAGGGACGATGATAACCGCTGTCGGGAAAAGTATGGCGTTTTGTGGGACGAATATTGCCGACAGGTGCCATATAGGATCATTCCCTACGTTTACTGATGCGTCAAAAGCTGGGAGCATAGATGCCTGGGGAGGACGCTCTTCTAAGTGTCATGACTGATTGAACCTAGAACAAGACTGGAGTTTGGAAGAAGCCATTGGTGGATGGCCTTGATTAACATCCAATGTGAGTAAGAGGTTGCCACACAGACCCAAGCGAGGATTGAGACTGGACAAGAGAGAGACTGGTAATCTAGATCCAACACCAGGAAAGGAAAGCATAGTCGGTAAAATTTGTAAGAGAACGACTCGCCTGCTCCAAGACACCGGGCGCAGGGCAAGACAGTAAGCTTTCGGCAAGACATATCAGCATATTAAGGAATTCCTCTGATTGAGCTCATAATCTAGTCCAGTAGTCCGTCCTCTCGGGTACCACAAGGATTGGGGTAGAGACTTTTCATGGGTAGCTGATAGAGACTTTATTTGGAAGACCAAAACAAACACGTCTTTGCACGTACGTAAGGGCCTGTCCCCGTGCGAGCCTCAAAATCGCCTATCCGACGCTATATTTGCTGAATTGGATGTGTTGGTGTCTAGTTAGTTTGGCTCAGGTTTGTTGGTGCTTTGCAGCGCTACAAGATACTTAATTTTGTGTGTGGTCGTTGTTATTTCAGTCCAGATGTCCGGAGTTCATTGTGAGGGATTGAAAAGGAAACGATTTCACAGACCTTTTCCCTTCATCCTCAGAGCAGCCATACTACAGCAGGTACCCAGGTTGTACCGAAGATCGTACAAACTAGTGCGTAAGCGAGAAGCTGGTTGCATAGATTAAGCGCTTCCGTACCTATGTAAAGCATATATCATTCCAGGGTATCAAAACGACGTGCCCGATGCAGACAGGATAGTGAAATCATCGATTACGCGTCAACCAGCGCTCTCAACGCGACCGTCAACCTCCTCAGCTTCGGCACCGTCGCACGCGTGGGCCGGCCTCTCACGACCCGAACGTTTCCGGGCCGCCCTTCTCAAGCAGGACCCTCCCAATCTCCATGTAACTCTCGACTGCGACCATCATTGGCCTTCTCGACTCATCAGGCAACCAGTCCATCGCCGGCTTCGATTCGGCGTATATAGCAAACGCCGTCCCCAGCAACCTCCTGCGCAAATTCTCTAGGCTCTGAAGTCTTCTGCTCCTGTCTTTGCTCAATTCATCGCCTTCCACCGTGCTACATGCCGTGATGGTCTGGATGACTACAGACGGTGTCAAACCCTCTTCTGCCAGCCAGACCGTTGGCAGATAGACCCTTCCTAGCGCGGCGTCAACCGCAATGTCTCTGGCGATGTTGACGAACTGGAGAGCGACGCCCATCCGTCGGGCGGCGGTGGCAACGGCCCCGCGGCGGACTGGGTCAATCGGCTCACGGCTGTGGTGCGAGATGAGGGCGAGACAAAGTTCTCCTACTGTCCCAGCTACCTGGCGCCCGTATTCGTGAATGTCATGTTCGGCCACTATTGGGAAGCGATTGATGCCCTTTGTGAGCTGAAAGTTCGAATCGGTCCTGAAGCCCTCGAGTAGTAGATACAACGGCTCAGAGGGCATCAGCGAGGCCGGCAGTAGCGCGAGTGCGGACCTTGCTGAGGGTGGGAACTCGTCAGTAATATGTGCTGACACCATATCTGCCTGCTTCGATCGAGGTTCATCCTCATTCCATTTGTATATCAGGTCCAAGTGCTCGCTGAGCTTATTGATCCAGGTTAAGGTATCCAGACCCTCGGGCGGCTCATCAACCAGATCATCCGCCATGCGACAGTATGAGTATCTATTACAGAATGTCAGGAGCTGTCAGTGCTTCGGAAAGAATTCCGGGGGAAGCTTACAACAATATCAAGTCGATCCTTAAGCGGCCAGAAAAGGTAGAGCTCGCCAGGTAGAAACTCCTACTCTTCCGACATAGCCTCTCAACCGCCTCCTGGATCCCAGCTATGCGCCCTTTCCGCTCCGGAGTCCAAGAAACAAACAGTGCTTTGATGAGCATGGTAGGGGCGGGACAAGCCGGTGCGTGCTCAAACACATCGGGAAAAGCGTCGATAACCGCCAGGGCGTTGTCAAAGGCACCCAACCCAAAGACGATGAGGACGTTGGTCGCGGCAAAGAAGATGGCCTCCTCCACCTCCAGGCTACCCCAGACTGTAATACCGAGCTTAGTCCCAGATTCGATGGCCCACGTTCCCCTGCGGAGGGCGAGCTCATCCACGACCCAGAGATACCAGGTTGGCAGGACGATCGGCAGTGATACACTGGTCCAGGGGAGAGACGCCATGAACAACCCGCCCAGGGTCCATGTCAAGAGGGCGAAGGGACAAGCCCATGTCAAAATCAGGCCCAGATACGTGCCAATGCCACCTTTAAGTACCAGCCAGAATCCCAGTAGCGCGAGACTTGAAATTGCTACCTGGATGGCCCTGTGCATGACCCTCGAAGCTGGCGACTTGGAACCGAGGTACTCAGCGTGAAGCAAGGGCTTGTTCAGCATATGGTACAGCACAGACGTTATGTACGTCTGGACGACGAAGAAGAACAGTTCCTCGGCCGGGATAGACAGCAAGGCCGGGCCGATGACAGCATCCGGGGGTATGTCCAGACATGGTGCCGGATGAGATAGCTGTCCCAAGGGATGGTAGCCGCGACGGCTATGAGGACGAGGATATAAGTCTGATACCATTGGCGCCGGGTGAGAAAAGGGTGGGATATAACAGTGAGGGCCGTGGCCAAGGGGATGGTGAACTTGAGATGGCTACTCCTGGTCAGCCAGCACACGAGAGGAACCACATTTGGGCGGGGAAGTTTCTTTTACACATACACCAGGGCATAGTCGTAGGCCATCATGAGCGGTGGGTGATATACCGTCAGACAGTCAAGGTGACATGTTTTTCCGGCTGTGTCGGGTGTTATACACAGTGGTTCGGACTTCGGCCGGATGTTGGCTGCGGCGGAGCGACAGACCCAGCCCGGCTCACTCTGCTAGCATGCGTTGGAGCTTTGCTCACCGGCAGACAGGGGCCCAACACAAGGATGGGAGCTCACCCACGCAGCGTGTTAGCTCGTGGAGGGCTGGGACAGCGACCTGGCTGAGGTGAGCAAGGCGAGCCGTCGTCCCGGCGGAGGAGAAACGAATTGTCTTGGTGCTGAGAGCGAGCGGCTGTTGCGGTCCCGAAGTTGAGCCAGAACTAAGGCCTGGGACACACCCAACAAGGTGACGAGTAATGAAAAAGAAATAAGGCGAAACAAACAAAATAGAGGAGGCCCGGGAGGGCTTAGGGAGGCTGGGTGGTATCGCCCTTGGTGAACGAGGGCTTAAGAGGCCGGGACGGGGGGGGGGGGTTCCTCTCACGTTTCCCCTTTGGGACAGCTCCTGAGCTTCAAGGTTTCAGTCGGTCACCAACGTCCCAACGTCCGTGACTGAAGCTCGATCGCAGCCAAGAACCGCAGATTTGACGGCGCAATAGAGCTGCTGATCTTGAAACTTGGACCGAATCTACCGTGTAATTTACACGCTGTAACAGTCACTGGGCAAACAGGCTTCCGGCTGGCGGAGGGAATTCCGCCTCTCTTCTCATGTGTTCTTGTCCTCGTAGTGGTGATGTCATGACTGTGGGCAGATTTGTCGTCTCGTCGCATTCCGGTGCCGAGACAACAAGCAATCACACCACGCAGGCTTAATCCCGCGCTCCCAACGGATTTCGTCCAGCGCCTCTCGACAAACGAGACAGCTGAGATGGTTCCTGTTAGCCCGGTTCAACCCCGTGCCACCACGGCCACCACGGCCACCAGCGAGCCTCGAGACACCCCGAACAGAACCCAAGCTTAGCACACCCGGCCCACACCGAAGTCTTGCCACGAGATCTCGAGGCCGAGGCCGGCTGGGGTCTCACTCATACCATCTCAAGCTTGCGTGGGACGGCGAATAGGCTCGCTCCTGCGCCGAACACTACTGTATCTCTTCATCCACGCCACGCAGTCCGCAACGTGGACGGCTGCTTGCAATTGCCCCTCACACTTCGGGCTGGTCGCTCTGAGTCCGTCGTGGTTTCTTGTGTTGCCCACAGAGGCCATACCCGGCTCATTATCTCCGTTTCGCCATGTCAACCAAACAGGGGCCTCCCAGGACCGCCGTTGTAATCGGCGCTGGTGCAGGAGGCATCGCCACAGCTGCCCGCCTTGCCAAAGCCGGCTATAGTGTGACTGTCGTGGAAAAGAATGACTTCACCGGCGGCCGGTGCAGCTTTCTCTACTCCTCACCCTCGCAGGCGTCTGGCCCGGGAGAGACGTCGGGTCGATATCGCTTCGACCAAGGCCCGTCGTTGCTCCTCCTCCCAAACCTCTTCCGCGAGACCTTTCATGACCTGGATACCAGTCTGGAGGGTGAGGGCGTGGACCTGCTGCGGTGCCCCGTAAACTACCAGATCTTCTTCCACGATGGGCACGTTTTCAGGCCCACAACAGACCTGGCCGAGATGAAGCGCCAGATCGAGCACTATGAGGGCAAAGACGGTTTCGAGCGTTACCTGGGCTGGATGGCCGAGTCCCACCAGCACTATGAGCTGAGCGTGGAACACGTCCTGCACAAGAACTATGACAGCATTGCGACGGTGCTGACACCCTTCTTCGCCAGGATGGCACTCAAGCTACACCCTTTCGAGAGCATCTACAGCCGCGCAAGCAGGTACTTCCGCTCCGACAGGCTCCGGAGGGTCTTCACCTTTGCGACCATGTATATGGGCATGAGCCCGTTCGACGCGCCCAGCACCTACTCCCTGTTGCAGTACACTGAGGCCGCGGAGGGCATCTGGTATCCCCGCGGGGGTTTCCAGTCCGTCCTGGCCAGGCTCGTCGACGTAGGTGTGCGTCTGGGGGTGACATACCGACTGTCCGCACCGGTGAAGAGGATCCTGACGACCCCTGATGGGACTGCCGCAGCAGGTGTGGTGCTCGAGAGTGGCGAGACTTTGCGGGCCGGCACGGTAGTCGTCAACGCGGATCTCGTATACGCTTACAGCAACCTGTTCCCGTCCCCTAGGGACAGGGAAAACGGCCTGATAAAGAGTGTCACCAGCAAGATCATCGCCAACTACGCCAGGTCCCTACGGAAGCGAGACGCGTCCTGCTCCTCAATATCATTTTACTGGAGCCTCTCCCGCAGGATCCCGGAGCTGGGAGTGCACAACATCTTCCTTGCGGACGAGTACAGGGACTCGTTCGACGCCATCTTTAAGCGGCAGACCCTCCCGGACGACCCGAGCTTCTACGTCAACGTGCCCAGCCGCATCGATCCGAGCGCGGCGCCCGAGGGTTGCGACGCAGTGATCGTGCTTGTGCCAGTGGGCCACCTGCTGCGCTCGCAGGGCAACGAGGACGAGACGGCGGCCGAGGAGCTCGACTGGCCGGCGGTGGTCGCCCGGGCCCGTGAGGCCGTGCTACGCACCATCTCAGCGCGTGCGGGGTGCGAGTCGCTCCGGAAGTATATCGTCGACGAGATGTGTAACACTCCCTACACATGGGAGGAAAAGTTCAACCTGGACAAGGGCGCAATTCTTGGTCTGAGCCATAACTTCTTCAACGTGCTTTGCTTCCGGCCCACCATCAGGGCCAAGGGGCTAAAGAACGCTTACTTCGTGGGTGCGAGCACGTATCCTGGAACGGGCGTTCCCATCGTGCTGGCAGGTGCTAAGATCACGACGGAGGAGATATTGAAGGATGCTGGGATAGTACCTCCATGGGCACGGAAGCCGCCCGTAGTCCAGGATCAAGGTTCACCGCAGAATGGTGAGACCGTTGTGTTGGACAGGGTGAGGTGGAGAGGACTCATGGAAGAGAAGGGCTGGGAGGTGATGGTCTCTGCAGGACTGATCATATTGAGCGTTCTGGTGTGGCTATTTAGGAATCAACAAACCACGCCGTACAAGATTTTGTAACTCATGGTTCAGCTGTCAAATGCGTCCGACAAGAGCGAGTCTAAGTTTATAGTGTACAAAGGCACGGCCAACTTCAGACCGTTTAGTTGGTGACAAAATTCCACGCAAGACTCAGATCACTCTATATCTACTCCACCAATACTTAGAATCGCCGCACAGTCATGGTATCATCTCCTCCCGTCCCAAAACTTCCCTACTCACGCCACCTCACAGCTTTGGCTTCGCGGGTCCTCTGACTGTCGAGGCCTCCGGCTCTTTCAGCCTGACAACGCCCTGTGGTCGAATGTCAGCACCAGCTAAAAACCGAGGAAGCAAGCCGGGCAATGCCAAGCTCAGGCATGGGAGAACTCACCTCCTGGAAACAAGTCGCAAGGAGCGTGCCATCAGCAGCGAATATCCTCTGCGTCACGACGCCCCTGCCGTCACCCGACCAAGGGCTTTCCATCTCACTCATCATCCACTCGTCCGCCTTGACCCTCCTGGGCTCGTGGAAATAGATGGAGTGGTCTAGGGATACCATCATACCGATCTCGGGCCTATCCTTCCAGAACTCGGCAAACTCTTCGAGGGTCCTCTGCCGGCCGTCGGGCGCCTGGCTGCTGGTGCTGCCGTACCCTTCGAAGTCGTTGAGCTTTCGGATGTGGTCCTTGAGGTCGGCTGGGAGGTCCTTGAAGTCCCTGGCCGCGAAGGGGAAGCGCCACAGCTTGTGGATGCGCGACACGGTGCCGATGAAGTACGAGTCGGACACGTAGGCCAGGGCGTTGATGTGGGCCTGGTGGCCGCCAGCCTCGGAGATCTTACCCCGTGCGCGGTACCACTGGCGCATCTTCTTGGTGTGGGGCGGGGCCGGGTCCTCGCCGCCCGAGTTGACGACCTCGGCGCGGTAGCTCTGAAACGGCCCGCCGCCGGAGCGGGTCAGCTCGGGCTCGTCGTCGAAGTCCTGCGGGGGCGCCTGCACCGGGCGGCCAGTGGTGGGGTCCGTAGGCATGGGGACGGCATGGCGCACGACGTTGTCCTTGAACTCGTGGTTCGGTGGCGCTGTTGTGTTGGGCTGCAGCTCCTTTGTGAAGGACATGGTCGTGGTGAAGATGCACTTGCCCTTCTGCCTGGCCTGCACGGTCCGGGTTGCGAAGCTGCGGCCGTCGCGGACCCGCTCGACGTGGAAGAGGACAGGAATCTCGGATGACCCGGCAAGGATGAAGTAGCAATGACATGAGTGGACGGTGAAGTCATCCGGGACGGTCTTCTGGCCTGCAGCGAGACACATGGCTATCATGGCACCTCCAAAAACGCCCCTGGCACCTGGCGGATGCCATAACGGCCGCTTGTTGGTGAAGATGTCCTGGAATCGGGGGTCAGTTTCTATGCCTCTGGTGGGAGAAAGAGCGGACGGTGTTGGCGAGGACAGACCGGGCCAAAGACTCCAAGCTCTAACACGTCGAGGACATTCTCAATTGGCGCCTTGTCCGGGTCCTCAGGTGCTGGGCGGACGAGTGTTGGACGGTTTGTTCCTCCTTCCTGCGACATGCCGAGAGGTCACTTGGTTATGACACGTCCACTGTTCTATGCGTGTCCTGTCGTCACGGCCTGGTGATGTCCCAATCTCGAAGCCGTCTTAGCTGTGAGCACGGCCTCCTGCTGCAGGCGAGTCTGGCTGCTTGCTGTGTGACCTGGAGACCTAGACACGGCACAACAGGATGGGAAAAGTAGTGAGTAGTGAAGCAGGTACCGGAAAGAATGAACCAAAGCCAAGTTTGAGCTGGAAGATGCAAGCCTAGCGAGGGCCTCAAGTGTCCCGATATGGCCATGACTGTGACGGGCCGAGCCTTTTCTAGACGATTTGCCGAGGTTCGGCTGTCAGGGGTGGATTTTGGCACTTGAGAGTGGCCCATATTGCTTCTGAATCAGGTGGCAGGGCTCCGTCGGCGCGACCGGTGCCCGACCAGGGGCTGACTGTAGTCGCTCTGTTTGCAATCGCTATACTCTTTGGGGGGGGGGGGGCTTTGGTAACTGTGCATCCTCTTGTACCTATAGTATCAACCCGGTTGGAATGCCAAATTATACCATGTAAGCCCACTCTATTCCCCAGGGACCGTCGCATTTCACTCAGGGGAGCAGGGGGGCTGTTGGTGTTCAGGGTTGAACCCTCACATCAAGCTGGTCGGGTGTACTGCATTCCTCTTGGGGCAGCCTGTATCCGCATCGAAGGGGCTCGATTTCTCTGACAGACTACACAATATCCGGGTAATAACCAAGCTTGCCAACTACCTAGATACCTAGATGCTCACACAAGGGGTCAACCGACCAGAAAGTAGGGGTGGATTGGGAACGCCATCGGTTTGATTCGGTACCGTATCCTCGGGACGCCCCGGCTCAAAAGCGGGTACCGGCGGGGCTGACGTAACTGCCGGCCGGCTCTTCCATACATGGGCATTTACAATTTCGCAGGCCGATCCGGAGGTGAATTTCGGAGTCCCAACGTCCTCTCCTCGGCCACCTCTACAACTCTCAACACCACCCCCACAGGGCTGCCGGTGCGGTTCAAGGGCTGTTCTGCACACACACACACACACACACACACACACAGGCGGTATGGCATCCACATTACCATCGCTGCAGAAGGCCCAAGTGCCCCTCCTTCGACGCTCCCTCGCCAGAGCAGCAGTCACGGCCAGCAGCCGCGCCTTCGCCACCCAGTCCGACCACCCCCCGACAGCAACACAGCAGCCCGCCACACCCACATCAACCGCTCCCGCCCCATCTACCACTCCCTCAGGGACCCGCGTCCGCCCAACATACTTCAAGAACACAACCCTCTCCTCCCTCGACTCGTTCATCGCCAACAAGTCCCCCGACTCCCCGCTCTCCCAGGGCGACGCCTACGAGCTCCGCACCGTCGAGGTCGGCCCCGCCGGCCGCAAGAAGACCATCACCCGCCTGCCCGAGTGGCTCAAGACCCCGATCCCCTCGCCCGGGGCCAACACCAACTTCGGCAAGATCAAGGCCGACCTGCGCGGCCTGGGCCTGCATACCGTCTGCGAGGAGGCCCGATGCCCCAACATCGGCGAGTGCTGGGGCGGCGACAACAAGAACGCCGCCACCGCCACCATCATGCTCATGGGCGACACCTGCACCCGCGGCTGCCGCTTCTGTAGCGTCAAGACCAACCGGCGCCCCGCGCCCCTCGACCCCCACGAGCCCGAGAACACTGCCGAGGCCCTGGCCCGCTGGGGCCTGGGCTACGTCGTCCTCACCAGCGTCGACCGCGACGACCTGGCTGACGGTGGCGCCCACCACTTCGCCGAGACCATCCGCCGCATCAAGTCCAAGAAGCCCACCCTGCTGGTCGAGGCCCTCACCGGCGACTTCCGCGGCGATCTGGACATGGTCAAGGTCGTGGCTGAGAGCGGCCTAGATGTTTACGCGCACAATGTCGAGACGGTGGAGGGCTTGACCCCGTACGTTCGTGACAGGAGGGCGACGTTCCGCCAGAGCCTCGAGGTGCTTACCGAGGTGAAGAGGCTCAAGGGCGATGATATCATCACCAAGACGAGTATCATGCTCGGCCTGGGAGAGACCGAGTCGGAGCTCTGGGACACGCTCAAAGGTAAGTCGTGTCGACCAAGACACTCTCATTCCCACCTAATTCTGAGTCCAGCATCGTGCTGACGTGTCCGGCGCCTGAAGAACTTAGAAAAGCGAACGTGGACGTTGTCACCTTTGGCCAGTACATGAGGCCCACTAAACGCCACCTCAAGGTTGAGAAATACGTCACGCCAGAGGAGTTCGACCTGTGGGGCAAGCGTGCTCTAGATATGGGTTTCCTCTACTGCGCGAGCGGCCCCCTTGTGAGGTCATCGTACAAAGCAGGCGAGGCTTTCATCGAGAATGTCATCCGAAAGAGGGCAGGCGAAAAGGCAGCCGCCACAGCCACTAGTGGTATTGATGCTGCTGTCGCGCTTGAGAATAACAACTCGCTGTAGACGGTGTACCTGAGCCTCATTCAGCTGCGTAGTAATCGGTCTATTCGTTTTGATTTTTGGTGTTGGACATAGAATCCCGGATTGGAAAGAATTGCATTGGACTGGCGCTGGAGATATATATATGGCAGTTCTCAACATACGGCCGCGCTGGGCCACAGTAGTGGCAGTTGCTGCAGCACGCTCGGCCAGGTCTACAGGTGACGTCGCCTGCAGGCAGCATCTCAACAAGCTGCCCATTGCTAGACGTGATGGTTCATGGGCACCGAGTGCATCTTACCACAATAACAAGCAATAGACAATGGATGCTCGTTCTGCGGAACCAATAGCCATTGATTTGTTCAGCTACTCCTAATTGTCACTCCTTGATGACCTACCTAGGTAGTGAGTAGTCTGGTTATGGGTGGCATCCCACACTTGAATCAAGCAAAATTCCCTTCAGATGGGCCTCTCTGGCCCATTGACCCACAAGATTAATGCACAGTTACCGGTCGGCTTCTCCTAGGTTGGCCCAGCTCCACTCGTTCAACTCCAGGTCAACGAAGTCTTTGCTCCTGCAGGTAACCGGGTATAAGGGCTGCATGCCCTTGCTCACACAGCTGCCCTGCTGGATCGCCTTGGCAACACATTCATGATTGTTGTCCGTGCTGTCCCAAGGTGGGCGGAGAGTGAACCACACTTTGTGCAAGGAATTAGAGGTCAGCATGCTACCATCTTTCAGAACGTAATGTCATTTGCCAACTTACTCTCAATGCCGTCAACATGGTTCAAATAATCGCCGTAGTTCCTTTGAATTCCGTCAACGTGTTCCAAATGGCGGTCGTGTAAGCGATTGTCCATGAACCACGTTGCAAGTGAGGCATTGCCAGTGTTGCAGTTGACTTCTCCCACCAAGTTGAAGTCCCATGTATTGCAGTAACGTTTCATGTTGTCCATAATCCCCTTGCACCAGCCCTGAGCATGATAACCTCCTTCACCTATGCCTGTGACGGCAATATGATAGCCAAGGTTGTGGTTGACATAATCTTGTTGCGACTCGCAGGAAACCTGGAACGTTCGGTTAACTGCGACAAGAGCATTGCTGCAGCGTAGGTTCCTGATCCTTTCAGTAGCAGGATCCGTCAGACTGTCACCTGACAAGTTCGCATCAAATTGGAAGAAGCCGTGAGTGTTGATCCTGGCGCTGTCGGTGCTGTTGTCATCCACTCCAGGGAGGTATAAGGCGCCATGGTCATGTCGTGGCGGTGGTTGGCTGCCGCCAGGGTGTGCTAGCCGGTTCCATCGGTGCAATAAGACGGTTGCGAGTGCCACATTGAGCGGTGGCAGGTAGTTCTCGGGTAGTTGGGAGGCCCAGAGGGGGACACCAGGGTAGTTCCACCGGCCTGTTTCATCTTGTGCCGCAACAGACAATTGCCTGGCATCGACGGGGGCCAACCAGCTAGCATCGAATCATTTTAGAACGTCTGGCAATACATGACCATAGGAATTGTCTTTCTTACCTCGCGCGAAGGAAACTCCTGGGTGTTGTCCGAAGAAGAATGCCGTACGCATTTGGGAGGCCAGGCCGATACCTCACGACACCCAGATACGTTCCAGTATCGGTGAAGACGACTCGATACTCGCCTGGAGCGATAACACGCTCGTTGCTGTTTGCGGGCGCAGAATCACCTCCGTCAAAATGACCCTGAAAAGTAAGAGGGTATAGGAATATCCGAGCACCATGAAGTGCCTCCTCATTCGGCCACCCCGCCCAGTCAAATATGTCATCCCAGATGTCAGAAGGAACCTCACTGGGGAAGTACTGCCCAGCCTGCCACCTTGGCCAATGACTCGAGGCATAATTCCAGAACTCCTGGTTGGCCGTGGTAAAAGAAGGAATGCCAGTATAGTAGCCTCCGGCGTTGGAGGCGTCCCTGAGGTGTTGCCAGGCTTGCTGGGCGTAAGTTAGTCATCATTCTCACCTCTGCAGGTGAGATCTGTGCGTAGAGTGGTCGTTCGCTTACGTTGAAAGCAGTCCAAACCTCGTCTGCAGAAAACATGACCTCCAGAGCTCGGCCCCCTACCTGAGGGTTGTCCCTTCCGCCGGGCCAACCAGTCGACTGTAGATTTGAGTCAGCCATCGACGGGTTAATAAATAGGATCCACTAGACTTGGGAGAGGAAAGGGCCGCATATCGTCATAGCCTGTTTCAAAGCCAGCAATAAGACAAGCATTGAGGGCGCGGACCACAGATCACAGGTGAGGGAAGGTGTTCCTGAAAGGGAGAGGACGGTGTGCAAGAGATGCTCTTACCGGGTCTTGCAAGATGTTTCCATCTCGGGGAAGGAGGACGTAAGGCGGGATACGAAAATTGGGGTTTCGCAAGTTGTAGTCCACGACATTCTGACCAGGTCCAGGGGTGGTCGTGGGAGCGGGAGTCGGAGAGTCACGGGCGGCGTTCTGCTGGCGGGGCAGTTCTTTGTTGACAGGGACGGTAACTAGAGTTGTAGAGCCGCGTGGGTGGGCAGTGTGAATATCAGTGGCAAGCACAACCATCATCATGTTTAGAAGGCCAAGGAAGGCCATCATGAAGGCCAGAGACTTCATTGTAGAAGATTGAACAGGCACAAGTGACTCTGATTGATGGATTCAATGTGGATGGAGTGTGTGACTGTGGAGAGTGAGGCTGATCGATGGCGGGGCGAGATGCTGCCAGGTAAGCGTTATGATGGCTGGAAGGTGGTGGAAAGTAAGGGTGTCAGCGCTCGAGAGCTAATGGGAGACTATGGAATGGACAAAAACGGACAATCGTGGTTCCTGCTCATTTGGGAAAGAGAGACGAGGGAGAAATGCAGGTAGTATGATTTGGTGCTGCAGCACTTCCTTGAGGGACGGATTTTGGAACGGGAAAAGGTCAGAAGACTGGGGGAAAAGCTTCAGGGGCGCAAGAATCTGGGCAGGTGAGTACCTGAATGCCTACCCGCGGCCGGGTAGGTACCATGAATGGGTTGTAGCACCTACTGCTATCAGGTTACCTGGGTACTCCCAAGGGTGGGAGAAATCGAAAATCTACGATTTCCCTTTCCTATTTGATTTGGAATGAAGGATCGTGACATGACTGAGATGTAACCAACTGTTTCAATCTGCATTCGCGGTTACTCAGTCAACGTTGTAGGTTAACGACCGCACAGTTATGTCATACTTCAGTTCATCCAAATCTTGGAGACAAGATTTGCAATTCTTTTTACAACTGTATTCCCCAGATGGAATAACAGTATGCTTCCAAAACATGCCTTTCCAGACCTTTGTGACACCCAAGTTGTTCTTTACAGATCAACATACAAATTAATTATTTCTATGTGCTACAGTACTGAGAAGAAAATCTCATGGGCTGCTTCATGATAGGGAGGCCAAAATTTCAGATATCATGTGAGTGGCGCCTCTGGCAACCTGGTCTGAGGATTGTATGACTTAGAAACGCCATTTTTTTCCATGAAACATCTTTATGATTGCCTTGGAGATATGGTGTGATTTTTTCTCGGGTTCCATGGGTTGAAACTTACTGTGCCGTGAACGACGAGTGAATGAAGATTTGACAACGCAAGAAATAATATTGGAATATTGGAACTTTAGAACTTTAGGATTGAAAACTACATCCAGATCATATTCGAATTTTCATCGTTCCAGTGATCATCCACCCCTGAGGACTCGATGCTGTTAAGCTGCAATCAAGGTAGCAAGTTTTGCTCCGATTGTACCTACCTGAGTACGGTCGGTATCGGACATTAGGCTCTGACCATAAATGTGACCAAAAGACTTGATTGAACTCTGTGTCTATTGCCCAGGCAAGAACAATCCGAGTCTCAAGAATTTGACCCTGGAGTCTTAATCCGTTGACGACTCAAGCGTCAAGTTCTATGTTCCATTTCTCCAGATTTCCCAGGCATCCTCCTCAAATATATTCTTGCCCAGAGGCCTGACCATGGAACATATTCTTGCCGGGCCACCAACTGATCTGGAGCCAGTGTGATCCAATGAGACCGTCCTGCTCGTCCAAATTCTGGCAGCAGAGCTCACCAGCAGCCTGGTTCCTATTCCTGCTGATCCAAACGCATAAACGCAGCCGAGGTCAGTGACAAGATCATCCAGATATGATGTCCTTTGGAGGAGAGTCCAGTTGAAGATCTCATATTCCCTCGCTATCAGCCATCCTTTGATGCACTACTTGCGTATCCAATCGCTCAATCAACTGACTGCAGACCGGTCATCTGAGTAGATAATAACACGAAGCCTGGTTGCTCCGAGCAGAGTCTTGTACTTCTCAAGGGCCCACCCCTACGACTGTGATCTTAGCTCGTTGGTTGGTGATACGAAGAGTGCGGTGCAGGATATGGATACGGAATTATGCTGTGAGACCCATTTGGCTCAGGTACCACCGCGCTCTGCTCCTTGCGGCGATCATTAATAACGCTGCAAATGATACTGGTACATTTTTACGTCCGCACACAGACTCACAGACTTCCAGACTTCCAGCCGCCCCCTACACACAGTTTTCCATTAGTTTGTATATGATAATGGAGTGCTGCCTCCGAATGGAAGCAGAGAAGATACAGCCGTATACATATGCATGTTGGTTGCGATGGATCATTTGTAGTTTGCTCCAACAACACCATGGCACCACAAAGATCAAGGATGCAAAAGAGTATACTCAAATGAACACACAGACCGATTGCAATTTGCAAACCTGTCACACAACCATCAGTCCACAACCATAATACCACTGGAAGGGACAATCGATGAAGTTGGAGTATAAGCCTGAGCCAAATCGTAGTAAAGGCAATCTGAATAGTACCAAAGAGACAAAGGTGCTTGTCAGGAATGACCTGTACAGAGAGCAGTCTGGCCCAGCTTTTGTTGAGCCTGTTCACATATACACACCTGAGGCCTATCATATTCTCTTGCCCGGAGTAAAGCGTTGGCTGGAAGCCCTTCACCCTCAATGGGAAAGGGGGGGGGCCGGTCGTCAGGAGTCCTTGGAAATTAAAATTTTTCGAATATCGTTCAAATGCAAACACCAACCAGGCTTTCAACAGTAGCCCTGAATCGAATGAGCTCATTATCTGACTATCTGATTCCACCTCTGAATCAAGTGAGCTTTGACGGAAGTGAATTGCTCTAGGACTTCGCTGATGGCGTGACCTCTGGGACACCAGTAGCAGCAATCTGCTTCTCATCGCCTTCGCCTCTTGCCTTTTCCGCATCAACTTGCATCTGATTGTACGGGCTCTCCAGTCGACCGGCAGTCCAAGCACGAATTCTCTTCCCGTAAATGTACATGATCGGCCCGCCCAGAGTGAATGCAGCCATTATACCGCTATATATGGCAAAGTTTGTCATGAAACCAAGTTGTTCAACCCATGTTGTCATGTCATAGGATATTGCAAACCCTACCACAAGACGGAGGGAGGATACATTTACAAGAACGGGCCTAATGAGTGGTGAGAAGAGGTCAGCAAAAGTACAGCAGCTAGACTCTGCAGACTTACCCTGCAAAACGGGGATAACTCTCCACCAAATAGACTGAGACGACCGCACTTGTCGTCAGATACCCAAACGCAATAAGAAACACTCCCACCAGTATCACAATTGTCGGCACCTTGCCAATATTCTCACCGGCATAGCCCACGACAATGGGCCCCACAATGCCGGCTGATAGTGGAATGATCAGACTTAGCAGATGTGCCTCAGGCTCCCTTCGACCGCCGTTCCGCCTGGCGTGCCAGTTTGATATCTTGTCTGCCAGGAATCCTCCAAACAACCACACAAAGGGGCTGGCAACTACGAAAGGTAAGAATATAAGACCAGTTGTCTCGAATGACCACCCGGCAGCGATCTGGACAGACGAGACGACCTGGGAATTGGCGTTCTGTATGGCCGAGAACATGGAGTTGATCAGAATTACCCACAGTACATTTGGGAAGAAAGTTGTTTTGATCATTTCCCAGACCGACCGAGCTGCTAATCCCCACTCAGTAGGGACGTTAAACACTCCGAAATTGCTGGTTTTGGTACGCGGTCCGTAGTGAAGTTCATCAAGCCTGGGACGGGTCTCGCCCGGTCCGAGGGCATAGACCTGTTTGCCAGCTGGCACATGAAGTCAGTAATAGACTCAAGCATGATGTGATATGTCTCGACCCGGTGATTTAGCAAACAGTAAGCAGACATACCGAGTTCATCATCAGATCGGATCCAGCGCGTCTCAGGAACGAACGCGATTAGAAGAAGCCACACTAGAATACCAGCTCCGGCAGTGATGTAGTATAGATACCTCCAGTCAATACGGAGAACAACATACGGGCTAAGGATAAAACTTGTTAGTCCTCAACTTCAGGGCCACCCACTGAATGCAAGACGTCTTACGCAGAGATACCAAGGCTTAGTACAAACAATCCTTGTGTTGCGCCAACGAGAGAGATGGCACGGTTCCTCTCATGGATGAACATGAAATCCTGGATTATCAGTGGTACCTGTGACCGATGTCAGAAACCTCCTCCCACTTCTACTCGCCCATGAGATAAGAGGTGGGCAAGGAATTTGCCCAGGCGGTCACATAAGGCTCTTGCTCTAGGACGGTGGCGGAGCGATTCATCTTTGAATACCCACCAGAGCTTCAACTGCACCGGCGCCGAGGCCCTGGAAGGCTCTCGCTGCGAGGTGACTGTTCAGAGAAGTCGAGTAACCCGCCCAGAACCCTCCACTCCAGGCCATGGCGCCGGTCGCCAGTAGCACAGGCCGCCTCCCAACGGCGATGGTGAGTGGGACCAGGAAGTACCTGTAATATTTATAATGTCAGCTTCTACTTCAAAACGCACAATAGCGTTAGACTCGACCCTTAATGGGTTGTCGAGCCTCATTATGCGTAGTACATGCATTCCCTCTCCATCATGAAAGCATACTGAGTTTTACAATGACCACGACAGAGCAAATGTTTGTTCTCAAGACATCACTTACGACGCAACACCATTAACGAGCAGCGGTAAGGATGCGAGCAGCGACACCTTCCACAGGGGTGGCCCACCCATGCCCGACATCAGCGGACTCTCACCCGCCCCGCCGCCCCCCTGTTGTGGCTGGCCTAGGACTTTGGGATCGACACCCGCGTACTCGAGAACAAACACGGGGATCATGGCTCCAATGACGTTCTCCGCGGCCAGCGCCAGGGCCCCGAAAAGCGACAGCGCAGCGACGGCTGCCCACTTGCGCCAGGGGTGTAGGTTCAGAGGATCCTTGGGACTCGGGGTCGGCATGGGCACGAATCGGATGTGGTCATTCTCAAACAGCTGGGTCGTGCCGACCACGAGGGACTCGGGGGAGATGTCCTTCGGCAGGGGTGACATCGGGGCGTCGTAGAATTCGGCCGTCGATGCGGGCGAGACCACCCGCGGTGACTCTTCTTCCACGGTGTCAGGGGCCATTCTGAGTCCTGTTCTGTTCACCGGTGTAGTACAGGCACCGTAGCTCAGCTGCTATGCTTTGGCTTCCAGTTACCTCAAAAGTTCCATCCCAACTCTGGGACTTGAGGAAGAGAGCAGTCCATCCATAATATAGGAAAGTATACGATGACCGAGGGACCTACGCCACAGTATCCTGACAAATCAATACCCCAACACTTCAAAACCCAGGTGAGTCGGGCACGGAGTAATGGTATGACGGGATGGTTATAAGTCCGGAGGATGCCTTTGGCTGCATACCCAGGGATTCACATCATGCTAAGCACCTCTTGGTGTGAAGCCTCCGAGACACATAACAGGCTAACTAGTATCAGACCAAAGAGACTGAGGAACCACAACTGGCGTAATGTACGTATATGGTACAATGCTACTAGCAGACGGCTCACAATAAGTGATATCGGTCTGAAGTCACCTGGGCAGTGCTGCAAGGGCGAGCAATAGTACTTGCTTTCTCAACCAGCCCCAAGCTAGGTATGCCCGAGCTCACAAGTTGAATTCAAGCCAAAAATGGCTGCTCGGTATTCAGGTTGAAGTGAAGCAAAGTACGCAACAGGGATAATAACATCAAATCCTAGGAGGCGAATTGATAAGACATTTCGGAGTATGTTGCTGGGGGTTACTAAGTCACAACATTTGCATTGTAACCTTGCTAGGACCAGGATCGGGACAAAAGAGCTCAGCAGGCATCGCCACGTAGTGTAGTACTGAATTGGGTGACGCCCTATTAGGATCGTGCTGTCTCCTGTACCTCGGCCAAAGCCAGCCACTGTATGTCACGCCCCGAGGGGAGGGGGGCGGAGCGTTTAGGTATCCAATCGCAGCGACTAATGGTAGTACCTCTGCCTTGAACACAACGAGGAGAAACTCTAGTTCCGGGTCAGACTATCACTGAGCAAGATCTGACTCGAGGACTCAGTTGATATTCCAAAAAAGACTGTTGAAGAGCATCTGCAGGGCGAGAGGAGGTTGGAAAAATTAGACAGAAAAAGTTGAGCACCAAAACATGAGCATATGCAGAGCATCGAAGCAGTGTCAATGAGCCAGCTTTTACAAGAACAAGTGCGTCCACAACTTCTGGCCATATTGTCCGAAGTTGTGACTGTAGACGATCCTGTCGTCTAAGGCCCTCAATAACGCTATTAGAGTAAGAGAAAATGAAGAACCTGGAAGGTACTTCAACAGGTCTGACTGAGATACATGGATGAAATATGCCAAGGCTGGGGTGGGTGCTTGAGGCTTCCAGAAAAAGTGGAGGAAGACTGCATGGAACCTGTTCACCCGCTGCCTATCCATGCTTGCCTCGCTTCTGCAGTCACATTTGTTTCCGCTTTTTAACTGAAGCTGCGCAATGTTTGAATGGCTACTCGAATGGACCAGTCGAGGGAGAATGAGAGAGATGAGAGACGTCCTGGCATTCGCTGCCAGCTTCTCCCAAAATCAAAGACGCACATTATGGCATTCGATGTCTCGCGCTGAAACCTGGCCGGGTCCCTAAGCAGCACCATGAACCACTGGGTTGTAACTTGTCCAGATGCATGGATTATTCTGCTATCTGCACAATCGGTACCGCCACTTACGCCTCCTGAAGATCAGGAACTGTGCTGGAACGCAAGGAAGCCAGGTGCGAACGGCAACGGGAAAAGTTGATACAAGCATCGACACTCGGACCTCTATTACTAACTCGGGCGGCACGGACGGAATAAAGCTTGAGCTACTAGTGCTGTATCTCGGTCTCCTAGATATGACTTCGCTTATCGAACGTCCTCGGACGTTGGGGGGGTGGGGGATTCTGGGATCTCGGCTGCATTTATTATTCATGGTTGATGCTGATAGCTTCAGTAGCCAGCCTCCCCCCCTGCAAACAGACACGCCTTGATGTTTCCAATCTCATTTTATTAGACTGCCCTCGCCACTCTCTCGAAGCCCTGCCGGGAGATGACGCCGTGAAGAAAAAAGACCGCCCAATCCCGATGCAACCAACCATACCGGCACCACCACCGGAAGATCCTTCCTATCCAAGAAACCAGGCAGATGAAAGTGAGAAATGGTATATCGCAAATCGCTAGACAAAGTGAAGATGAGACAAGCAAATGCTAGGATGCCCCTTCCGATTGCCGCAATCAGACGACCGAGCAGATAAACAAGTAATTTGTAACAGATCCAAGAAAAATAATAATCGACTCGATGCGCGCGAGACATCTCTTGACAGTCCGGTCAGCACTTGAACGCGGCCTGTGTCCTATTCTTTCTCTATCAGCTGAATCGACATTTGGTGGCAAAGGATATACCATGGTGAAATGTGCAATGACCCGTCCTGGCAATTGGTTTTCCCAGTCGAATCAGTGGCGCAAGCCGTAGATGTAATCGTAGATGAAATTAATCCCGCTCGTCAGTCTCGTGGCATCTCGTCATGCGCCGATTTCGTCGTCAGTCATGACTCGATGGCCGTTGCTTCAGTCTCCCCTCGTCTCTCTTCCTCCTCGTGAACCACAGCCAAGACATCATCCTCGGGGGCTGGGCCGTCCACGCAGGATGGTGCCTCGGTCGGCCAAGCTGGGACGGGTATTGGGGCGAATTTGACACCCGTCTCTTTCTCTTTCGTGACCCGCAGTATCTCGATGGCGAGTTCCCACCGCCTGACCAGCCGCTCCCTGCGATCCTTGAACACCTTGGCCAGCGCGTCCTCCTCGTTGGCGAGCTCCGCGACGAGGTCTTCCATCTCCTGATCGCGTTTCTCCCGCTGCTTCTGAAGCTCGGATTCCTGACGCTCGAGTAGTTCCTCCATGCGCTTGGCCTGACGATCCCGGAGCACATTTATCTTTGCCTGATGCAACCTAGCCATGCCCTCAAGCGCATTGTGCTGTTGCCCCAGTTCCCGAAGGTGCCTCTCGGTGATGACGCGAGGGGGCATATCGCTCCCGGCCCCGCTCATCGACGACCTGCCCAAAGCCTTGCAATATGCTTCCATATGTTTGACGCGGATGCGCACGCTCTTCTCTGCCTGCTCCAGCGACGCCCGCAGTTCGATCTCAGCAGCGATTTGGCGCTCCTCGAGATGTTGCTCCGTCTTCGCGTGGCGCTCCTTCATCTTGTCGATCTGGTCCGAGTACTTCTCATTGAGCTTGTGTTTTCGCTCTTCATGCCGTGTCCACATGACCCACTTGGTCTTCCTTTCAAATGTTCGAAACCGCCACTTCTCCTCGTCCTGCTCCTCTTTCAGCTTCTTGAACTCCTCGCAGCCCTGTGTTCTCTTCTCTGCCTGCTGACGCTCTCGCTCTGCCGCGGCGGCTGCAGCTTCCTGGGCTGCCTTTTCGGCCTCGAGCTCGGCTTCTCGTGCGGCCTCTTCCATCCTCCGCCGCTCAAGCTCCTCCTCCCCGTTGCAAAAGTTGGGGCAACCGACGGCCGGATCCCACACAGCACCGCAAATATAGCAGAACTGAGCCTTGCACCGGCACGTCATATGAGTGCAACCCTGTGTCAGCTCCACCAGAGTGCGGCACTTATAACACCTTCTCCAGCCCGACTTCTCACCCATCCGGAGCACTTGGTCTAGCTCATGATCGTTGGGACAATCCTGACCCACCGGATGTGCATCCCTCTTGCACCAGATACACACCCTGGTCCGGCATTCCCGGCAGACCACGTCGAAAGGGTGTTTGGGGTCGATGCGGCTCCGAGGTGGAATAAATTCGTTGCAGCAGGGGTTGGGACAGAAGATCCGGGCCTCCCAGGGCGTGCTGTACTGCTGAACAGCCTTGAGGAAAAGCTGCTGTTCGTCGCGGGTGAGGAGATTCCGTATCGTCGTGGACGGGATGGGTTGCGTGCAGCACCGCGGTGGCATCTTGGACTCGTCAGTCGTGGACTGCTCTATCATTATCCGCAGGCAGTTCCCGCAGTAGGTGTGACCACACGGCAGGGTCTGGAGATCATTTTGCTTATTGAAGTCGTCACGACAGCATATGCAAGACCTGGGCGGCAGATGTCAGTATAGCCCGTTCCTGGATGAATCCCGGAATCGCCGCGAGGGGCGGTGGCTGCACCTACAAAGTAGTACTCGGCGTATGAGACTGTCGTTTCCACCGCACCTTCGCCTTGAGGCCGTTTTTTATGCTGATGTAGCTCTTCCTCGTGCTCACGCTGAATATGCTCGGAGCGTTGTCGGTAGGCGTAGGTGGTCGTTTGAGGATTTTGGGCTGGCATAGGTTGGGTTCCAACTGCGCCAAGTATTTATCGTACGTCGAAAAGTTGAGGCTCCGCGCCCTTGCTCTGGAGCTTGGGAGGGAGGACGGGTTCTCGCGTTGGCCTGCACCGGTATCCGGTCGCGAGGGAGGATTTGATGTCATGGCTGTATCTGCGGTGTTGTCTGAGCCGGAGGAGGTATTGCGAGCATGGGTGGAAGAGAGGGCGACGTCGGACTCGGGGTCCGGGCAGTTGAGGTCTTCGGATGGGGAGGGCGGCGGCGGGATGCCCAATTCGGCAGCCCTGTTGATCAAGTCTTGCTCGATGTGCTGTTCGGTCTCGACGGAGCGCAGAACCTCGACGAGGTAGGAGAGATCGTCGAGCTCGTCTGGGGCGTGGCTTATGACGGGTTCGGCTGGGCTTGCATTTTGGGCAGTTGGCAGCAGTGTTGCAAGCGAGCCCATTGTCCTGAGGTGGTTGTGACGGGTCCGCCTGCGGCAGTCTCTGCAGGGCGAGACGACCTAATTGCAGCAGGGCAGGGACAAGAGTATGAGCAGGGAGCTCCGGCGGACGGCGGGCAGGAATCCAAGCCCCTAGTATAAGGTGCCGAGGTGGTCAAGACGGGATGAAGAAAAGCGTGGCGGTCAGACGCGCCCCCTTCATCGACGGTCCATGATCCAGTGACAGTTCAGGATGGCGTCGGCCGTTGCCCCTTTGCGGTAGGAGAAGGCGGCCAGTGCAGGTGCGGGTGCAGTTCGGGGGAGTGGGGGAAGGGGGTCGGTGCGGTTGAAGATCGGGCAACGGGCGGGACTATGAGGAGTTAGGATACCAGCCAGCTCTAAGTGGGATGACGCGACTCTTGTTACATATAACAAGAGCGGGCAGACAGCCAGCCAGACAGACAGATAGATACCTACCCACCTAGGTACCTAGATAGATAGGCTGAGTGGGCGCAAACACACGCACGTACTTACACACGCACACACTAATAGACAAGATGAGTGGCCAGCGGTCCCTTGTGAGTGCGTGTTTCTGCCTCTGTGCTTGTGCTCGTGCTTGTGCTCCTGGGTCCTGCTGGCACCTCTACTACTGTCGCTGTCGCCGTCGCTGTCGCTGTGTCCGTCTATGTCTCGCTAACTCGTGCAGGGTTGGGGTCGGTGCGACTCTGGCTGATACGTTGGACGCCAGGCACGCACAAGATGACATAAAGGAAGTTGGTGGGCGAGCTGGTGATGACGGTTGTGGTGATAGACGGTGTGCATGTGTTATGGGGGAGAACAAACAGAAAGAAAAACGAGGGGAGAAAAAAAAAAGAGGACCAAGATCAAAAAGAATAGGCTACTGAGGAGAACACAGGCGGAGTGTAGACAGCGCAGACGCAGACTCCGAGCCGGCCCCGTATTTTGATAGATAGCAGCAGTCTGGCAAGTGGAAATCAAGAATCATGCACACGACTGGCCAAGCACACTGGCAGACTGGGTTGAGTGGCACGCAGGAAGGCGGGATTACAGCGCGGGAGGCGGAGACGAGAGAGACTGGAGTGGACCGGAGTGGAGACGGGAAAATCGTCAGGTCAATCAAGGTTGACGAGCGAGGCAGGCGAGGCAGGCGAGGTAGTCGAGGTAGTCGAGCCCGAGGCAGGCTCCTGCTCATGCGGTGGGCCTCTGCCAACGGATGGTTGACGAGTGATCGATCGGCTGGGGGAGGAGCAGAAGCGATGTGGTGCCAGACTACTGACTACCTAGCCACCTGGGCAGGCATGGGGTAAAATGTGGACAGGCGAAGCGCCTTATTTCGACATGTCTGTCGAGAGGTGACTAACAGGGCCATCTACACTGACACTGCAGTAATAATATCTGGACCCGAGGCAGTGTGCATTCCGTAGTCTTTCCCCCCCCCTCCTTGTCCCTGGACAGTCTCGTCCCGTCTCTGTCGTGACTGCAGACTGCAGTTTGAAATGGGCCTGATGGGGTGCAGCTTGCTTGGGGGGCGGGCGGGCTACAGGTGTGAGACTTGGACTTGGATTTGGACTGCGACAGCGACTGCGACGGCAGCTGCCACTGCCACTGCAAGCGCCTGACGACGGGCTGCAACTTCAGCCTGCACTTGAGCGGAACCGGCCAGTGTGAGCCGGCGAGAGCTTGAGCTTGAGCGGTGCGGGTAGCGGGTAGCGGGTTGCGGGTGGTATTGTGGTGTGGCAGGTGCGGGTGGTGCAGTCCAGGTGGGTACTGCCCTCTGCCAACCCTGCAAGATTTGGCGTAATGCGTGCAGTGCGCACTACTGTACCTTAGTTGCTTAGCTGGGTACGGTGGCTACCTAGGCAAGCTAGGTACCCAGCACCAGAATTATCAACACAGGATGGATGCATGCTGCGCTGCCAACTGCATCTATCTACCTGCTGTCTGGCCGCCTGGCAGATCTGCTGCATTCGATCTCAACCGTCGTCCACGACCACCATGGCCACGTTGAGGCTGTGGCGTGTCGTCCGATGGATGCGATGAACACAGCAGCGCCGCCCCGTGCCCGGCATTTCTGGCAGACGAGGCCCCTCGCCTGCACGCTGCGGTGCCACCGCACTCCTGGTTGACCCTCTGTCAGGTCGGCCCCAGTGATCGTGACCAGACACTCATCAGCACGGACTGACAGCAGTCAATCAGTCTTCACCATCTGGGCTGCTGGCTGGGCTTCGGAAACGACGGCGAGCAGGGCCCCTCCGTGGCCGCGGCACAAAATGGAAGTCCAGCCCGCGCGGGCACCCAACCTCGTGCCCACGCCTCGCCCGTTCGGCATACCTGCATTAGCACCGCCAAGGCCCGCCTTGGTCTGCCCATGCCGGTCCATCGCACCTCATCATCTCGTTCTGGACAAGGACATCCCGTCTCGCAGCACTCACCCACTGCGTCCCAGGCTGCCAGGCTGCCAGGCTGCCAGACTGCCAGACTGTGCAGTGGCAGCGTGGGCTGTTTATCGTTTCACCTGCTCACACCGCCCTGCCAGTCTTCCCTGATGACTGATGGCCTTGCTTACTGTACTGTGTGCGCCGTCCTCGGCCAGCCTGTCGAATGTCTAGCGACCCTCATCTTCCCACATCCCATCCCGTCTTTCTGTCAAAGCATGAATAAGTCCCCGCCATCCATCCAGAAAATGGGAAGGACCCCGAAACTAGACCCCGTCTTTCCAGCCCTATCTACCTCACTGGGTAGGCAGCCCCTCCTGGCCGGTGGGGACGGAAGCTGCGGTGAATTGAGTCCGCCGGGATGCCGTTCATGCGTCTCGCTGCCAAAAAGACCCTTGCCGCCCCAGCCGAAGACGAGAAGAATTTCTGCTGTGACCCGAGAGCAGAGAGAGAGAGAGAGAGAAAGTGTGTGTGTGTGTGCGCGCCCACTACGGGTACTCTTTTTTGGGCCATGAGCTAGTATTTTCTTTTGCCGACACGTGAATGAATGGCTGGCATTTGTCTTTCTTGCCTGCTCTTGACAGGCTACGAGAAATAATTCAAAACACCGATTTCATCCAAACACTTCTCGAGACGGACTGCGGCCTCGCCGAAAACCTTTCTCTCCCAGAAACCGAGCCCATATCTTGGGTGTCATCGGGTGTGTCTCCGGGTGTGTCTCAAGAGACTACCCATGGTCACGTCCAGCAATATGGGGTCTCAGCGTGCCGAGCACATTCTAGAGCTGTGCTCAGCCATCCCAACTTTTGAGACAAGGGTGTTTATCTCAGTTCGATCTGTGTCTGGCTGTTCTAGAAAGGTTCCAGAAGGGAGGCGGTAACTGCCAGCCGCCTGTTGCTCAACGCAGTGTGCTTGGCAAATCGGGACTCGTCAGTTTTCAGCGGGCTGAGTCGTCCCGCTTCCCTGCCGGACCTCACGAGAAGGTTCCATGAGAGACGCTTGCTTGCCCTTCACTCACAGTCCGTAATATCCATTAATTCCAGTGTCGTTGTGAGAGCCCTCACATCGCATAAAGTAGCCTCTCCTCAAGTGCTAGCCATTCAATCTTGAAGAACATGACGACGGATTGCTTGACGAAATTGACGAGCTCGATAAACAACCAAATGTTGAGCCTGCATTGACACTATTGATTCCTTTACCCCAATGACGCTAAACTATATACCCCCATGGCTGTGTTGTTAAAACAAGAAACGCCCTCTTACGTGTATCTATACTGCAGTAGCAGATGCCATGCCCAGATCTTTGGGGGTATCGATTGATTTGTTGAAATGTCCAGACCGTGACACGACCTTCGAGTTGAAGTCGAATGGAACGCCGAGTCCAATGCTCATGCCCCTTCCTTTGTCTTTCGCCCGTTTGCGCTGTCTGTCCTTGACGATGTCTTCTCCATAGCGTTGAAGCATCCGTTGCACATCCCTGCCTACTTCTACTATCACTCCCACTCTACTGCACAGATTCACCAGTAGTGTCCTCGACCGGGGGACACGTGCAGAACAAGTTCATGTCTCCATAGGCTGTAGTTGAATCAGGTCAGCAAAAGTGTGATACCCACATTGCGAGTCTGACGTCTGTTCAAGGCGAGAAACAGGGGGGGAGGGGTGGAGCCTTACTATCATCAACCCTTCCGACACTGGGCCAGAATTTCTTCTCCCGAAGCCAGGGCAGGGGGTACACGGCCTGCTCCCGGGTATATGGCCTGTCCCACTCGCCGCCGACAATGTCCTGGACCGGGTGGGGCGCCATCTTGAGTACGTTACCCTCACGAGGCATCCGGCCCTCCTCGACGGCGCGGATCTCGCCCCTGATGCTGACGAGGGCGTCCACGAAGCGGTCGAGCTCCTCCTTGCTCTCGCTCTCCGTCGGCTCGATCATCAGCGTGTTGGCAACGGGCCAGCTCATGGTGGGCGCGTGGAAGCCGTAGTCCTGCAGCCGCTTGGCGATGTCAATGGCTTCGACGCCGGACGTCGCCGCGAAGGGCCGCGTATCCAGAATGAATTCGTGCGCGCACCGCCCATGCTCATTCGTGTACAAGATGTCGTAGTGCGGCCGCAGTCGACTGAGCAGGTAGTTGGCGTTGAGGAGCGTTACCTGCGTCGCCTTTTTGAGGCCTTCGGATCCCATCAGCATGTTGTATGCCCAGCTGATGGGCAGGATCGAGGCGCTGCCGTAGGGCGCACTGCTGATCAACCCTTTCGACTGCGTCGTGATCACGCCCGTCGGCGCCAGATGCGGGATCAAATGTTTCTTGACGCAGATGGGGCCCACACCGGGCCCCCCACCCCCGTGCGGGATGCAGAACGTCTTATGCAGGTTGAGATGGCACACGTCGGCGCCGATCTCGCCCGGCGAGCACAGTCCGATCTGTGCGTTCATGTTCGCGCCGTCCATGTACACCTGCCCGCCATACGCGTGCACCGTTTCGCACACCTTGCGGATCGCCGGCTCGAACACGCCGAACGTCGACGGGTACGTGACCATGATCGCGCCCAATTGGTCCTTATGCTGCTCGCACTTGGCCTGCAGATCGGCCACGTCTAGGTTGCCCGTCTTGGTGTCGCACTTGATCGGCACCACACGCATGCCCGCCATCGCCGCCGACGCCGGGTTTGTTCCATGCGCAGATACAGGAATCAGGCAAATGTCGCGCTTCTTGTCACCGTTGGACTCGTGGAACTTGCGGATGGCGCGAAGCCCTGCGAATTCGCCCTGCGCACCCGAGTTGGGCTGCAGAGAGACGCCGTCCATGGCGGTGATGCTGGTGAGCTGGTCTTCGAGAGACGAAATCATCTTCAAGTAGCCCTTGACCGTGTCCCTGGGCGCATAGGGGTGTACGTTGGCAAATCCAGGCTTCGTGATGAGAGCCATCTCCGTGGACCCATTCAGCTTCATGGTGCATGACCCTAGGGGTATCATGGAGTGAACTAGCGAAAGGTCCTTGGACTGCAATTGGTAAATGTATCGCAGAATCTCGGTCTCTGAGTGATGCGTATTGAAGATGGGGTGAGTCAGGTACTCTGACTGGCGCTTGAAAGGCCCAGGTATCTCGGCTGTGTTATAGTCTTGCTGGCCAAGTGATGATGCGTCCTTTGTGCCGTTGAAAAGAGAGAGCAAAGTAGCAAGCTCATCGTACGTGGTGGACTCATCGATGCTGATGCCAACCTTGGTAGAGTCAAGACGGCGAAGATGGATCCCACGCTCCTCGGCCTCGCGCAGCAGGTCCGCAGCGGCGGACTCAGCACTCTGGCCTGGCTTGTGCACCACAAAGGTGTCGAAGATGGGGCCCTCGGTGAGCACCTCCCAGCCGGAGGCGCAGGCAACTTTCTTGGCCAACTGAGCGTCCCTCGTGATCTTCTGGGCAATAGCCCTCAGGCCTTCTGGCCCATGATATATCGCGTACAGCGCGCTCATGTTCGCAAGCAACGCCTGAGCAGTGCAGACGTTGCTGGTCGCCTTGTCCCGGCGAATGTGCTGTTCGCGGGTCTGAAGCGCCAGCCTAAGTGCCTTGCCGCCGAGCCGGTCCTTGGAGACCCCAATGAGGCGACCTGGCATTTTTCTCTTGTGCTTCTCAGTCACGGCAAAGAATGCAGCGTGTGGACCACCGAAGCCCATAGGAACACCCAGCCTCTGTGCGCTGCCAAATGCGATATCAGCGCCCCATTCCCCGGGGGGCGTGAGCAAGGTCAGCGCGAGAAGGTCAGTGGCTGCAGCGAGGAGACCTCCCTTCTTGTGGACAGAATCGGCTAGTTGTCGGAAGTCCCTGACCTGGCCCAGTGTGTCAGGATACTGGACCATCACACCCACGAGGTCATCACCGAGCTCCTCCAGCCGCACGGCAAACTCCTCCGACAGGACATCGGCCTGTTCAATCTTGACCCCGAAACCGCCAGCGCGCCCCTCCATGACGGCCAACGTCTGAGGGTGCAGCTGGTCCGAGACAATGTACGTCTTGCCTGGCCGTCTCGCCCGTGACGATGGCAGGCTGTTGATGGACAGAGTCAAGGCCTCAGCAGCGGCAGTTCCCTCGTCCAACAGACTGGCATTTGAGATTGGCAGAGCCGTGAGATCGGACACCAGGGTCTGATAGTTCAACAGGGACTCCAGCCGACCCTGGCTGATCTCAGGCTGGTAAGGCGTGTAGCTCGTGTACCAGGCCGGGTTCTCCAGGACGTTGCGCTTGATGACCTCGGGAACAAGAGTGCCATAGTATCCGGCGCCGATGAAGCTCTTGCCGACCTTGATCTCATCCCTTTGGAGTGCATCGACCATGCTCAGGACCTCTGACTCGGGGAGCGCCTCCGTCACAGCTGCTTCGGTTGGCTCCACACCCTGCTCATGCCTCGACTTGGGGAACAGTTTCCGGGTTGACAGGATGTCAGGCGGAATGACCTGGGCGACGAAGTCATCTAGAGACTTGACAGGAGGGTCCAAGACCTTGAGCATCTCCTCGGCCGAGGCGTCATCGGGGCCGATGTGCCGGCGAGGAAAGGTGTCAAGCATAGCATATTCGGATCTACTAAAAGTTGACTTGTTCCTGGTGAGGCCCTTGCTCCCAGCGAGACCACCAACCGAGCAGGGCCGGCAAAGCCATGGCCGTTGAGCATTGGCGGCGATGCGGAGGCTGAGAGAAGATGTGGTTGCCCTTGGCCCGGTGGCCCGACTCAAACGACCGAGTTGCCGAGAGACGGCAAAGCCATTGGCGGCCATGGCTCCTGGAAGAAGTGAAACCAACCGTGGGGGAACACCACGAAAAAGAAGAAAAGACAAAAAAAAATTATAGGACACAGGCCTTCCTCGGGTTGAGCGTGAGGGACGAGACCAGAAATTGTCGGCACCTCAGAATCGAATCCCACAAGATAGCTTCGGCGGCCGACGGCGGCCCCTGGTTAGCGAGATAAAGAATAGCAGCAGGTGCGAGTGTGGTGACCCTAGTATGCCATGGATTCGCCACTAAGTAGGACCCGACCAGCAGCTAGAGAGATATCCGGGTGAGAGGCACTAGGAAGCCGTGTCTAAGCGTCAGGAAACGTAATAAGAAAGGCGAGAGTGGGAGCGGAGCGGAATGGGACTGGCTGGGGAGTGACACATTGGGGGGGGGGAGGACTTTGACATACGGGACATGTGTTTGTTTATTATTGTGTTCGTTGTGCTTGTCGTGCAGGCCGGCCACCATAACCACCTACTAGGTACCAGGTAACCATTGCAGGAGACGTGTGCGACGGCGAGGACGGAGGGCAGAGGGAGGAGTGGGAGAATTTATCTGGCCTGGAGTGCATTCTCCCTTGTCATCCCATCGACACCGGGCCTTGTCATCCATCGTCTATCATGGTCCAACATCCATGGCCGTGCCAGGGGTCCTCCGAGAAAATGGCTGCGCCTGTGCCTTGTGCCTGTGCCATGGCCCCGGGATCAGTGCTTTTTGCCCTGATAACGGCTCTCGACCGCGCTTGCTCCTGGGTAATAGGAATAATAAGCCGGTGCTGATTGTCAGTCGGGACGGGCAGGGCATGAGTCGCCAGTCCGTTCTCGCAGCACCGCGATCGGCTGCTGCCCCGTTGCCCTTGCCCCAGCTCAAGGCTACGGTCGGGAGCCATGCCCGAGCGTGGGGCACTTGGGCCACACCTGGTCATCAGACGCCTACCTACTGGTACAGAGTACCTCGGTCCCGTACTGTCTGCACCTGGGTACCTGGCCCGTCGGCCCCAGCCTTATCGACGTGTCTCCGGCCTTATCAAAGGTCTTTCCTAAAACTTTGTTGTCGCATCCAACAGAAACCCTTCATCACATGCGTCATTGCTTCTGCATCCACTCCAGCAGCAACTTCTGCACGACCCAGACAGCCCGCGCCAGTCCTCCCCACCGTCACCAGCAGTAAAACCAACACGCATTTAAAATGTTCGGAGGAAGTATGTGCAGCTGCATCTGTCCCCTTTTCGAACCGCGCGGCATACTGATATACCCCCGTCGCAGTGGGAATGCCGCAGCTGTCGGCCGAGGAGCTCAGGGCTGCCGAGGCTGAGGCTTCTTACACCGTCCAGCAAGTCGTTGCAACGGCTGTTGCTCTGTATCTTTGTATGTCCCCATCGCCTCTGCAACCGTGACCTGCGACGGTGACGCTGCAAACCACCCATGTCCGCGGGGCCCGGCGCCCTGCTCCTGCTGTCTTCAAACGGTCGCTGACCTCTCGTCCCCTAGCCCCCTTCGCCGTCGACGCCGTCTGGAAGTTCTTTTAAGCACAGGCGACCAGGATCACTCTTCGAAATATTCTCTACTGCACCACAATGGGCGTGTTGTACAATACTGGACAGGCGATTTCATGGAAACCTCGGCGACACTGGCGGCGCACTCTTCTCATAGCATACATTTCGTCATTGACACACTCGGTTTCGGCAACGCGTGGCCATCCAATTGTATGATACGGACAAGGTCATCGCAAAATGGAAGAATTAGATCACGACACTTGCGTTCACAAGCTGACCATCGAGACTGACCGTCCTGCTGCCTCGAGTTACGTTGGACATTGGGATTGTCGGCCACTCAATCACTTGCTTCGCCGACGACTACAGCGTCTGGGGCTGAATGTAGAAGCCTCCCGAGTGTACCATTAGTCCACGGCCAGAGACTGTTAAGAATGTGGCGCAGAGGCCCAGATACGAGAGACAGTCCCGCAGGGCCATGTCTCATTGGATCCGATCGGACCGCGTTGCACAGTTCTCCGGGTGTGACAAGACCCATGCTCGGCCGATCAGCTACTGTTGAGCTGGGCATTGTCGCTCAAGGCTATCGCCAGTATCAAGCACTCAATCGGTCCACGTTTCGCTTCCTCGGCCGGGCCGTGCTGTGTGAGATTTAGCCCGCAGAGTAGATGGGACGATGCTTCAGATGCACCCCGAAAGAGACCTGTGAAAACTTCACTTGGGTGTAGATATTGGCAGCTGGCCCTCACAAAGAAATGGCAGATTATTAAATGTGATCCAGTCATGACCTTGGCGTGGTTCGGACTTTGGGCAGCGGCCCGTATTAATGCAAATTGGTTGGGGTTGTAAAATCGGGCCTCTCCAACGATTGTTTCAAAAGCACCTAGACTCTAGCGACCGAGACCCCGTGCAGCAAGCCTGCTGCGCCACCAAACAGCCAAGCTGGACGACATCCCATCAGCCCGGTGCCTCTTTCTGTCTCACTTCGCCCAACCTCTGTCCTCCGCTTCCATTTCCTTTTCGACCACCACCCAACGACCCCATCTTCACAGTCACAAATCGACCTAAACCCGAGCCCCTCGTAATTCTACGTCGATAACCTCGCTCGCCACCATGGCTGCACGCCAAAAGATCATCGAGACCAACAGGTCGCTTCGTACCATCAAGAATGTAAGCAAGTCGTCGCCTGATTTCCAACCCTGCCTGCAGTGTACGTTATCGACCGGTGCTAACGTCCCGTCGCAGGAACTAGAGGCTCTCCTCGAGAAGGGTGCCATCAGCGATGAAGCCTACGAGTCTATCCATGCCGCCCTCCCATCCGAGTCGCCGCTTTCCAGCGCGCCCGCCCCAGCGGCGCCCGCACCCGTGCCTCGTGTCGCCTCACCACCAACCAACGGCATGGCCGCCATGAACATCCACCAGCAGCAGCCCCCGTCCTACAACCAGACTACAGCAGCCGCGCCACCGGCCCTGCCCACCCGGAACCAGCCAGCCCCGGCCCCGCCCTCCAAGCCCGTGATCGCGCACGCCCGCGCCCTGTATAGGTACCAGGCCTCCGACGCCCGCGACTGCTCTTTCGAGAAGGACGACCGCGTCGCCGTGTACGAGTACATGAACGCCGACTGGTGGATGGGCCGCAACGAGCGCACCGGCCAGGAGGGCATCTTCCCCAAGACCTACGTCGAGCCCACCGGCCCGGCCGGTCCGCCCCCTTCGCACTCGCCGTACCCCAACGAGAAGGCCGGCTTCAACGGCTACGCCGCGCCTGCCCAGCCCACATACGGCGGGTATCCACCCCCGGCACCTGCGCAGCAGAACCCTTACAACAACAACGTGCCACCCATGGCCGTGGCCGAGGGCAGCGGCCAGCCCGCACAGGAGGGCGACGGCAAGGGCAAGGAGATGGGCAAGAAGTTTGGCAAGAAGCTGGGTAACGCGGCTATCTTTGGCGCGGGTGCTACCATCGGTAGCAACCTTGTCAACTCAATCTTCTGAGGGGTGGGTGTGTGCTCGGCGGGAGAGACACGCGCTGTTACAGGATTACTCTTTTTGATTTTGCATTGAGCCAGATAGACATCAGGCTCAAGTTGGCGCTATGGAGTTGATCAATGGAAGGAGGCCACAACATGACGGCTCACATTATGCCTATTGTTAAGGGAATTCCGCATCCGGTGGCACCGACAGCCTAGAAATCATAATGACAATTACTTTTTATTTGGTCCTACGAACAGTTGCTATCCGCACTTCTGCCACGGAGTTGGCGCGTCATACAAGTTTTGTAACAAGCACGATGCTCTACCTCATCTAGGACACAACAAACTTGCTCTTGTCGACAACGTACAGGTCAACATACTCGTCAACAGGCGTGCTCTCCAATTTCTTGCCGTCCAGGCCGAGGTCGAGCAGCTGCTTGACCCTGTCGGCGCTATAGTGCGGCTCGAGGTGGCGCTTGTACTTGGCGAGGATCTCGGGCTTGGCCTCGTCGCGGCGCAGGCGGTGGCCGAGGGGCGCCTCGACGGCGACCTCCTCGAGGACGGTGCCGTCGTTGAGCTCGACGGTCAGCGCGTTGGAGATGGTGCGCAGGTCCGGGTTGTGGTAGTCGCGCGTGTACTGCGGGTCCTCGACGCACTTGATCTTCTGCCGCAGCGACTCGACCAGCGGGGAAGTGGCCGCCTCGGACCCGTCTGTGTAGTCGGTCGCCTCGAGCCGCCCAAACGTCAGCATCACCGCGCACATGTACTGCACGCAGTGGTCACGGTCCGCAAAATTGTCCATCGGCTTGAACTGCTTGTCGATGATACGCACGCAAGCCTCGTGGGTGCGGTTTGTCACCGCCTTGATGTCCGCCGCCGACTTGCCCATCGCCTTGAGTTGGCTGTGGATCTTTTGAGAGGCCTCGATGGCGGTCTGGGAGTGGAACTCGGCTAAAGGGGCGGAGGACGTTAGCGTTGAGGACTGCGTGGCTGGTTCACGGTCGGAGGTTGCGGTGGAGCTTACCCGGGTATGACACCTTGAACAGGACGTTCTCCATGACATAGCTGCCATAGGGGCGCTGGAACTCGAACTTGTTGCCCTTGAACAGCACGTCGTAGAAGCCCCAGACCGGGGCGGACAGCACGGTGGGGACGCCGGCCTCGCCCTTCTGAACCTTGAGCACAAGATTGACGGCCCTCTGGCAGGCATCACCGGCGGCCCACGACTTGCGGGACATGGTGTTGGGGGTGTGGCGGTACGTGCGTAAGCTCTGGCCATCGACCCAAGCCTGGGTGATGGCGTCTGCGGTCTGCTTCTCGCTGAGGCCCAGCATGCCGGACACAACGGCGGTGCTAGCGACCTTGACGAGCACGACGTGGTCCAGGCCTACCTTGTTGAAGGAGTTCTCCAGGGCCAGACAGCCCTGGATCTCGTGGGCCTTGATCATGGCCTCGAGCACATCCTTGATGGTGAAGATCTTGCCCCCGGCCAGGTTCCCGCCGGCCTTGTTGGTGCGATTGACCCAGTCGGCGACGGCGAGGATAGCGCCCAGGTTGTCGGAGGGGTGGCCCCACTCGGCGGCGAGCCAACAGTCATTGTAGTCGAGCCATCGGATCATGGCGCCGATGTTGAAGGCGCCATTGACGGGGTCGAGCTGGAAGGGTGTGCCGAACACCTTGGTGCCGTTGGGCACGACGGTGCCGGGCACAATTGGGCCGAGAAGCTTGTTGCACTCCTTGAAGCGCAGGCCCTCGAGGCCACAGCCGATGGTGTCGAGGAAGACATATCTGGCCGTGTCGAACTGTTGGTGGTGAAGGGAGAAGAGGGCGCGCGGTTAGTCTCGGGGTTGCGGGGTAAGCGACAAGGGCAGGAGGGTTGGGGACCAATTTACAGCAAGCTCCGAGTCGACCTTGTAGGTGTGGATGTAGTCGGCAATGTCCTTGATCTCAGGATCGTAGCCCACGCCCTCGGAGGGCTTTGGTGGCGCGGCGGCGGCTGACTTGAGGGAGGCCATTGTGTGGAAGGTTGAGGCAGTAGAGGCTCTGGAGAGAAATCGAGGAGCGGCGCTCAGGACCGAGGTTCGTGATGCTCCACCGCTGAGGGGGAGGACTGGCTTGGCCGACGCTGCAAAGGTCTTTTGGAGCCGCAGCGACTTGGAAAGAGCACGATTGACGGCGGACATGGTGTTGTCGCCTCTCAGAAAAACGATCCAAGGCCTTGCTATAGACCAATTAGTGCAGAGGCAGCAGTCAAGATCGTGAGGAAATTTGGAGGAGGAACAATTGGGGTCGGGGAAAGAAAACAACCCAAGAGTTTCGTCGGCTTAACGGTACCCATGTAGTCAACCCCTGCCACCGTCCTGTCTGTCCCGAGGTCTACCGTCGGCCACTACGGAGCATATAACACGGAGCAGCAAGCAGATGTCATTGTGATCCAGCTTGGCGGGGGCAGGCAACCAAGCGTGCCCCCCCCCCTTTTTTTGGCAGTGCCGTTTCTCCGGCGGGACACAAACACCTCTAGCAATGCTGCATTTGATGGATCCTGCCTGCAGGCATCCAGCCTTGATGCTCGGTGGCAGCTGGACGAGGTTATTATCCATCGTCATGGCCGGACAGCGCTTCTGCCGCTCATATTCCCAAAAGTTGCAGCCGGTGGCACTGCATCTACCAATGCTCTGAGCCGGGCCGCGGTCGGATTCTGGGGGTGGGCCTGCCTCTCCCAATTGACTCCGCCGCTCCCGCCGCGATACGGGGCCCCGGACTCCACAGCTGGGGTATCGTGTCGTGCTTGTGCTCATCATAGCGGGCTGTTAAGCTGTTCACACGAGCCACTGACAACACGAACACATGCTTCCGCCGAAACCAAGTGTTAGAACAAACAACGAGCACTCTTTTCCCCTCGCCTTGAAATTTCAACCAACTTCTTGCGGCGCCTGAATCACAACTCCGTGCTCTCCACTTGTGACATGTATTTCCCACAACCATCCATGGATCACAGAGATTAACCTCGAATCTTTAGATGGGACAGCTCTGCTCGGTTGGACCCTTATACGGCCACGGAATCTTCCCCGCCCGCCTTGTCCCCTTGATCTCTCACAGCACACCGTCCTCGCCTTCTGGTAATTGCTACTATGACATGTGATATCTTGGTAGAAAGTAAAAGGTGGCTCTTCAGGATGTACTTAGTATGCTAGCTGAGTAGAACAGCATACTCTGGCTCATAAAGTATGTAACATTGCGATCGTGCGAGGCAAAGAAGAAGCGTAGCCTAATAGAGAACCTAACACTTGTACAACATGAGGCAGATAATAAGAGTGAGTATGCATAAATACAACACCCGCACAGTATGGGGGGTAAATGAGAAGGGCAGGCAGACTGAGCGCAGGCCGTTGATGGACAAGACATGGTCAGAGAAGATCTGGATGAATGTTGCTACAGCATCTTGGGAGGGTTTGGACTTTGACGGGAAACAGTCACCGCTGCTCCTCTATCGAATTTGTGCCCGCCATTGTAAGAAGTCTCAGTCAGATTCGCCTTTCTGACCTGGCGGCGTACTATTATAGATATTCAGCTCGTATACCTCCTAGTAGGAAGACTAACGTAGACATCGATCCCACCTGTTGTAGGATCCATGTCACCCTCTGATAGCCAGATATATTCACGGTTTAAAAACAGATCCATTGCAGGATGTTGTGGAATCCAAAATGTTCCTGCCCTCGAGCAGGTAATGTTGCGGGAGAAAACAGCTGGTGACAGACAGCGGTATAGAGGACTGAAATTCCCGCTGGTCCCTAGCTAGACCGGCCAACCAGCCTAGTTGGGATGCCCCCCTTCAAACATTCAAACAGAAGTACTTTCTGGCCCAAGAATGCATCAAAGTCACGGCATCGCAGTTATGGCCCTGCAAGGGAATCCCGTAGGTTTGAGGAGCCGAAAGATGGGTGCTGATTTCTCTGGGGCTCAACTCATCCAACCTCTCTTCTCCGTTTCAGCCTCAGCCACGGAACCTGATGAGGAATGGCGACTGCACATACATGGATCGCACCCCTCGACGTGTGGTCTTAAATGACACGTTCCACTCTTGCTCCCACATGCTGCTGTTGCTGTCCAACCTCGGCGTACTGCGTCGTCACCAAACAACATTTGAGACCCAGTGCTGCGAGTTGGGTTCCAACTGCTGACTTATATGCCCCCAAGACTCGTACTACTTTGTTATGACGACCACGATCACAGACACGACTGCGAGCATTGCGACCACCGAAACATAGCTGGCTGCGTCGGTCGACTATGTGCAAGCACGCGGGACGGTAAAAGTTCTTCTCTGTTGCAGTTCGACTGCCCGTCACTTTCGAGCTTCGCGGTGAGTAAAATCGACACACGCCAGTACGTCTGCCATCTTTCCATCAGCGGGGGCTGTTGCTCATTTGGCAGCGACTGCATTAGTAGAGGGGGTCCATGCCTCTTCTTTCGCAAGCAGCGCCAACCGTGTCGGTGTGTGGATCTGGGCTTTTCACTGGTGGCCAAAGCACACGAGAAAGCCGGTGCTGCACTTCAGGCGTCGTCTGCACATCTGTGTCCTCCTCAGGTTATTATTGCGCCAGTTCTTCCTCTGGACCGAGAGCTTTACCGACAACCGTCAGCAGTTGATGTGTTGTCGACAACCACTGCGGCCGCGGAAGAGGCATTAAATAAGTCTGATCGCATTGCATTAAAGCTCGGTCTTGGGCTTGGGGTTCCTGTCGTAGTCCTCAGCATCGCTGTCCTAATCGCCGCTTGGCGTGTCCGGACGGCGAGGGCTATAAGCTCTGAAGCCATCACAAGGCAGAATATGAGAAGCCGGAACTAGCTGCAGACCCAGCCGACATTCCTGCTGAGCTCGACACCGCTCCACCAAAGCTACCGGCCCAGATTCTCAAAGCCAAGTCATCAGAAGAGGGCATCATGGCTGAGCTTCTGAGAAGAGTTGCTTCCCAATAGTGAAAAGATGAACCTAAAAGTCTCGAAGGGCACTTTTGTAAGAAATCCACAACTGGACGACCGGATGGAGTCGCAACTCTTTTCGGCGACAGCGAGAGCTTGCCTCTACCGCGTACAAGCCAACACATCGAATTCTGATGCCAAGTGCTCGAATCATCATGAGGAAACCCGATGTTGCTCCGTCCCCACGTCACTGGCTGTGCTTCACTTCTCAAATTGCAATGCAGCTCAGCTGGAAGACCAGAGGTCAGGAACACCTATATCCTGGCCCTCTACTTCGTTATTCTCGGTGGTAATCTTCAAAATGACCCAGCTCTAGCTCAACATCAGAATGTTTGGGAGGCCGCAGATCCTTGGGAAGGACTTGTGATTATTTGCACGAGATGCATTCGATCCTGCGCGTTGATGTGCGGTGTCGCCTGCACGTGAGCGCTGTGCATGTCTTGTCAGCCATCAAAGGTTTCGGGTCAAGTACATCTTCGCGTATCCATCGTATGCGATGATATCGCGGCTCTTGCTACACGGTGAAAATGAAACAAGCCGCATGTGCGGATATTCTCGTTCTGTCTTTTTGCCTACTTCTACCTTCTCTCATTGTCGAATTAGGAGTCGACTTTCCTGTTGTTTTCACAACCTTTGAAGCAAGGAAGAGAAGAGGTACAATGAAAGAAAAAGCTGCAAGCGTTTCCCAAGTGTGTGTAGATGGCAGGTGTTGTGTCATTTCTTCTCCATATTCCTGGAGAAATATGTTGATCCTGAAATTCCGAATGACTCACTCCAACTCCTCTGCCAGCCTCCACACAGTCTCCTGGATCTTGTGTCATATCTCACAGTCGAGATCCGTTTACAGACTTCTGCATGCCCAGGTGTGTTCGGATCTGGACCGCCGGGCGTATCGGGCCGACCCGGGTTCTGTTGTTCTGGTCAGCCGATTGTTCCTACCGTATATCCCGATTTTGAATATTACCCCCTGACTATCTATCTTTCTCTCCGCTCTAGTCTATTTCAACGCCCACGACGGCAACAATAGGCTTGTGGCAATGAAAGGAGACACCGCTTCTATTAGCTAATGCCGAGTCAGAGATTTTGCCAACCTGCTGACGGTAGATTGGGACCAAGGTGTCGAGTCAAGTTCCGGCGGAATATTTATGGCTCAAAGGGGCAGGTGATATTACAGGGCTGTTTTTTATAATGGAGACAAAGCGCCGATCAACCCCAAATGGAACCAACGCGACGTTACTGCCCGTCACTATCGCAAGATGCCACCAAGGAAATTGGAGTCCCGTCGTGTATTGCCGCTCGGTGGAAATGGTGCCGATCCCTGAGATATCACCCACTTACACCGTTTATATCAATGTTGGCAAGAGTGCTCGCGCCCCGATAGCCTTCAAGAATTGCGGTCACGATCCCCACGACCCTTTCTGGCACCAGAAGCACCACCATAATGGCGCGCTTGGGATACTTGTTTCTGGCGTCGCTGGCCTCTCTCGTGAGCCTGGCCCCGTCTGTCCAAGCCCAAGGGGACAACCTGGGTCTTGGCAATGGCTACACAACCCTCAAGACCCAGAACTTCGATCTGCAGCTTGTTCGTGATGCGCAAGTCCTGGCCTCTCTGAAGGCGGCCGGCGGGAGCTTTGACTTCCTCCCTTTCGGCTACCTGCCCTTCCGTGCTGGCAACGGCCAGTACCACTGGGGAGACGTGACCTTTCGGTATAGGGCTGTCGGCAGCACGGCTTGGATCAACGGCGACTCTGCGGCCGCAAGACAGCCGGTGAAAGTTGTCTCGGGCGCTGGAAACGGCACAAACGGGAAAAGACTGGCTGCTTCAAACCTGGCACCGACGCTTCCGACCAACACTGCAGCTCTGAACGTCACCCGGGAGTGGCTCGATGTCGACGGTGATCTCGGCCTGTCCTTCACCTTGACCAACACCGGGACGGGTTCCATCGAGGTGGGCAGCCTTGGTTTCCCGGCCGAGTTCAACAGCATCTTCACAAACCGCTCTGCGTCAGAGACCCAACAGCTCTGTTCGCTGTCCGACCCTTACATTGGGCTGCACGGAGGGTACATCCGCGTGGCGCCGATCAACGGCAACGGGGCGGCCCTGGTCGTCACGCCGCTTGGAGACACACCGCTAGAGGCGTACCGCAACCTGGCTGAGAGATCCTACGCGGCCACGGCGTACGGGAGCCAAGTCTTTGAGGGATTCTACGAGTGGCAGACCGTGAGCAAGGCCTACGCAGAGAATGAGTGGAAAGGCAGTGTCCCTTGGAACACGCCGACCTCGCGGACCATTGCGGCTGGCCAGTCGTTGACGTTTGGTCTGAGGTTTTCGCTGGCCAAGGGCGGTATCAGGGAGATCGACGACGCGGTCCAGGCCACCAAGACGCCGTACGTGCGAGGCGTGCCTGGCTTCATCGTGCCCCAGGACCTCGCGGCGCAGCTCCTCGTGAACCCGGGATCAGGTGGCAGCGTCTCCAAGGTGGCAGTCGAGCCGGCTGGGGCGCTGACCGTGACCCAGACATCGTCTGGTGTCTACAGCGTGGTGCCCTCGACCAGCGCGTTCGGGCGCGTTCGGGTCACCATCACCTACACGAGCGGGCAGCTCCAGACGGTGCACTACTTTGTCACGAGGTCCGGGCCGGCCACGCTCTCCAAGCTCGGCAATTTCCTGACCACGGAGCAATACTATACCGACACGAGCGACCCGTTTGGGCGAGCACCGTCTGTCATCAGCTACGACTACAGCAAGAAGGCCAAGGTCCTCCAGGACTCCCGGGTGTGGATTGCAGGCCTGTCCGACGAGGGCGGCGCCGGCTCATACCTCGCTGCCGCGATGAAGCAGGCGGCGCAGCCCAACGCCCAGGAGATGGCCAAGCTGGAGGCCTTCGTGGACGGGGTGCTGTTCAAGACGATCCAACCCAACGACGGCACCTTCAAGGTCCGCAAGAGTGCCTTCTACTACGGCCTTTCCGGCTACACATACTCGACGGAATTCAACTGGGGCAGCTGGACGTCGTGGAACAAGCAGAGCGCCTATGCCACCGACCGAGCATACAACTACGTGCACGTGGCGGCCGCATACTGGGCACTGTACCGCGCCGGGAGGGCGTACCCGGGGACCCTGACCAAGCACCCCTGGGACTGGTACCTCAACCAGAGCTACAGCACCGTCATGTCCGCCATGGCACAGGACTCGAGGGGCAACTGGCTCATAGGGTACTCGACCGTCGGGCTCATGGGCGAGACGGTGTTTGGGGAGCTCCTCCGGGACCTGAAGCGCGAGGGCCTCACCGCCAAGGCCAGCGACATCGAGGGCAAGATGCGCCAGCGAGCTGTGCTGTGGGACTCGCAGGAGGACCCCTTCGGATCCGAGATGGCCTGGGACTCGACCGGCCAGGAGGGGGTGTACTACTGGTCCAAGTACTTCGGGTACACGGCCACCGCGCAAAAGACGCTGGGCACCGTGTTGGGCTTCCAACCCACAGTTGCCCACTGGGGCTGGAACGGAAACGCGAGGCGTTACTGGGACAACATGTAAGTCGGGCTCCTGAACAGACGGCCCCACGGGCTCCCGCCCCTCGGCGCGTACTGACTGACCTGGGAACAGCTACGGTGGCAAGCTCCAGCGCATCGAGCGGCAGATCCACCACTACGGCTCCGGCCTGAACGCTCTCGTGGCGCTGTCGGCGTTCCGCAGCAACCCCAACGACACCTACCTCCTCCGCATCGGGTACGGCGGCATGAACGGGCCACTGTCCAACATCAACAGCGACGGGTTCGCCGCCGCCTCCTTCCACTCCTTCCCGGACACGCTGGCCTGGGACGGGTACAGCGGCGACTACGGCCCCAACTTCGTGGGCCTGACCCTGGGCACTGGGTCGTACCTGGTTGAGGACGAGGACCTGGGCTTGATAGCGTACGGAGGCAGCGTCGGAGCGGCGGGCGGCGCCGTCACGGTGACGCCCAAGGACGCGGCGCGGCGGCGGGCCTTTGTCGGTCCGCTCGGCATCCTGTTGGAAATCGACGCCGGCGTGATCAACGAGTATACGTACACGGCGGCCGACAGGTCTGTATCCGTGACTCTGGGTCAGCTGGACGGCACCCCGACGGCGAACGCGACCAACATATGGGTGACCAAGGAGTCCGGGGACGCGGGCTACAAGGTCACTGGCACAGGCGTCACGGCTGCGAGGCTCGGCTGGCTGGTTCCTCTGAATTCTGGCTCTGTCACGGTCAAGGTCGTACCCTCTTAGTCGTCACGTAGCCGAGACCGAGGCATAGACCCAATCAATCCACCGTTTGTCCTGTCCTTGGTTCCGTGCAAAAGTACCAAGTCCCCTCTCCTCGTCTTGCCATGTCCGCTCACTGGGCCCTCCACATCCTCGTCACTCGGTCCTTGACGTTGGCCCTGACCTTCTGCAGCACTGTAGCACACCCTCTGCCGCAATGAGCGCAGGTCAGGCTATGGCACGGCTTGAGCGTGTGGATCTCTTCCATCTTCCTCGTGACCCTGTCCTTGTACTCCCGGATGCTCTCCTTTGTCGAGTCCCGTGCCCCAACCATTTCTCCCAGCTTCCGGTACATCTTGGGGAGCAGCCTCTGGATCTTGACTTGCTCCTCAATCACGGCGTCCATCCTTTCCTCCAACCGAGCCGCACCCTTCCTGTCCATCCTGGACGAGGCAGACCACAGGTCTGCTGTGCAGTTCTCGAAGGTGCGAGTAAGCTGTACGTGTTTCTTGTTCATGTCGTCGAATTCTGCGCGCATGTCACGACATGCTTGGCTCAGATCGGCAGCCGTGTGCTCTTTGGCCGTGAGCAGTTTCTGCAGGAGAGCGACCTCCGTCTCGAGGGCTTGGATGTGATCCTTGGGCGAAGGCATGGTGAAAGTCACCGCATGGGGAGGGGCCGTGTGTGTTTCCCCACGAGCTAGAAATCATTGGATTCGACCAGCTTCCATGACAGAACCAGGTTTGCAAGTGATGGACCAAGAGGGACTTGCAGAATTTGGATTTGAGGAAATCTTAATGTGGTTCGAAAGTTATGGGAGTGAGTACCTCAGCCTAAAGTTAAGCCGTTGGGGGTTCATAACAACGGCTCATCCCAACTCATGGAATTGCCACCTGGGGCCACAGCATTGCCAGGTCTAACGCAGGACTTTGTCATGCTGCATTTGCTGGTTTCAAGTCGATGTATGGAGGCTGTCCATATTCCAAGGTCCAGCAAAAACGGTTCCAGCAATGCAACAATAGGCAATCTTCATTGGGGGGGGGGGCGGGGGATATGTGTCACATAGATCTTGGTCACAATTCTTGTTGGAGTCTCTGTTAGGAACCAATGACACTTCTTAGCAAATCATTGCCATTTTATTGATTTTCTTGTCCGTTATGCCAAGCTCTGCCCGATATTGGATTTGACAGTCATGATGTCCGGACACAGCAGCACTTGAGACTTGCTCTGGACCTCTTCTGACTCATTTTTTCAAGTCTGAAGCTTCACCCGACGTGATATCTTGGCATGGAGGGCAGAGACATCAAAACGATTTCTACGGGGCACGTTCTGGGTAAACAATGCAGAACGTTGTCTTCGGATCTCTATGGCTAACTATCTCTCACACCCATTACAATGCCTTGTGGTTGGGCCATTACCGATCAGAGCCACTTTCCTGTCGTCCGCTCATTCCTTTGCCCTTTCCATCTTCCTCCCTGGGCATCTCGCAGTCAAGCATTCAGTGCGTCAGTGAGGTTGTTGACGGGGACCAGCCGCGACTCGATCACTTGAAGACGGTGCTTTGCACGGATGGTGTCGAACTCAACCTCAGACAACTTCTTATGAGTTGCCTCGATTGTCTCAACTAGCTCAAAGGCCTTCTGGCTCAGCTCTCGGAGACGAACAGCCAGGCTGACTCGCAGGTTCTTGTGTGCCTGCTCTAAACCCATGGCAGTGTTGAGGTCGCCCCGTGCGTAGGCATCCTCCAGTCGCTTGGCGTGCTCGACAAGGTTGCGTTGGAGCTCATCCTTGCTATGTCTGAGCTCCTCTTCTTCAGAGATAAAATCCTCGAGATCAAGCTCCACAGCGTCGTGGTGGAGACGCAGTTGGTTGAGTAGGTCATGTAGCTGGTCACGCTTGGCTAAAAGCTCTGCAGAGAGCTCTGCAGGGAGCGGGACCCTCTTGACAAATCCTCCGAGGTTGATGCCCACTAATTTCAGACTTGTCAGACCAGTTGAACTCAGAGATACTGGGGCCATTGTGTATGCCACCAAGAAGACATAAATAACTTACTGTCAACCTGGTCGAGGAAGTCACATTGGGTTCCAGGTCGGTAACCCAGGTCAAATACGGTGACAGATGAGCGAGGAATGTCACCAGAAGAAGATTGAGATGCCATTTCTCTTGCGTGGAACGTATTTGGTTTGAAAAAGCTGGAGCTCAAATGGAAGTCGAGGAAACGTGACTGGACGGGGTCTTGGAATCAACAATGGACCTTTGACGCGTTTGCAAGCATGGTCTCGAAGTATTGGGGCGCAAACATACCAAGCTCGTATTCTTTTGTCAAACTCAGAGCCCTGGGTTTGTAGTTTCTTGAATAGACAGTGAAATGATTGAGACGACTTGATTCTGTGCCTTCTGGCTACAGGTTCTTGGAATTCCCTCACTTGTTATCGAATATTCATAGGTGTACCTGAGTGGTGGTGTTCATGGCCAGTTGCTGCTAGCTACCGAGGCAGATTTCATGTCGACCTCGACAGAGGCAGGTGGGTCTAGGATCTTATAATCCAATTGCGGGGTCTGAATTGCCTTTGAAGTCCCTGGAACCCCTGAAAAGAAATAGGAGGGGCTTGGCCGATTCCCCAGTCGATGGCTCATGTGGCTGCTGTTCCAGATGGAACCAACCCAAACTAAACCTAGGAAAGGCCAGGCAAGAATTATTGTGCTCCCAGTGCTGACGGCTTGATGTTGGATAATATGCTGTCTGCTTCTTGGGTGCAAGAGTAAGGGCAAGTATGATGTTCTGCCCTCAATCCAGAGATCAGTTCCGTGGATGCTCCAGTCCACGGGTTTGGCCCTGATACTGTGTTGTTAAGTGTGATACTGACGCACCTTGTTAAATTGTGTAGGGTCCCATGTCAGGGTTAAGACGAGATCTTATGCTCACCTCAGCTCGGCCACAAATTGATTTCATCTAGTCGCTCCGGGGCTTCCCTCAAGATTTTCTCAAATGTTCTACAGAGCCAGGGGTCTGAGTGTGTAAATTCTGGTGTTGGCACTTCAATCTTGCAAGTCTGGTGGAGGTGCTATTGCTTAAACACCACTGGCTCAAACACAGCCTCCGGATCATGTCGAATGGAGCCTGTCATCCTCTCAGTGCTGCCCACAAGTTGCAGTCTGTATGCCAGCTCATCGTATGCCGAAGACTGGAATCATCTGGAAGTGAGTCTCTCTCCGATGCTACCAAGACTGAGAGTTTCAAGTCATCAGCCAAGAGAGCGTCTTCCAACTTGTCGGCACGGTCATCAAGTCAGAGCCAATTCGTGAGATGAAGACACAGATTTGCGAGGCTCTCCCAAATTTAGTGAATGTGAACTTGGAAGTGTGTTCTTTATCAAGCCTGATCTCAATGTGGTTGATTCGAAGGCTGATTTTCTTGAGGATGAGGGTCCCACAGCATTGGGTATGTGTTTTGCAAACCTGTCTCCATTAGTGGTGTCCGCCACAAGATCTCATAAGTCGATCAGTAGGCTTTCGGCCATAAGACTCAACCTTGAAACAAGAGCCCACTTGTGGTGTAGATCAGCCGGATCTCTGTATGTTGATGAAGACATTTTGGGCCCAGCAGAAATGAGTGGCCATGAACAGATGTGACTATTAAGTAGCGTCACTCGGAAAATGATGCTGAAAAATAGCCAAGGTTTTAGCTGTGATGGTGGTGTACCCTTTCATGAGTAATTGAGAGTGTGCTGTGAATTTGATGGTGGCAGCTGGCAGCCAGAAGATTGACCTCAGGGTACCAGTTTCCGGGCAATCAAAGTCCAGCTTCTGTTGTGTATCCGCTTGACTATGTGGTCTTGGAGACCACAGGGGATGAAATGACCAAACCTTGCTGCCTTTCAGATGTGTCAGAGCCAGGCTGACATCCAGACCCGAGAGGATCCACGTCTAAGGAGGCCCATCTTGCTGAGGAGTCCCGGTCACCACAGAAAGCTCTCCACCAGGGAATTGAAAAACAAGCCCTAGACCATTGTCTTTCAAGAAACTGGATTAATGAGTGGTCTTGAGTGAAGACCCAAAACCGAGACAAGAACAACAAAGGGCTCCGGGTGGCTGAATAGTCTCAGGTCAACTCAACCCCCAAGACATGGCCTGAGAGCATCCAGATAGGTTTTTCTGGGTCAACCATGCTATCTTTTTGTCAGTGGGTAAACTGATGTGACTCAGGTTAAGACGTTCCTCTCTCGGCTTGTCCCACCAAAAGTTGTCCCACAAGGATAGTCCTCCTATAAGACGACTTTGGGGATTACCATGTGGAAGTCAGGAAGACCACAGACACACTGCCATGGTATTTCCAATTCTTCAAAATCTGACCATTGCTTTCATAACATGGGACGGCTGGGGTGCTCTGAGACTAACCAGGTGTCAGAGTCCTCCAGGAAGAATACCCAAGTTCTGGTACCAACCTGGCCCGTATCCAGGAAGTTGTGACTGGTATTGGTAAGGAACAGTGATCTTACCAAACACCATTCTTCTAAATGCTCTCGAGTTTGGTGGCAGTCTGATTTCAAGACCTGGATGACATAAAACTGCGACTAGCTCCTCGGTCTTGCCTTCCAGCAGGCACCCAAATGCTGCTAATTTGAACGTTTCTCAAGTTGGAAAGATTGAAGGGCGGGATGAGAGCAGTACGAGAACGCAGGTGTGGCCAGGTTGCTAGGTAATTTGATTGACGGGTCAATTTTGGGTTGAATTCGCTCTTTCTTGTACAAAGGACGCAGCTCTAGGGAGAGATTGTTGGCAGAACTGATGATGATGTCACAAAGGTTCCATCAAAGACAAGTGATGTGTCCAGTGTCGACAAAAATTGATGATTCCTCTGTGCCTGTGAAAATTCGTGGTGTTTTTGTGCCCAGAAGAAGGTTGAAAGGTGGAAGTCTGCCGGGCTCTCACCCTGGCCATACATGTTTCTCTGAGCAGGAAAATGGAACAATATTGGCCATTGGCCAAGTCTGCTGCTCTTGACAAGATAACATCATACGTTCTTGTTGTAACATCTTCCAGCTCAACTCCTGTGTGAGGTCATATGATGGACAAGTTAGGTGGAGAACAACAAGCCATTTTCTGGAGCTTCTGAAGCCATCTGGTGAGTGAAACGATGCATAGATAAGTTCAATGATACATGCAAATGTTGCAGGCAGAACCTAATGCGAAGGATTACTGTTTGTGTATTACGCTGATTGGGAAACCCCCTTGTTCGGGAAACCCCCTTGTTCGTCCAAGGTATCTATCTATCTGCATTGGCACTGCTCAGCTCCACCCGCTCAAGTGTTGAGTTGGTCATCATGGGCCGTACAAAGTGATTGATTGAGCTTGTTAAGCCAGCTTATAATCATGTATTATATCTACTGTTTATGCCTGGAATACCAGCACGACGCCATCATCCCCGGCAGTGACGACCCTCTTCCCGTCAAGCCCCTGCACAAAACCCAACACACCACCACCCTCACCGTCTCCCCGATGGCCCTTCCACTCCTTCTCAAGACCTGCAACCGTTGCATTGGCAGCGTGCTGTGTAGGGCTGGCGCCCTGCAGGTTCCACCTCCTCACCACGCCATCCATACCGCAACTCGTCAACAACCACTGCTGCTGTGCTGCTGCTGGCCCTGCTGTCTGTGTCTGCTTCACCCACTCGACCTTAACAACACTAAAGTCGTCGTGCGCGCCCTGGATATGCCGCCGGACGGAAAATGTCCGGCTTGGGTCGTAGACGGTAATGCTGCCGTCCACCGAGCCAGCAGCCAGCAGAGGTACTGACGCGGAGCTTGGGGCGAAAGCCAGCGTCTCGATGCCGTCGGCCTGCACCTGTAATGCTGCCAGGATCTGGCCTGCCTGTGCCTCGGCTCCAGCCCCTCGCGTTGCGCCCGCCTTGGCGCCCTTGGCCTTTCCTGTCTTCGAGCCGGCTTGTGGTGTAGCTCCAGCCGTCTGCTCCGTGAGCCTTGGCAGGCCGACAACCCTTATGGCCCCCCCAGCGCCACCAACAGCCAGGTATCCTCCTCTAGGCTCAATGGCGACGGAGAAGAGCCCGCCCTCCACAGCGAACCTCTGATCCGTCGGTGTGAGGGAGACGACGGTCTGGCCATTGTCACTCACGTGGCCCTTCGCAGCCGCCAGTCCCCACACATCCCATACATATAGACTGCTCTCTTCATCCACGGTGGCGAGCAAGGATCCGTCCGGTGTCCATGCGCCGGCCGTGCAGCTTGAGGTGTGCAGGAAGAAGGTCTGGACGATCTGGAGTGGATTTGTGGCATCGGAGGGATCGATCGTGTATATCCATACGGAGCCGTCTGATGCTCCCAGGGCAATGGAGTTGGGATAGTCGTTGCTGGGGCATGGCGCCAGCCAGTTTATCTCGGGGACCTCCTGGCTCTCGCCGACGAAGGTGAAACCCGGTTTTGACGCGTCGACCTTGTACGCTTTTAGCCGGCCATCCAGGCCGCCCGAAACCAGGAAGTCTCCGTTTGGTAGTGTGAAGGCCAACGAGTTGATCGAGTCTGTGTGTCCGTCGATGGCGAAGACGGGCTGAATTTGAACGTTCTCCTTCTGGCTGGCCATCTCTCTCGCCGCGGCCTGGGGGTCGGCAGCGAAGCTTGGTGGCAGCACGGGTCCCTCGTTATGCGCTATCTCGGGGACCACAAATACATATCCCTTTCCTGGGGCGTCGTCGGAGTCTCCCTCGCTGCCGCCGGTGGCTACGATGTTTGGGTTCGTGGGGTGCTGGGCGATGGCGAAGACGGAGTCTTTGTGGGCGTCGAAATATGCGACCGAGTCGTTCACGAGCTGCAGCTCTTCCGCTTCGTCATCGTCGGGCTCGGACATGTCAATGTCCCCATCCGCGTTCTCTGTTGGGATCTCCTCGGCGACCT